>JAEIGP010000222.1:750000-1065494 GCA_018904095.1 Zaprionus ghesquierei | reverse complement strand
ACAGACGGACGTGGCTATATCGACTCGGCTGTTGATCCTGAGCCAGAATATATATACTTTATGGAGTTGTCTCCTTCTGCCCGTTACATACATTTTCGGTTTGAACAAAGTTATAATACCCTTCTACTTTATGAGTAGCGGGTATAAAAGCTTAAGCGGCATGAACTGGGAATCGAACCACGGGCCTGTCGGTTCAGGAGTTCATCGCTTTTCCACTAAGCTACTGACGCTGTTATCCAACAACTGCAAAAATTTGCATTGTAAGTCATTCTTATTATTTCCTGTACAAATAAAGAATTTGCGCTGCCGGCAGCGCTATTTACAGCTATGGAAAACGTTATGCAGAATAACTTCTGTGTTTATTATCCGATTGTTACCAAAATTTCAGAGGTCATCTGGCTAGCTATAGTTATGATGTAAACCGAAAATGAACAATATGGCATCAAAATTGCGCTTGTAATCAATGTTTTTCGATTTACAGGGGCGGAAGGGGGCGAGGCCAAAATCCACAATAAACTTGATCAACGTGCAATAATAACACATTTTGTCACCAAATTTGGTAGTTCTAGCTCTTATAATAGCTGAGATCTAGATTTTCACACGGACAGACAGACGGACATGGCTATATCGACTCGGCTGTTGATCCTGAGGCAGAATATATATACTTTATGGGGTCGGAGTTGTCTCCTTCTGCCTGTTACATACATTTTCGGTTTGAACAAAGTTATAATACCCTTCTACTTTATGAGTAGCGGGTATAAAAAGCTTAAGCGGCATGAACTGGGAATCGAACCACGGGTCTGTCGGTTCAGGAGTTCATCGCTTTTCCACTAAGATACTGACGCTGTTATCCAACAACTGCAAAAATTTGCATTGTAAGTCATTCTTATTATTTCCTGTACAAATAAAGAATTTGCGCTGCCGGCAGCGCTGCTTACAGGTATGGAAAACGTTAAGCTGAATAACTTCTGTGTTTATTATCCGATTGTTACCAAATTCAGAGATCATCTGGCTAGCTATAGTTATCATGTAAGCCGAAAATGAACAATATGGCATCAAAATTGCGCTTGTAATCAATGTTCTTTCGATTTACGGAGGCGGAAGGGGGCGTGGCCAAAATCCAAAATAAACTTGATCAACGTGCAATAATAACACATTTTGTCACCAAATTTGGTAGTTCTAGCTCTTATAATAGCTGAGATCTAGACTTTCACACGGACAGATAGACGGACGGACGGACATGGCTATATCGACTCGGCTGTTGATCCTGAGCCAGAATATATATACTTTATGGGGTCGGAGGTGTCTCCTTCTGCCTGTTACATGCATTTTCGGTTTGAACAAAGTTATAATACCGTTCTACTCTATGAGTAGCGGGTATAAAAACAAAGGAGTAAAACAAAAATCATTTAAGAAAAAATTAAAATCGAAGCCGAAATGTTTTTTTAATTGTGGAAAACTAGGACATTTTAAGAGAGATTGTTTCTCATTGAAACGACAGACAGGAAATTAGAATGTTGCTAGTAACAATAGTGGGCAAGAGAAGCAGGCTCAAATTGCAACAACTAATTCTGAACGGGGATTTGCGTTCATGATTAGAAAAGAAAATATAAATAACAAGAAAGCTACAGTCGAGTGTGCTCGACTGTAATATACCCGCTACCTAGCTGCTCCTACATCATTTATTTGCGGAACAAAAAAACGGCTACAATCATATTTTGACCGGCTATGGACTTATAATATTTATGCAAAGTCTAAATATAAAATAAAAAAAAAAAAAACATTTTTGCACACATTTAATTTTTGATGCGGGCGGGACTCGAACCCGTAAATGCATAATAGTACTGTTGGTTTTGCAGTCAACAACTTAACCCATTTCACCATCGTACACGCACACACGATTCGGCACAATGCTGCAAGCAGCGCGGCCGGCAACGCTGCTTACAGCTATGGAAAACGTTAAGCTGAATAACTTCTGTATTTATTATCCGATTGTTACCCAAATATCAAATAGTTATCATGTAAACCGAAAATGAACAATATGGCATCAAAATTACGCTTGTAATCAATGTTATTTCGATTTACAGGGGCGGAAGGGGGCGTGGCCAAAATCCAAAATAAACTTGATCAACGTGCAATAATAACACATTTTGTCACCAAATTTGGTTGTTCTAGCTCTTATAATAGCTGAGATCTAGATTTTCACACGGACAGACAGACGGACATGGCTATATCGACTCGGCTGTTGATTCTGAGCCAGAATATATACACTTTATGGGGTCGGAGATGTCTCCTTCTGTTGTTACATACATTTTCGGTTTGAACAAAGTTATAATACCCTTTTACTCTATGAGTAGCAGGTATAAAAACAAAGGAGTAAAACAAAAATCATTTAAGAAAAAATTAAAATCGAAGCCGAAATGTTTTTTTAATTGTGGAAAACTAGGACATTTTAAGAGAGATTGTTTCTCATTGAAACGACAGACAGGAAATTAGAATGTTGCTAGTAATAATAGTGGGCAAGAGAAGCACGCTCAAATTGCAACAACTAATTCTGAACGGGGCTTTGCGTTCATGATTAGAAAAGAAAACATAAATAATAAGAAAGCTACAGTCGAGTGTGCTCGACTGTAATATACCCGCTACCCAGCTGCTCGTACATAATTTATTTGCGGAACAAAAAAAACGGCTACAATCATATTTTGACCGTAAAAGGCTATGGACTTACAATACTTAAGCAAATTCAAAATCTAAAATTAAAAAAAACATTTTTGCACACATTTAATTTTTGATGCGGGCGGGACTCGAACCTGTAAATGCATAATAGTACTGTTCGTTTTGCAGTCCACAACTTAACCCATTTCACCACCGTACACGCACACACGATTCGGCACAATGCTGCAAGCAGCGCTGCCGCCAGCGCTGCTTACAGCTATGGAAAACGTTAAGCTGAATAACTTCTGTGTTTATTATCCGATTGCTACCAAATTTTCAGAGATCATCTGGCTAGCTATAGTTATCATGTAAACCGAAAATTAACAATATGACATCAAAATTGCGCTTGTAATCAATGTTCTTTTGATTTACGGGGGCGGAAGGGGGCGTTGCCCAAATCCAAAATAAACTTGATCAGCGTGCAATAATAACACATATTGTCACCAAATTTGGTAGTCCTAGCTCTTATAATAGCTGAGATCTAGATTTTCACACGGACAGATAGACAGACAGACGGACGTGGCTATATCGACTCGGCTGTTGATCCTGAGCCAGAATATATATACTTTATGGAGTTGTCTCCTTCTGCCCGTTACATACATTTTCGGTTTGAACAAAGTTATAATACCCTTCTACTTTATGAGTAGCGGGTATAAAAAGCTTAAGCGGCATGAACTGGGAATCGAACCACGGGCCTGTCGGTTCAGGAGTTCATCGCTTTTCCACTAAGCTACTGACGCTGTTATCCAACAACTGCAAAAATTTGCATTGTAAGTCATTCTTATTATTTCCTGTACAAATAAAGAATTTGCGCTGCCGGCAGCGCTATTTACAGCTATGGAAAACGTTATGCAGAATAACTTCTGTGTTTATTATCCGATTGTTACCAAAATTTCAGAGGTCATCTGGCTAGCTATAGTTATGATGTAAACCGAAAATGAACAATATGGCATCAAAATTGCGCTTGTAATCAATGTTTTTCGATTTACAGGGGCGGAAGGGGGCGAGGCCAAAATCCACAATAAACTTGATCAACGTGCAATAATAACACATTTTGTCACCAAATTTGGTAGTTCTAGCTCTTATAATAGCTGAGATCTAGATTTTCACACGGACAGACAGACGGACATGGCTATATCGACTCGGCTGTTGATCCTGAGGCAGAATATATATACTTTATGGGGTCGGAGTTGTCTCCTTCTGCCTGTTACATACATTTTCGGTTTGAACAAAGTTATAATACCCTTCTACTTTATGAGTAGCGGGTATAAAAAGCTTAAGCGGCATGAACTGGGAATCGAACCACGGGTCTGTCGGTTCAGGAGTTCATCGCTTTTCCACTAAGATACTGACGCTGTTATCCAACAACTGCAAAAATTTGCATTGTAAGTCATTCTTATTATTTCCTGTACAAATAAAGAATTTGCGCTGCCGGCAGCGCTGCTTACAGGTATGGAAAACGTTAAGCTGAATAACTTCTGTGTTTATTATCCGATTGTTACCAAATTCAGAGATCATCTGGCTAGCTATAGTTATCATGTAAGCCGAAAATGAACAATATGGCATCAAAATTGCGCTTGTAATCAATGTTCTTTCGATTTACGGAGGCGGAAGGGGGCGTGGCCAAAATCCAAAATAAACTTGATCAACGTGCAATAATAACACATTTTGTCACCAAATTTGGTAGTTCTAGCTCTTATAATAGCTGAGATCTAGACTTTCACACGGACAGATAGACGGACGGACGGACATGGCTATATCGACTCGGCTGTTGATCCTGAGCCAGAATATATATACTTTATGGGGTCGGAGGTGTCTCCTTCTGCCTGTTACATGCATTTTCGGTTTGAACAAAGTTATAATACCGTTCTACTCTATGAGTAGCGGGTATAAAAACAAAGGAGTAAAACAAAAATCATTTAAGAAAAAATTAAAATCGAAGCCGAAATGTTTTTTTAATTGTGGAAAACTAGGACATTTTAAGAGAGATTGTTTCTCATTGAAACGACAGACAGGAAATTAGAATGTTGCTAGTAACAATAGTGGGCAAGAGAAGCAGGCTCAAATTGCAACAACTAATTCTGAACGGGGATTTGCGTTCATGATTAGAAAAGAAAATATAAATAACAAGAAAGCTACAGTCGAGTGTGCTCGACTGTAATATACCCGCTACCTAGCTGCTCCTACATCATTTATTTGCGGAACAAAAAAACGGCTACAATCATATTTTGACCGGCTATGGACTTATAATATTTATGCAAAGTCTAAATATAAAATAAAAAAAAAAAAACATTTTTGCACACATTTAATTTTTGATGCGGGCGGGACTCGAACCCGTAAATGCATAATAGTACTGTTGGTTTTGCAGTCAACAACTTAACCCATTTCACCATCGTACACGCACACACGATTCGGCACAATGCTGCAAGCAGCGCGGCCGGCAACGCTGCTTACAGCTATGGAAAACGTTAAGCTGAATAACTTCTGTATTTATTATCCGATTGTTACCCAAATATCAAATAGTTATCATGTAAACCGAAAATGAACAATATGGCATCAAAATTACGCTTGTAATCAATGTTATTTCGATTTACAGGGGCGGAAGGGGGCGTGGCCAAAATCCAAAATAAACTTGATCAACGTGCAATAATAACACATTTTGTCACCAAATTTGGTTGTTCTAGCTCTTATAATAGCTGAGATCTAGATTTTCACACGGACAGACAGACGGACATGGCTATATCGACTCGGCTGTTGATTCTGAGCCAGAATATATACACTTTATGGGGTCGGAGATGTCTCCTTCTGTTGTTACATACATTTTCGGTTTGAACAAAGTTATAATACCCTTTTACTCTATGAGTAGCAGGTATAAAAACAAAGGAGTAAAACAAAAATCATTTAAGAAAAAATTAAAATCGAAGCCGAAATGTTTTTTTTAATTGTGGAAAACTAGGACATTTTAAGAGAGATTGTTTCTCATTGAAACGACAGACAGGAAATTAGAATGTTGCTAGTAATAATAGTGGGCAAGAGAAGCACGCTCAAATTGCAACAACTAATTCTGAACGGGGCTTTGCGTTCATGATTAGAAAAGAAAACATAAATAATAAGAAAGCTACAGTCGAGTGTGCTCGACTGTAATATACCCGCTACCCAGCTGCTCGTACATAATTTATTTGCGGAACAAAAAAAACGGCTACAATCATATTTTGACCGTAAAAGGCTATGGACTTACAATACTTAAGCAAATTCAAAATCTAAAATTAAAAAAAACATTTTTGCACACATTTAATTTTTGATGCGGGCGGGACTCGAACCTGTAAATGCATAATAGTACTGTTCGTTTTGCAGTCCACAACTTAACCCATTTCACCACCGTACACGCACACACGATTCGGCACAATGCTGCAAGCAGCGCTGCCGCCAGCGCTGCTTACAGCTATGGAAAACGTTAAGCTGAATAACTTCTGTGTTTATTATCCGATTGCTACCAAATTTTCAGAGATCATTTGGCTAGCTATAGTTATCATGTAAACCGAAAATGATCAATTTGGCATCAAAATTGGGCCTGTAATCAATGTTCTTTCGATTAACAGGGGCGGAAGGGGGCGTGGCCAAAATCCAAAATAAACTTGATCAGCGTGCAATAATAACACATATTGTAACCAAATTTGGTAGTCCTAGCTCCTTTAATAGCTGAGATCTAGATTTTCACACGGCCAGACAGACGGACATGGCTATATCAACTCGGCTGTTGATCCTGAGCCAGAATATGAAAACTTTATGGGGTCGGAGGTGTCTCCTTCTGCCTGTTACACACATTTTCGGTTTGAACAAAGTTATAATACCCTTCTACTCTATGAGTAGCGGGTATAAAAAGAACAAGTAAGAAAGCTACAGTTGAGTGTGCTCGATTGTAATATACCCGGTTCCCAGCTGCTTGTACATCATTTATTTGCGGAACAAAAAAACGGCTACAATCATATTTTGACCGTAAAAGGCTATGGACTTATAATATTTATGCAAAGTCAAAACATAAAATAAAAAAAAAAAACATTTTTGCACACATTTAATTTTAGATGCGGGCAGGACTCGAACCCGTAAATGCATAATAGTACTGTTCGTTTTGCAGTCCACAACTTAACCCATTTCACCACCGTACACGCACACACGATTCGGCACAATGCTGCAAGCAGCGCTGCCGCCAGCGCTGCTTACAGCTATGGAAAACGTTAAGCTGAATAACTTCTGTGTTTATTATCCGATTGCTACCAAATTTTCAGAGATCATTTGGCTAGCTATAGTTATCATGTAAACCGAAAATTAACAATATGGCATCAAAATTGCGCTTGTAATCAATGTTCTTTCGATTTACGGGGGCGGAAGGGGGCGTGGCCAAAATCCAAAATAAACTTGATCAGCGTGTATAAAAAGAACAAGTAAGAAAGCTACAGTCGAGTGTGCTCGACTGTAATATACCCGCTACCCAGCTGCTTGTACATCATTTATTTGCGGAACAAAAAAACGGCTACAATCATATTTTGACCGTAAAAGCGCGGCCGGCAGCGCTGCTTACAGCTATGGAAAACGTTAATCTGAATAACTTCTGTGTTTATTTTCCGATTGTTACCAAATTTTCAGAGATCATCTGGCTAGCTATAGTTATCATGTAAACCGAAAATGAACAATATGACATCAAAATTGCGCTTGTAATCAATGTTCTTTCGATTTACGGGGGCGGAAGGGGGCGTGGCCAAAATCCAAAATAAACTTGATCAGCGTGCAATAATAACACATATTGTCACCAAATTTGGTAGTCCTAGCTCTTATAATAGCTGAGATCTAGATTTTCCCACGGACAGACAGACGGACATGGCTATATCGACTCGGCTGTTGATCCTGAGCCAGAATATATATACTTTATGGGGTCGGAGTTGTCTCCTTCTGCCTGTTACATAGATTTTCGGTTTGAACAAAGTTATAATACCCTTCTACACTATGAGTAGCGGGTATAAAAAGAACAAGTAAGAAAGCTACAGTCGAGTGTGCTCGACTGTAATATACCCGCTACCCAGCTGCTTGTACATCATTTATTTGCGGAACAAAAAAACGGCTACAATCATATTTTGACCGGCTATGGACTTATAATATTTATGCAAAGTCAAAATATAAAATAAAAAAAAAAAACATTTTTGCACACATTTAATTTTTGATGCGGGCGGGACTCGAACCCATAAATGCATAATAGTACTGTTGGTTTTGCAGTCAACAACTTAACCCATTTCACCACCGTACACGCACACACGATTCGGCACAATGCTGCAAGCAGCGCGGCCGGCAGCGCTGCTTACAGCTATGGAAAACGTTAAGCTGAATAACTTCTGTGTTTATTATCCGATTGTTACCAAAATATTAAAGATCATCTGGCTAGCTATAGTTATCATGTAAACCGAAAATGAACAATTTGGCATCAAAATTGCGCTTGTAATCAATGTTCTTTCGATTTACGGGGGCGGAAGGGGCGTGGCCAAAATCCAAAATAAACTTGATCAGCGTGCAATAATAACACATATTGTCACCAAATTTGGTAGTCCTAGCTCCATTAATAGCTGAGATCTAGATTTTCACACGGACAGACAGACGGACATGGCTATATCGACTCGGCTGTTGATTCTGAGCCAGAATATGAAAACTTTATGGGGTCGGAGTTGTCTCCTTCTGCCTGTTACATACATTTTCGGTTTGAACAAAGTTATAATACCCTTCTACTCTATGAGTAGCGGGTATAAAAAGCTTAAGCGGCATGAACTGGGAATCGAACCACGGGCCTGTCGGTTCAGGAGTTAATCGCTTTTCCACTAAGCTACTGACACTGTTATCCAACAACTGCAAAAATTTGCATTGTCATTCTTATTATTTCCTGTACAAATAAAGAATTTGCGCTGCCGGCAGCGCTGCTTACAGCTATGGAAAACGTTAAGCTGAATAACTTCTGTGTTTATTATCCGATTGTTACCAAATTTTCAGAGATCATCTGGCTAGCTATAATTATCATGTAAACCGAAAATGAACAATATGACATCAAAATTGCGCTTGTAATCAATGTTCATTCGATTTACGGGGGCGGAAGGGGGCGTGGCCAAAATTCAAAATAAACTTGATCAGCGTGCAATAATAACACATATTGTCACAAAATTTGGTAGTCCTAGCTCTTATAATAGCTGAGATCTAGATTTTCACACGGACTGACAGACGGACATGGCTATATCGACTCGGCTGTTGATCCTGAGCCAGAATATATATACTTTATGGGGTCGGAGTTGTCTCCTTCTGCCTGTTACATACATTTTCGGTTTGAACAAAGTTATAATACCCTTCTACACTATGAGTAGCGGGTATAAAAAGAACAAGTAATAAAGCTACAGTCGAGTGTGCTCGACTGTAATATACCCGCTACCCACCTGCTTGTACATCACTTATTTGCGGAACAAAAAAACGGCTAAAATCATATTTTGACCGTAAAAGCGCGGCCGGCAGCGCTGCTTACAGCTATGAAAAACGTTAAGCTGAATAACTTCTGTGTTTATTATCCGATTGTTACCAAATTTTCAGAGATCATCTGTCTAGCTATAGTTATCATGTAAACCGAAAATTAACAATATGGCATCAAAATTGCGCTTGTAATCAATGTTCTTTCGATTTACGGGGGCGGAAGGGGGCGTGGCCAGAATCCAAAATAAACTTGATCAGCGTGCAATAATAACACATATTGTCACCAAATTTGGTAGTCGTAGCTCTTATAATAGCTGAGATCTAGATTTTTACACTGACAGACAGACGGACAGACGGACATGGCTATATCGACTCGGCTGTTGATCCTGAGCCAGAATATATATACTTTATGGGGTCGGAGGTGTCTCCTTCTGCCTGTTACATACATTTTCGGTTTGAACAAAGTTATAATACCCCTCTACTCTATGAGTAGCGGGTATAAAAAGCTTAAGCGGCATGAATCACAGGCCTGTCGGTTCAGGAGTTCATCGCTTTTCCACTAAGATACTGACGCTGTTTTTCAACAACTGCAAAAATTTGAATTGTAAGGCATTCTTATTATTTCCTGTACAAATAAAGAATTTGCGCTGCCGGCATCGCTGCTTACAGCTACGGAAAATGTTAAGCTGAATAAATTCTGTGTTTATTATCCGATTGTTACCAAATTCAGAGATCATCTGGCTAGCTATAGTTATCATGTAAACCGAAAATTAACAATATGGCCTCAAAATTGCGCTTGTAATCAATGTTTTTTCGATTTACGGGGGCGGATGGGGGCGTGGCCAAAATCCAAAATAAACTTGATCAGCTTGCAATAATAACACATATTGTCACCAAATTTGGTAGTCCTAGCTCTTATAATAGCTGAGATCTAGATTTTCACACGGACAGACAGACAGACAGACGGACATGGCTATATCGACTCGGCTGTTGATCCTGAGCCAGAATATATACACTTTATGGGGTCGGAGATGTCTCCTTCTGTTGTTACATACATTTTCGGTTTGAACAAAGTTATAATACCCTTCTACTCTATGAGTAGCGGGTATAAAAAGAACAAGTAATAAAGCTACAGTCGAGTGTGCTCGACTGTAATATACCCGCTACCCACCTGCTTGTACATCATTTATTTGCGGAACAAAAAAACGGCTAAAATCATATTTTGACCGTAAAAGCGCGGCCGGCAGCGCTGCTTACAGCTATGAAAAACGTTAAGCTGAATAACTTCTGTGTTTATTATCCGATTGTTACCAAATTTTCAGAGATCATCTGGCTAGCTATAGTTATCATGTAAACCGAAAATGAACAATATGGCATCAAAATTGCGCTTGTAATGAATGTTCTTTCGATTTACGGGGGCGGAAGGGGGCGTGGCCAGAATCCAAAATAAACTTGATCAGCGTGCAATAATAACACATATTGTCACCAAATTTGGTAGTCGTAGCTCTTATAATAGCTGAGATCTAGATTTTTACACTGACAGACAGACGGACAGACGGACATGGCTATATCGACTCGGCTGTTGATCCTGAGCCAGAATATATATACTTTATGGGGTCGGAGGTGTCTCCTTCTGCCTGTTACATACATTTTCGGTTTGAACAAAGTTATAATACCCCTCTACTCTATGAGTAGCGGGTATAAAAAGCTTAAGCGGCATGAATCACAGGCCTGTCGGTTCAGGAGTTCATCGCTTTTCCACTAAGATACTGACGCTGTTTTTCAACAACTGCAAAAATTTGAATTGTAAGGCATTCTTATTATTTCCTGTACAAATAAAGAATTTGCGCTGCCGGCATCGCTGCTTACAGCTACGGAAAATGTTAAGCTGAATAAATTCTGTGTTTATTATCCGAGTGTTACCAAATTCAGAGATCATCTGGCTAGCTATAGTTATCATGTAAACCGAAAATTAACAATATGGCCTCAAAATTGCGCTTGTAATCAATGTTTTTTCGATTTACGGGGGCGGATGGGGGCGTGGCCAAAATCCAAAATAAACTTGATCAGCTTGCAATAATAACACATATTGTCACCAAATTTGGTAGTCCTAGCTCTTATAATAGCTGAGATCTAGATTTTCACACGGACAGACAGACGGACATGGCTATATCGACTCGGCTGTTGATCCTGAGCCAGAATATATACACTTTATGGGGTCGGAGATGTCTCCTTCTGTTGTTACATACATTTTCGGTTTGAACAAAGTTATAATACCCTTCTACTCTATGAGTAGCGGGTATAAAAAAACATTTTTGCACACATTTAATTTTTGATGCGGGCGGGACTCGAACCCGTAAATGCATAATAGTACTGTTGGTTTTGCAGTCAACAACTTAACCCATTTCACCACCGTACATGCACACACGATTCGGCACAATGCTGCAAGCAGCGCGGCCGGCAGCGCTGCTTACAGCTATGGAAAACGTTAAGCTGAATAACTTCTGTGTTTATTATCCGATTGTTACCAAAATATCAAAGATCACCTGGCTAGCTATAGTTATCATGTAAACCGAAAATGAACAATTTGGCATCAAAATTGGGCCTGTAATCAATGTTCTTTCGATTTACAGGGGAGGAAGGGGGCGTGGCCAAAATCCAAAATAAACTTGATCAGCGTGCAATAATAACACATATTGTAACCAAATTTGGTAGTCCTAGCTCCTTTAATAGCTGAGATCTAGATTTTCACACGGCCAGACAGACGGACATGGCTATATCGACTTGGCTGTTGATCCTGAGCCAGAATATGAAAACTTTATGGGGTCGGAGGTGTCTCCTTCTGCCTGTTACACACATTTTCGGTTTGAACAAAGTTATAATACCCTTCTACTCTATGAGTAGCGGGTATAAAAAGAACAAGTAAGAAAGCTACAGTTGAGTGTGCTCGACTGTAATATACCCGGTACCCAGCTGCTTGTACATCATTTATTTGCGGAACAAAAAAACGGCTACAATCATATTTTGACCGTAAAAGGCTATGGACTTATAATATTTATGCAAAGTCAAAACATAAAATAAAAAAAAAAAACATTTTTACACACATTTAATTTTAGATGCGGGCAGGACTCGAACCTGTAAATGCATAATAGTACTGTTGGTTTTGCAGTCAACAACTTAACCCATTTCACCACCGTACATGCACACACGATTCGGCACAATGCTGCAAGCAGCGCGGCCGGCAGCGCTGCTTACAGCTATGGAAAACGTTAAGCTGAATAACTTCTGTGTTTATTATCCGATTGTTACCAAATTTTCAGAGATCATCTGGCTAGCTATAGTTATCACGTAAACCGAAAATAAACAATATAGCATCAAAATTGCGCTTGCAATCAATGTTCTTTCGATTTACGGGGGCGGAAGGGGGCGTGGCCAAAATCCAAAATAAACTTGATCAGCGTGCAATAATAACACATATTGTCACCAAATTTGGTAGTCCTAGCTCTTATAATAGCTGAGATCTAGATTTTCACACGGACAGTCAGACGGACATGGCTATATCGACTCGGCTGTCGATCCTGAGCCAGAATATATATACTTTATAGGGTCGGAGATGTCTCCTTCTGCCTGGTACATTCATTTTCGGTTTGAACAAAGTTATAATACCCTTCTACTCTATGAGTAGCGGGTATAAAAAGAACAAGTAAGAAAGCTACAGTCGAGTGTGCTCGACTGTAATATACCCGCTACCCAGCTGCTTGTACATCATTTATTTGCGGAACAAAAAAACGGCTACAATCATATTTTGACCGGCTATGGACTTATAATATTTATGCAAAGTCAAAATATAAAATAAAAAAAAAAAACATTTTTGCACACATTTAATTTTTGATGCGGGCGGGACTCGAACCCATAAATGCATAATAGTACTGTTGGTTTTGCAGTCAGGTCCGGCCGGAAAATGAACAATATGACATCAAAATTGCGCTTGTAATCAATGTTCTTTCGATTTACGGGGGCGGAAGGGGGCGTGGCCAAAATCCAAAATAAACTTGATCAGCGTGCAATAATAACACATATTGTCACCAAATTTGGTAGTCCTAGCTCTTATAATAGCTGAGATCTAGATTTTTACACTGACAGACAGACGGACAGACGGACATGGCTATATCGACTCGGCTGTTGATCCTGAGCCAGAATATATATACTTTATGGGGTCGGAGGTGTGTCCTTCTGCCTGTTACATACATTTTCGGTTTGAACAAAGTTATAATACCCTTCTACTCTATGAGTAGCGGGTATAAAAAGAACAAGTAAGAAAGCTACAGTCGAGTGTGCTCGACTGTAATATACCCGCTACCCAGCTGCTTGAACATCATTTATTTGCGGAACAAAAAAACGGCTACAATCATATTTTGACCGGCTATGGACTTATAATATTTATGCAAAGTCAAAATATAAAATAAAAAAAAAAAACATTTTTGCACACATTTAATTTTTGATGCGGGCGGGACTCGAACCCATAAATGCATAATAGTACTGTTGGTTTTGCAGTCAACAACTTAACCCATTTCACCACCGTACACGCACACACGATTCGGCACAATGCTGCAAGCAGCGCTGCCGGCAGCGCTGCTTACAGCTATGGAAAACGTTAAGCTGAACAACTTCTGTGTTTATTATCCGATTGTTACCAAATTTTCAGAGATCATCTGGCTAGCTATAGTTATCATGTAAACCGAAAATTAACAATATGGCATCAAAATTGCGCTTGTAATCAATATTCTTTTGATTTACGGGGGCGGAAGGGGGCGTGGCCAAAATCCAAAATAAACTTGATCAGCGTGCAATAATAACACATATTGTCACCAAATTTGGTAGTCCTAGCTCTTATAATAGCTGAGATCTAGATTTTCCTGAGCCAGAATATATATACTTTATAGGGTCGGAGGTGTCTCCTTCTGCCTGTTACATACATTTTCGGTTTGAACAAAGTTATAATACCCTTCTACTCTATGAGTAGCGGGTATAAAAAGAACAAGTAAGAAAGCTACAGTCGAGTGTGCTCGACTGTAATATACCCGCTACCCAGCTGCTTGTACATCATTTATTTGCGGAACAAAAAAACGGCTACAATCATATTTTGACCGTAAAAGCGCGGCCGGCAGCGCTGCTTACAGCTATGGAAAACGTTAAGCTGAATAACTTCTGTGTTTATTTTCCGATTGTTACCAAATTTTCAGAGATCATCTGGCTAGCTATAGTTATCATGTAAACCGAAAATGAACAATATGACATCAAAAGTGCGATTGTAATCAATGTTCTTTCGATTTACGGGGGCGGAAGGGGGCGTGGCCAAAATCCAAAATAAACTTGATCAGCGTGCAATAATAACACATATTGTCACCAAATTTGGTAGACCTAGCTCTTATAATAGCTGAGATCTAGATTTTTACACTGACAGACAGACGGACAGACGGACATGGCTATATCGACTCGGCTGTCGATCCTGAGCCAGAATATATATACTTTATGGGGTCGGAGGTGTCTCCTTCTGCCTGTTACATACATTTTCGGTTTGAACAAAGTTATAATACCCTTCTACTCTATGAGTAGCGGGTATAAAAAGCTTAAGCGGCATGAACCACAGGCCTGTCGGTTCAGGAGTTCATCGCTTTTCCACTAAGATACTGACGCTGTTTTTCAACAACTGCAAAAATTTGCATTGTAAGGCATTCTTATTATTTCCTGTACAAATAAAGAATTTGCGCTGCCGGCAGCGCTGCTTACAGCTACGGAAAATGTTATGCTGAATAAATTCTGTGTTTATTATCCGATTGTTACCAAATTCAGAGATCATCTGGCTAGCTATAGTTATCATGTAAACCGAAAATGAACAATATGGCATCAAAATTGCGCTTGTAATCAATGTTGTTTTGATTTACGGGGGCGGAAGGGGGCGTGGCCAAAATCCAAAATAAACTTGATCAGCGTGCAATAATAACACATATTGTCACCAAATTTGGTAGTCCTAGCTCCTTTAATAGCTGAGATCTAGATTTTCACACGGACAGACAGACAGACAGACGGACATGACTATATCGACTCGGCTGTTGATTCTGAGCCAGAATATGAAAACTTTATGGGGTCGGAGTTGTCTCCTTCTGCCTGTTACATACATTTTCGGTTTGAACAAAGTTATAATACCCTTCTACTCTATGAGTAGCGGGTATAAAAAGCTTAAGCGGGATGAACTGGGAATCGAACCACGGGCCTGTCGGTTCAGGAGTTAATCGCTTTTCCACTAAGCTACTGACGCTGTTATCCAACAACTGCAAAAATTTGCATTGTAAGTCATTCTTGTTATTTCCTGTACAAATAAAGAATTTGCGCTGCCGGCAGCGCTGCTTACAGCTACGGAAAATGTTAAGCTGAATAAATTCTGTGTTTATTATCCGATTGTTACCAAATTCAGAGATCATCTGGCTAGCTATAGTTATCATGTAAACCGAAAATTAACAATATGGCATCAAAATTGCGCTTGTAATCAATGTTCTTTTGATTTACGGGGGCGGAAGGGGGCGTGGCCAAAATCCAAAATAAACTTGATCAGCGTGCAATAATAACACATATTGTCACCAAATTTGGTAGTCCTAGCTCTTATAATAGCTGAGATCTAGATTTTCAAAAGTTATAATACCCTTCTACTCTATGAGTAGCGGGTATAAAAAGCTTAAGCGGCATGAACCACAGGCCTGTCGGTTCAGGAGTTCATCGCTTTTCCACTAAGATACTGACGCTGTTTTTCAACAACTGCAAAAATTTGCATTGTAAGGCATTCTTATTATTTCCTGTACAAATTAAGAAGTTGCGCTGCCGGCAGCGCTGCTTACAGCTACGGAAAATGTTAAGCTGAATAAATTCTGTATTTATTATCCGATTGTTACCAAATTCAGAGATCATCTGGCTAGCTATAGTTATCATGTAAACCGAAAATAAACAATATGGGATCAAAATTGCGCTTGTAATCAATGTTCTTTTGATTTACGGGGGCGGAAGGGGGCGTGGCCAAAATCCAAAATAAACTTGATCAGCGTGCAATAATAACACATATTGTCACCAAATTTGGTAGTCCTAGCTCTTATAATAGCTGAGATCTAGATTTTCACACGGACAGACAGACGGACATGGCTATATCGACTCGGCTGTTGATCCTGAGCCAGAATATATATACTTTATGGGGTCGGAGTTGTCTCCTTCTGCCTGTTACATACATTTTCGGTTTGAACAAAGGTTTAATACCCTTCTACTCTATGAGTAGCGGGTATAAAAAACAAAGCAGTAAAACAAAAATCATTTAAGAAAAAATTAAAATCGAAGCCGAAATGTTTTTTTAATTGTGGAAAACCAGGACATTTTAAGAGAGATTGTTTCTCATTGAAACGACAGACAGGAAATTAGAATCTTGCTAGTAATAATAGTGGGCAAGAGAAGCAGGCTCAAATTGCAACAACTAATTCTGAACCGGGCTTTGCGTTCATGATTAGAAAAGAAAACATAAATAACAAGAGAGCTACAGTCGAGTGTGCTCGACTGTAATATACCCGCTACCCAGCTGCTCGTACATCATTTATTTGCGGAACAAAAAAAACAGCTACAATCATATTTTGACCGTAAAAGGCTATGGACTTACAATACTTATGCAAAGTCAAAATCTAAAATTAAACAAGTAAGAAAGCTACAGTCGAGTTTGCTCGACTGTAAAATACCCGGTACCCAGCTGCTTGTACATCATTTATTTGCGGAACAAAAAAACGGCTACAATCATATTTTGACCGTAAAAGCGCGGCCGGCAGCGCTGCTTACAGCTATGGAAAACGTTAAGCTGAATAACTTCTGTGTTTATTATCCGATTGTTACCAAAATATTAAAGAGCATCTGGCTAGCTATAGTTATCATGTAAACCGAAAATGAACAATTTGGCATCAAAATTACGCTTGTAATCAATGTTCTTTCGATTTACGGGGGCGAAAGGAGCGTGGCCAAAATCCAAAATAAACTTGATCAGCGTGCAATAATAACACATATTGTCACCAAATTTGGTAGTCCTAGCTCTTATAATAGCTGAGATCTGGATTTTCCTGAGCCAGAGTATATATACTTTATAGGGTCAGAGGTGTCTCCTTCTGCCTGTTACATACATTTTCGGTTTGAACAAAGTTATAATACCCTTCTACTCTATGAGTAGCGGGTATAAAAAGAACAAGTAAGAAAGCTACAGTCGAGAGTGCTCGACTGTAATATACCCGCTACCCAGCTGCTTGTACATAATTTATTTGCGGAACAAAAAAACGGCTACAATCATATTTTGACCGTCAAAGCGCGGCCGGCAGCGCTGCTTACAGCTATGGAAAACGTTAAGCTGAATAACTTCTGTGTTTATTTTCCGATTGTTACCAAATTTTCAGAGATCATCTGGCTAGCTATAGTTATCATGTTAACCGAAAATGAACAATATGACATCAAAATTGCGCTTGTAATCAATGTTCTTTCGATTTACGGGAGCGGAAGGGGGCGTGGCCAAAATCCAATATAAACTTGATCAGCGTGCAATAATAACACATATTGTCACCAAATTTGGTAGTCCTAGCTCTTATAATAGCTGAGATCTAGACTTTCACACGGACAGACAGACGGACAGACGGACATGGCTATATCGACTCGGCTGTTGATCCTGAGCCAGAATATATATACTTTATAGGGTCGGAGGTGTCTCCTTCTGCCTGTTACATACATTTTCGGTTTGAACAAAGTTATAATACCCTTCTACTCTATGAGTAGCGGGTATAAAAAGAACAAGTAAGAAAGCTACAGTCGAGTGTGCTCGACTGTAATATACCCGCTACCCAGCTGCTTGTACATCATTTATTTGCGGAACAAAAAAAACGGCTACAATCATATTTTGACCGTAAAAGCGCGGCCGGCAGCGCTGCTTACAGCTATGGAAAACGTTAAGCTGAATAACTTCTGTGTTTATTATCCGATTGTTACCAAAATATTAAAGAGCATCTGGCTAGCTATAGTTATCATGTAAACCGAAAATGAACAATTTGGCATCAAAATTACGCTTGTAATCAATGTTCTTTCGATTTACGGGGGCGGAAGGAGCGTGGCCAAAATCCAAAATAAACTTGATCAGCGTGCAATAATAACACATATTGTCACCAAATTTGGTAGTCCTACCTCCTTTAATAGCTGAGATCTAGATTTTCACACGGACAGATAGACAGACAGACGGACATGACTATATCGACTCGGCTGTTGATTCTGAGCCAGAATATGAAAACTTTATGGGGTCGGAGTTGTCTCCTTCTGCCTGTTACATACATTTTCGGTTTGAACAAAGTTATAATACCCTTCTACTCTATGAGTAGCGGGTATTAAAAGCTTAAGCGGCATGAACTGGGAATTGAACCACGGGCCTGTCGGTTCAGGAGTTAATCGCTTTTCCACTAAGCTACTGACGCTGTTATCCAACAACTGCAAAAATTTGCATTGTAAGTCATTCTTGTTATTTCCTGTACAAATAAAGAATTTGCGCTGCCGGCAGCGCTGCTTACAGCTATGGAAAATGTTAAGCTGAATAACTTCTGTGTTTATTATCCGATTGTTACCAAATTTTCAGAGATCATCTGGCTAGCTATAGTTATCATGTAAACCGAAAATAAACAATATGACATCAAAATTGCGCTTGTAATCAATGCTCTTTCGATTTACTGGGGTGGAAGGGGGCGTGGCCAAAATCCAAAATAAACTTGATCAGCGTGCAATAATAACACATATTGTCACCAAATTTGGTAGTCCTAGCTCTTATAATAGCTGAGATCTAGATTTTCACACGGACAGACAGACAGACAGACGGACATGGCTATATCGACTCGGCTGTTGATCCTGAGCCAGAATATATATACTTTATGGGGTCGGAGTTGTCTCCTTCTGCCTGTTACATACATTTTCGGTTTGAACAAAGTTATAATACCCTTCTACACTATGAGTAGCGGGTATAAAAAAGAACAAGTAAGAAAACTACAGTCGAGTGTGCTCGACTGTAATATACCCGCTACCCAGCTGCTTGTACATCATTTATTTGCGGAACAAAAAACGGCTACAATCATATTTTGACCGTAAAAGCGCGGCCGGCAGCGCTGCTTACAGCTATGAAAAACGTTAAGCTGAATAACTTCTGTGTTTATTATCCGATTGTTACCAAATTTTCGGAGATCATCTGGCTAGCTATAGTTATCATGTAAACCGAAAATAAACAATATGGCATCAAAATTGCGCTTGTAATCAATGCTCTTTCGATTTACTGGGGTGGAAGGGGGCGTGGCCAAAATCCAAAATAAACTTGATCAGCGTGCAATAATAACACATATTGTCACCAAATTTGGTAGTCCTAGCTCTTATAATAGCTGAGATCTAGATTGTTAGACTGACAGACAGACGGACAGACGGACATGGCTATATCGACTCGGCTGTTGATCCTGAGCCAGAATATATATACTTTATGGGGTCAGAGGTGTCTCCTTCTGCCTGTTACATACATTTTCGGTTTGAACAAAGCTATAATACCCTTCTACTCTATGAGTAGCGGGTATAAAAAGCTTAAGCGGCATGAACCACAGGCCTGTCGGTTCAGGAGTTCATCGCTTTTCCACTAAGATACTGACGCTGTTTTTCAACAACTGCAAAAATTTGCATTGTAAGGCATTCTTATTATTTCCTGTACAAATAAAGAATTTGCACTGCCGGCAGCGCTGCTTACAGCTACGGAAAATGTTAAGCTGAGTAAATTCTGTGTTTATTATCCGATTGTTACCAAATTCAGAGATCATCTGGCTAGCTATGGTTATCATGTAAACCGAAAATAAACAATATGACATCAAAATTGCGCTTGTAATCAATGTTCTTTTGATTTACTAGGGCGGAAGGGGGCGTGGCCAAAATCCAAAATAAACTTGATCAGCGTGCAATAATAACACATATTGTCACCAAATTTGGTAGTCCTAGCTCTTATAATAGCTGAGATCTAGATTTTCACACGGACAGACAGACAGACAGACGGACATGGCTATATCGACTCGGCTGTTGATCCTGAGCCAGAATATATACACTTTATGGGGTCGGAGTTGTCTCCTTCTGCCTGTTACATACATTTTCGGTTTGAACAAAGTTATAATACCCTTCTACTCTATGAGTAGCGGGTATAAAAAGCTTAAGCGGCATGAACTGGGAATCGAACCACGGGCCTGTCGGTTCAGGAGTTAATCGCTTTTCCACTAAGCTACTGACGCTGTTATCCAACAACTGCAAAAATTTGCATTGTAAGTCATTCTTGTTATTTCCTGTACAAATAAAGAATTTGCGCTGCCGGCAGCGCTGCTTACAGCTACGGAAAATGTTAAGCTGAATAAATTCTGTGTTTATTATCCGATTGTTACCAAATTCAGAGATCATCTGGCTAGCTATAGTTATCATGTAAACCGAAAGTTAACAATATGGCATCAAAATTGCGCTTGTAATCAATGTTCTTTTGATTTACGGGGGCGGAAGGGGGCGTGGCCAAAATCCAAAATAAACTTGATCAGCGTGCAATAATAACACATATTGTCACCAAATTTGGTAGTCCTAGCTCTTATAATAGCTGAGATCTAGATTTTCAAAAGTTATAATACCCTTCTACTCTATGAGTAGCGGGTATAAAAAGCTTAAGCGGCATGAACCACAGGCCTGTCGGTTCAGGAGTTCATCGCTTTTCCACTAAGATACTGACGCTGTTTTTCAACAACTGCAAAAATTTGCATTGTAAGGCATTCTTATTATTTCCTGTACAAATTAAGAAGTTGCGCTGCCGGCAGCGCTGCTTACAGCTACGGAAAATGTTAAGCTGAATAAATTCTGTATTTATTATCCGATTGTTACCAAATTCAGAGATCATCTGGCTAGCTATAGTTATCATGTAAACCGAAAATAAACAATATGGGATCAAAATTGCGCTTGTAATCAATGTTCTTTTGATTTACGGGGGCGGAAGGGGGCGTGGCCAAAATCCAAAATAAACTTGATCAGCGTGCAATAATAACACATATTGTCACCAAATTTGGTAGTCCTAGCTCTTATAATAGCTGAGATCTAGATTTTCACACGGACAGACAGACGGACATGGCTATATCGACTCGGCTGTTGATCCTGAGCCAGAATATATATACTTTATGGGGTCGGAGTTGTCTCCTTCTGCCTGTTACATACATTTTCGGTTTGAACAAAGTTATAATACCCTTCTACTCTATGAGTAGCGGGTATAAAAAGAACAAGTAAGAAAGCTACAGTCGAGAGTGCTCGACTGTAATATACCCGCTACCCAGCTGCTTGTACATAATTTATTTGCGGAACAAAAAAACGGCTACAATCATATTTTGACCGTCAAAGCGCGGCCGGCAGCGCTGCTTACAGCTATGGAAAACGTTAAGCTGAATAACTTCTGTGTTTATTTTCCGATTGTTACCAAATTTTCAGAGATCATCTGGCTAGCTATAGTTATCATGTTAACCGAAAATGAACAATATGACATCAAAATTGCGCTTGTAATCAATGTTCTTTCGATTTACGGGAGCGGAAGGGGGCGTGGCCAAAATCCAAAATAAACTTGATCAGCGTGCAATAATAACACATATTGTCACCAAATTTGGTAGTCCTAGCTCTTATAATAGCTGAGATCTAGACTTTCACACGGACAGACAGACGGACAGACGGACATGGCTATATCGACTCGGCTGTTGATCCTGAGCCAGAATATATATACTTTATAGGGTCGGAGGTGTCTCCTTCTGCCTGTTACATACATTTTCGGTTTGAACAAAGTTATAATACCCTTCTACTCTATGAGTAGCGGGTATAAAAAGAACAAGTAAGAAAGCTACAGTCGAGTGTGCTCGACTGTAATATACCCGCTACCCAGCTGCTTGTACATCATTTATTTGCGGAACAAAAAAACGGCTACAATCATATTTTGACCGTAAAAGCGCGGCCGGCAGCGCTGCTTACAGCTATGAAAAACGTTAAGCTGAATAACTTCTGTGTTTATTATCCGATTGTTACCAAAATATTAAAGAGCATCTGGCTAGCTATAGTTATCATGTAAACCGAAAATGAACAATTTGGCATCAAAATTACGCTTGTAATCAATGTTCTTTCGATTTACGGGGGCGGAAGGAGCGTGGCCAAAATCCAAAATAAACTTGATCAGCGTGCAATAATAACACATATTGTCACCAAATTTGGTAGTCCTACCTCCTTTAATAGCTGAGATCTAGATTTTCACACGGACAGATAGACAGACAGACGGACATGACTATATCGACTCGGCTGTTGATTCTGAGCCAGAATATGAAAACTTTATGGGGTCGGAGTTGTCTCCTTCTGCCTGTTACATACATTTTCGGTTTGAACAAAGTTATAATACCCTTCTACTCTATGAGTAGCGGGTATTAAAAGCTTAAGCGGCATGAACTGGGAATTGAACCACGGGCCTGTCGGTTCAGGAGTTAATCGCTTTTCCACTAAGCTACTGACGCTGTTATCCAACAACTGCAAAAATTTGCATTGTAAGTCATTCTTGTTATTTCCTGTACAAATAAAGAATTTGCGCTGCCGGCAGCGCTGCTTACAGCTATGAAAAACGTTAAGCTGAATAACTTCTGTGTTTATTATCCGATTGTTACCAAATTTTCAGAGATCATCTGGCTAGCTATAGTTATCATGTAAACCGAAAATAAACAATATGGCATCAAAATTGCGCTTGTAATCAATGCTCTTTCGATTTACTGGGGTGGAAGGGGGCGTGGCCAAAATCCAAAATAAACTTGATCAGCGTGCAATAATAACACATATTGTCACCAAATTTGGTAGTCCTAGCTCTTATAATAGCTGAGATCTAGATTGTTAGACTGACAGACAGACGGACAGACGGACATGGCTATATCGACTCGGCTGTTGATCCTGAGCCAGAATATATATACTTTATGGGGTCAGAGGTGTCTCCTTCTGCCTGTTACATACATTTTCGGTTTGAACAAAGCTATAATACCCTTCTACTCTATGAGTAGCGGGTATAAAAAGCTTAAGCGGCATGAACCACAGGCCTGTCGGTTCAGGAGTTCATCGCTTTTCCACTAAGATACTGACGCTGTTTTTCAACAACTGCAAAAATTTGCATTGTAAGGCATTCTTATTATTTCCTGTACAAATAAAGAATTTGCACTGCCGGCAGCGCTGCTTACAGCTACGGAAAATGTTAAGCTGAGTAAATTCTGTGTTTATTATCCGATTGTTACCAAATTCAGAGATCATCTGGCTAGCTATGGTTATCATGTAAACCGAAAATAAACAATATGACATCAAAATTGCGCTTGTAATCAATGTTCTTTTGATTTACTAGGGCGGAAGGGGGCGTGGCCAAAATCCAAAATAAACTTGATCAGCGTGCAATAATAACACATATTGTCACCAAATTTGGTAGTCCTAGCTCTTATAATAGCTGAGATCTAGATTTTCACACGGACAGACAGACAGACAGACGGACATGGCTATATCGACTCGGCTGTTGATCCTGAGCCAGAATATATACACTTTATGGGGTCGGAGTTGTCTCCTTCTGCCTGTTACATACATTTTCGGTTTGAACAAAGTTATAATACCCTTCTACTCTATGAGTAGCGGGTATAAAAAGCTTAAGCGGCATGAACTGGGAATCGAACCACGGGCCTGTCGGTTCAGGAGTTAATCGCTTTTCCACTAAGCTACTGACGCTGTTATCCAACAACTGCAAAAATTTGCATTGTAAGTCATTCTTGTTATTTCCTGTACAAATAAAGAATTTGCGCTGCCGGCAGCGCTGCTTACAACTACGGAAAATGTTAAGCTGAATAAATTCTGTGTTTATTATCCGATTGTTACCAAATTCAGAGATCATCTGGCTAGCTATAGTTATCATGTAAACCGAAAGTTAACAATATGGCATCAAAATTGCGCTTGTAATCAATGTTCTTTTGATTTACGGGGGCGGAAGGGGGCGTGGCCAAAATCCAAAATAAACTTGATCAGCGTGCAATAATAACACATATTGTCACCAAATTTGGTAGTCCTAGCTCTTATAATAGCTGAGATCTAGATTTTCAAAAGTTATAATACCCTTCTACTCTATGAGTAGCGGGTATAAAAAGCTTAAGCGGCATGAACCACAGGCCTGTCGGTTCAGGAGTTCATCGCTTTTCCACTAAGATACTGACGCTGTTTTTCAACAACTGCAAAAATTTGCATTGTAAGGCATTCTTATTATTTCCTGTACAAATTAAGAAGTTGCGCTGCCGGCAGCGCTGCTTACAGCTACGGAAAATGTTAAGCTGAATAAATTCTGTATTTATTATCCGATTGTTACCAAATTCAGAGATCATCTGGCTAGCTATAGTTATCATGTAAACCGAAAATAAACAATATGGGATCAAAATTGCGCTTGTAATCAATGTTCTTTTGATTTACGGGGGCGGAAGGGGGCGTGGCCAAAATCCAAAATAAACTTGATCAGCGTGCAATAATAACACATATTGTCACCAAATTTGGTAGTCCTAGCTCTTATAATAGCTGAGATCTAGATTTTCACACGGACAGACAGACGGACATGGCTATATCGACTCGGCTGTTGATCCTGAGCCAGAATATATATACTTTATGGGGTCGGAGTTGTCTCCTTCTGCCTGTTACATACATTTTCGGTTTGAACAAAGGTTTAATACCCTTCTACTCTATGAGTAGCGGGTATAAAAACAAAGCAGTAAAACAAAAATCATTTAAGAAAAAATTAAAATCGAAGCCGAAATGTTTTTTTAATTGTGGAAAACCAGGACATTTTAAGAGAGTTGTTTCTCATTGAAACGACAGACAGGAAATTAGAATGTTGCTAGTAATAATAGTGGGCAAGAGAAGCAGGCTCAAATTGCAACAACTAATTCTGAACGGGGCTTTGCGTTCATGATTAGAAAAGAAAACATAAATAACAAGAGAGCTACAGTCGAGTGTGCTCGACTGTAATATACCCGCTACCCAGCTGCTCGTACATCATTTATTTGCGGAACAAAAAAAACAGCTACAATCATATTTTGACCGTAAAAGGCTATGGACTTACAATACTTATGCAAAGTCAAAATCTAAAATTAAACAAGTAAGAAAGCTACAGTCGAGTTTGCTCGACTGTAAAATACCCGGTACCCAGCTGCTTGTACATCATTTATTTGCGGAACAAAAAAACGGCTACAATCATATTTTGACCGTAAAAGCGCGGCCGGCAGCGCTGCTTACAGCTATGGAAAACGTTAAGCTGAATAACTTCTGTGTTTATTATCCGATTGTTACCAAAATATTAAAGAGCATCTGGCTAGCTATAGTTATCATGTAAACCGAAAATGAACAATTTGGCATCAAAATTACGCTTGTAATCAATGTTCTTTCGATTTACGGGGGCGAAAGGAGCGTGGCCAAAATCCAAAATAAACTTGATCAGCGTGCAATAATAACACATATTGTCACCAAATTTGGTAGTCCTAGCTCTTATAATAGCTGAGATCTAGATTTTCCTGAGCCAGAGTATATATACTTTATAGGGTCAGAGGTGTCTCCTTCTGCCTGTTACATACATTTTCGGTTTGAACAAAGTTATAATACCCTTCTACTCTATGAGTAGCGGGTATAAAAAGAACAAGTAAGAAAGCTACAGTCGAGAGTGCTCGACTGTAATATACCCGCTACCCAGCTGCTTGTACATAATTTATTTGCGGAACAAAAAAACGGCTACAATCATATTTTGACCGTCAAAGCGCGGCCGGCAGCGCTGCTTACAGCTATGGAAAACGTTAAGCTGAATAACTTCTGTGTTTATTTTCCGATTGTTACCAAATTTTCAGAGATCATCTGGCTAGCTATAGTTATCATGTTAACCGAAAATGAACAATATGACATCAAAATTGCGCTTGTAATCAATGTTCTTTCGATTTACGGGAGCGGAAGGGGGCGTGGCCAAAATCCAAAATAAACTTGATCAGCGTGCAATAATAACACATATTGTCACCAAATTTGGTAGTCCTAGCTCTTATAATAGCTGAGATCTAGACTTTCACACGGACAGACAGACGGACATGGCTATATCGACTCGGCTGTTGATCCTGAGCCAGAATATATATACTTTATAGGGTCGGAGGTGTCTCCTTCTGCCTGTTACATACATTTTCGGTTTGAACAAAGTTATAATACCCTTCTACTCTATGAGTAGCGGGTATAAAAAGAACAAGTAAGAAAGCTACAGTCGAGTGTGCTCGACTGTAATATACCCGCTACCCAGCTGCTTGTACATCATTTATTTGCGGAACAAAAAAACGGCTACAATCATATTTTGACCGTAAAAGCGCGGCCGGCAGCGCTGCTTACAGCTATGGAAAACGTTAAGCTGAATAACTTCTGTGTTTATTATCCGATTGTTACCAAAATATTAAAGAGCATCTGGCTAGCTATAGTTATCATGTAAACCGAAAATGAACAATTTGGCATCAAAATTACGCTTGTAATCAATGTTCTTTCGATTTACGGGGGCGGAAGGAGCGTGGCCAAAATCCAAAATAAACTTGATCAGCGTGCAATAATAACACATATTGTCACCAAATTTGGTAGTCCTACCTCCTTTAATAGCTGAGATCTAGATTTTCACACGGACAGATAGACAGACAGACGGACATGACTATATCGACTCGGCTGTTGATTCTGAGCCAGAATATGAAAACTTTATGGGGTCGGAGTTGTCTCCTTCTGCCTGTTACATACATTTTCGGTTTGAACAAAGTTATAATACCCTTCTACTCTATGAGTAGCGGGTATTAAAAGCTTAAGCGGCATGAACTGGGAATTGAACCACGGGCCTGTCGGTTCAGGAGTTAATCGCTTTTCCACTAAGCTACTGACGCTGTTATCCAACAACTGCAAAAATTTGCATTGTAAGTCATTCTTGTTATTTCCTGTACAAATAAACAATTTGCGCTGCCGGCAGCGCTGCTTACAGCTATGGAAAACGTTAAGCTGAATAACTTCTGTGTTTATTATCCGATTGTTACCAAATTTTCAGAGATCATCTGGCTAGCTATAGTTATCATGTAAACCGAAAATAAACAATATGACATCAAAATTGCGCTTGTAATCAATGCTCTTTCGATTTACTGGGGTGGAAGGGGGCGTGGCCAAAATCCAAAATAAACTTGATCAGCGTGCAATAATAACACATATTGTCACCAAATTTGGTAGTCCTAGCTCTTATAATAGCTGAGATCTAGATTTTCACACGGACAGACAGACAGACAGACGGACATGGCTATATCGACTCGGCTGTTGATCCTGAGCCAGAATATATATACTTTATGGGGTCGGAGTTGTCTCCTTCTGCCTGTTACATACATTTTCGGTTTGAACAAAGTTATAATACCCTTCTACACTATGAGTAGCGGGTATAAAAAGAACAAGTAAGAAAACTACAGTCGAGTGTGCTCGACTGTAATATACCCGCTACCCAGCTGCTTGTACATCATTTATTTGCGGAACAAAAAACGGCTACAATCATATTTTGACCGTAAAAGCGCGGCCGGCAGCGCTGCTTACAGCTATGAAAAATGTTAAGCTGAATAACTTCTGTGTTTATTATCCGATTGTTACCAAATTTTCAGAGATCATCTGGCTAGCTATAGTTATCATGTAAACCGAAAATAAACAATATGGCATCAAAATTGCGCTTGTAATCAATGCTCTTTCGATTTACTGGGGTGGAAGGGGGCGTGGCCAAAATCCAAAATAAACTTGATCAGCGTGCAATAATAACACATATTGTCACCAAATTTGGTAGTCCTAGCTCTTATAATAGCTGAGATCTAGATTGTTAGACTGACAGACAGACGGACAGACGGACATGGCTATATCGACTCGGCTGTTGATCCTGAGCCAGAATATATATACTTTATGGGGTCAGAGGTGTCTCCTTCTGCCTGTTACATACATTTTCGGTTTGAACAAAGCTATAATACCCTTCTACTCTATGAGTAGCGGGTATAAAAAGCTTAAGCGGCATGAACCACAGGCCTGTCGGTTCAGGAGTTCATCGCTTTTCCACTAAGATACTGACGCTGTTTTTCAACAACTGCAAAAATTTGCATTGTAAGGCATTCTTATTATTTCCTGTACAAATAAAGAATTTGCACTGCCGGCAGCGCTGCTTACAGCTACGGAAAATGTTAAGCTGAGTAAATTCTGTGTTTATTATCCGATTGTTACCAAATTCAGAGATCATCTGGCTAGCTATAGTTATCATGTAAACCGAAAATAAATAATATGACATCAAAATTGCGCTTGTAATCAATGTGTAGGGCGGAAGGGGGCGTGGCCAAAATCCAAAATAAACTTGATCAGCGTGCAATAATAACACATATTGTCACCAAATTTGGTAGTCCTAGCTTTATAATAGCTGAGATCTAGATTTTCACACGGACAGACAGACAGACAGACGGACATGGCTATATCGACTCGGCTGTTGATCCTGAGCCAGAATATATACACTTTATGGGGTCGGAGTTGTCTCCTTCTGCCTGTTACATACATTTTCGGTTTGAACAAAGGTTTAATACCCTTCTACTCTATGAGTAGCGGGTATAAAAACAAAGCAGTAAAACAAAAATCATTTAAGAAAAAATTAAAATCGAAGCCGAAATGTTTTTTTAATTGTGGAAAACCAGGACATTTTAAGAGAGATTGTTTCTCATTGAAACGACAGACAGGAAATTAGAATCTTGCTAGTAATAATAGTGGGCAAGAGAAGCAGGCTCAAATTGCAACAACTAATTCTGAACCGGGCTTTGCGTTCATGATTAGAAAAGAAAACATAAATAACAAGAGAGCTACAGTCGAGTGTGCTCGACTGTAATATACCCGCTACCTAGCTGCTCGTACATCATTTATTTGCGGAACAAAAAAAACAGCTACAATCATATTTTGACCGTAAAAGGCTATGGACTTACAATACTTATGCAAAGTCAAAATCTAAAATTAAACAAGTAAGAAAGCTACAGTCGAGTTTGCTCGACTGTAATATACCCGCTACCCAGCTGCTTATACATCATTTATTTGCGGAACAAAAAAACGGCTACAATCATATTTTGACGGTAAAAGCGCGGCCGGCAGCGCTGCTTACAGCTATGAAAAACGTTAAGCTGAATAACTTCTGTGTTTATTATCCGATTGTTACCAAATTTTCAGAGATCATCTGGCTAGCTATAGTTATCATGTAAACCGAAAATGAACAATATGGCATCAAAATTGCGCTTGTAATCAATGTTCTTTCTTCGATTTACGGGGGGGGGGGGGGGGGGCCAAAAAACAAAAAAAAAATTTTTTACCCGGCAAAAAAAAAAAATTTTTTTTCAAAAATTTGTTTGTTTTTTTTTTTAAAAAAGTTGGGATTTTTTTTTTTACCCCGACGACAGGGGGAAAGGGGGGCGGGTTTAATTTCCCCGCGGGTTTTTCCCCGAGCCAGAATATACACTGCGCGTCATCAGGTTAGCGCCCCCCCTTATACTCACCGTCAATGTTCAATAATGTCTAAACCATTTGAGCTGCAGCTTTATTTTTTTTTTTTCTATTATACTACAATCAATTATCTTTAAAATAAAACATCAATGGTTGCTGTACAAATAAGGAATATTTTTTAATTAATGTTTTAGGAAAACTTACAAAAAAAGGGTAACAAAAAATTGGTCATCAGGTTAGCGCCCCCTGCGGTAAATTCAATTTAATCAAGTTGATGCCTAATAACTGTGCTTTAGAACACTTTTATATTAAATTTTAGTTACTTTTAAGTAATATTAGTAATGCGTAGTCCCGCCTTTATTTTTAATTACTTCAAAAATTCGATTGGGAATGGAATCATAAAGTTGTCCAATATAATGTAATGATATGGTTGACCAAGCGTGTTTGATACCTTCGATTAGCTCTGTTTTTGTACTATATTGTTTGCCGGATTCATACACTTTCCTGGCCAACCATCCCCAGACGTTCTCAATTATATTTAGATCGGGCGAGTATGGTGGCCACTCGAGGAGATCAACTTTTTGGCCTTGAATCCATGACTTCACTGATCGGGCAGTGTGGATTGGAGCATTATCGTGCTGGAAAGTCCACTGAAGGCTTTGGAAAATATTTTGGAAATGTGGAAAAGCCGTTCTTAGCACGCTGTTATAATTCTGTGCGTTCATGCGGGATGTCAAAAACTGAAGCTCGCAGGTGCCATAGTAAGATATTGCTCCCCACACCATAACGCCCCCGACCCGGCTGTGTAAGCGGTCCAAGTGATGCTCCTCTTTGCGTAGATCGTGAAAATAATAATTATACCCATCGGGTCCCTCCAAATTAAATTTCTTTTCATCTGAAAAGACAACATGTTTCCATTGGGTAGACCACGTCATATGCACTTGAGCAAAATGAAGGCGCATTTCTTTGCGAACCATATTGAGTGGTGGTTTTTTTTTTAGTTTTTCTCTCCTCAGGTGTTTAGCTTTTCTTATCACTCTTTGCACCGTTGATAAGCTCACCGTAACACCGGTTTTTTCTTTAATCTTGGTGGACGAGTCATGTGAATTTGAAGCTTCCCTCAGTATTGCTCTTCTGTCTGCTTGAGAAATCACTTGATTGTTGCCGCCTTTGTTGTTTTTTCCATAGCTTTCTTTATTTTTAAGAAAATTAGCAATCGTTTTTCTATGTCTTCCTGTTTTTTCGGCAATTTTATGGTAGGACAGTCCAGATTCAAAGTAAGCTTCAATCTTTGATTTTTCTGCCAAAGATAACGCTGCCCCTTTACCCATATTGATCGTTTATTTTAATATAATGAATACTTTGAACTGCACAAAAAATTTGGTGACTGTGATTGCAAAAGTACGCGAGATAACTAAAAATGCATTTGGGGGCGCTAACCTGATGACGCAAAATAAGTGTACACATTTTTGGCGAAAATAAAACAAAATAGCAAATAAAATATAACGGTTCTTCTCTCGCGCCTTATTTTGTTATAAGAGAGATCACATATGATGATAACAAAATCAAAACAAAAACTACGAAGTTGAGTGCAATAGGAAAATAGAATAAAGCAAGAGAAGATGAGTATAAGGGGGGGCGCTAACCTGATGACGCGCAGTGTATATACTTTATGGGGTCGGAGGTGTCTCCTTCTGCCTGTTACATACATTTTCGGTTTGAACAAAGTTATAATACCCTTCTACTCTATGAGTAGCGGGTATACTGCCGGCAGCGCTGCTTACAGCTATGGAAAACGTTAAGCTGAATAACTTCTGTGTTTATTATCCGATTGTTACCAAATTTTCAGAGATCATCTGGCTAGCTATAGTTATCATGTAAACCGAAAATTAACAATATGGCATCAATATTGCGCTTGTAATCAATGTTCTTTTGATTTACTAGGGCGGAAGGGGGCGTGGCCAAAATCCAAAATAAACTTGATCAGCGTGCAATAATAACACATATTGTCACCAAATTTGGTAGTCCTAGCTCTTATAATAGCTGAGATCTAGATTTTCACACGGACAGACAGACAGACAGACGGACATGGCTATATCGACTCGGCTGTTGATCCTGAGCCAGAATATATACACTTTATGGGGTCGGAGTTGTCTCCTTCTGCCTGTTACATACATTTTCGGTTTGAACAAAGGTTTAATACCCTTCTACTCTATGAGTAGCGGGTATAAAAACAAAGCAGTAAAACAAAAATCATTTAAGAAAAATTAAAATCGAAGCCGAAATGTTTTTTTAATTGTGGAAAACCAGGACATTTTAAGAGAGATTGTTTCTCATTGAAACGACAGACAGGAAATTAGAATCTTGCTAGTAATAATAGTGGGCAAGAGAAGCAGGCTCAAATTGCAACAACTAATTCTGAACCGGGCTTTGCGTTCATGATTAGAAAAGAAAACATAAATAATAAGAGAGCTACAGTCGAGTGTGCTCGACTGTAATATACCCGCTACCTAGCTGCTCGTACATCATTTATTTGCGGAACAAAAAAAACAGCTACAATCATACTTTGACCGTAAAAGGCTATGGACTTACAATACTTATGCAAAGTCAAAATCTAAAATTAAACAAGTAAGAAAGCTACAGTCGAGTTTGCTCGACTGTAATATACCCGCTACCCAGCTGCTTATACATCATTTATTTGCGGAACAAAAAAACGGCTACAATCATATTTTGACGGTAAAAGCGCGGCCGGCAGCGCTGCTTACAGCTATGAAAAACGTTAAGCTGAATAACTTCTGTGTTTATTATCCGATTGTTACCAAATTTTCAGAGATCATCTGGCTAGCTATAGTTATCATGTAAACCGAAAATTAACAAAATGTTTTTTCCATTTACGGGGCGGAAGGGGCGTGGCCAAAATCCAAAATAAACTTGATCAGCGTGCAATAATAACACATATTGTCACCAAATTTGGTAGTCCTAGCTCTTATAATAGCTGAGATCTAGATTTTTACACTGACAGACAGACGGACAGACGGACATGGCTATATCGACTCGGCTGTTGATCCTGAGCCAGAATATATATACTTTATGGGGTCGGAGGTGTCTCCTTCTGCCTGTTACATACATTTTCGGTTTGAACAAAGTTATAATACCCTTCTACTCTATGAGTAGCGGGTATACTGCCGGCAGCGCTGCTTACAGCTATGGAAAACGTTAAGCTGAATAACTTCTGTGTTTATTATCCGATTGTTACCAAATTTTCAGAGATCATCTGGCTAGCTATAGTTATCATGTAAACCGAAAATTAACAATATGGCATCAAAATTGCGCTTGTAATCAATGTTCTTTTGATTTACGGGGGCGGAAGGGGGCGTGGCCAAAATCCAAAATAAACTTGATCAGCGTGCAATAATAACACATATTGTCACCAAATTTGGTAGTCCTAGCTCTTATAATAGCTGAGATCTAGATTTTCCTGAGCCAGAATATATATACTTTATAGGGTCGGAGGTGTCTCCTTCTGCCTGTTACATACATTTTCGGTTTGAACAAAGTTATAATACCCTTCTACTCTATGAGTAGCGGGTATAAAAAGAACAAGTAAGAAAGCTACAGTCGAGTGTGCTCGACTGTAATATACCCGCTACCCAGCTGCTTGTACATCATTTATTTGCGGAACAAAAAAACGGCTACAATCATATTTTGACCGTAAAAGCGCGGCCGGCAGCGCTGCTTACAGCTATGGAAAACGTTAAGCTGAATAACTTCTGTGTTTATTTTCCGATTGTTATCAAATTTTCAGAGATCATCTGGCTAGCTATAGTTATCATGTAAACCGAAAATGAACAATATGACATCAAAATTGCGCTTGTAATCAATGTTCTTTCGATTTACGGGGGCGGAAGGGGGCGTGGCCAAAATCCAAAATAAACTTGATCAGCGTGCAATAATAACACATATTGTCACCAAATTTGGTAGTCCTAGCTCTTATAATAGCTGAGATCTAGATTTTCACACGGACAGACAGACGGACATGGCTATATCGACTCGGCTGTTGATCCTGAGCCAGAATATATACACTTTATGGGGTCGGAGTTGTCTCCTTCTGCCTGTTACATACATTTTCGGTTTGAACAAAGTTATAATACCCTTCTACTCTATGAGTAGCGGGTATACTGCCGGCAGCGCTGCTTACAGCTATGGAAAACGTTAAGCTGAATAACTTCTGTGTTTATTATCCGATTGTTACCAAATTTTCAGAGATCATCTGGCTAGCTATAGTTATCATGTAAACCGAAAATTAACAATATGGCATCAAAATTGCGCTTGTAATCAATGTTCTTTTGATTTACTAGGGCGGAAGGGGGCGTGGCCAAAATCCAAAATAAACTTGATCAGCGTGCAATAATAACACATATTGTCACCAAATTTGGTAGTCCTAGCTCTTATAATAGCTGAGATCTAGATTTTCACACGGACAGACAGACGGACATGGCTATATCGACTCGGCTGTTGATCCTGAGCCAGAATATATACACTTTATGGGGTCGGAGTTGTCTCCTTCTGCCTGTTACATACATTTTCGGTTTGAACAAAGGTTTAATACCCTTCTACTCTATGAGTAGCGGGTATAAAAACAAAGCAGTAAAACAAAAATCATTTAAGAAAAAATTAAAATCGAAGCCGAAATGTTTTTTTAATTGTGGAAAACCAGGACATTTTAAGAGAGATTGTTTCTCATTGAAACGACAGACAGGAAATTAGAATCTTGCTAGTAATAATAGTGGGCAAGAGAAGCAGGCTCAAATTGCAACAACTAATTCTGAACCGGGCTTTGCGTTCATGATTAGAAAAGAAAACATAAATAATAAGAGAGCTACAGTCGAGTGTGCTCGACTGTAATATACCCGCTACCTAGCTGCTCGTACATCATTTATTTGCGGAACAAAAAAAACAGCTACAATCATACTTTGACCGTAAAAGGCTATGGACTTACAATACTTATGCAAAGTCAAAATCTAAAATTAAACAAGTAAGAAAGCTACAGTCGAGTTTGCTCGACTGTAATATACCCGCTACCCAGCTGCTTATACATCATTTATTTGCGGAACAAAAAAACGGCTACAATCATATTTTGACGGTAAAAGCGCGGCCGGCAGCGCTGCTTACAGCTATGAAAAACGTTAAGCTGAATAACTTCTGTGTTTATTATCCGATTGTTACCAAATTTTCAGAGATCATCTGGCTAGCTATAGTTATCATGTAAACCGAAAATGAACAATATGGCATCAAAATTGCGCTTGTAATCAATGTTCTTTCGATTTACGGTGGCGGAAGGGGGCGTGGCCAAAATCCAAAATAAACTTGATCAGCGTGCAATAATAACACATATTGTCACCAAATTTGGTAGTCCTAGCTCTTATAATAGCTGAGATCTAGATTTTTACACTGACAGACAGACGGACAGACGGACATGGCTATATCGACTCGGCTGTTGATCCTGAGCCAGAATATATATACTTTATGGGGTCGGAGGTGTCTCCTTCTGCCTGTTACATACATTTTCGGTTTGAACAAAGTTATAATACCCTTCTACTCTATGAGTAGCGGGTATACTGCCGGCAGCGCTGCTTACAGCTATGGAAAACGTTAAGCTGAATAACTTCTGTGTTTATTATCCGATTGTTACCAAATTTTCAGAGATCATCTGGCTAGCTATAGTTATCATGTAAACCGAAAATTAACAATATGGCATCAAAATTGCGCTTGTAATCAATGTTCTTTTGATTTACGGGGGCGGAAGGGGGCGTGGCCAAAATCCAAAATAAACTTGATCAGCGTGCAATAATAACACATATTGTCACCAAATTTGGTAGTCCTAGCTCTTATAATAGCTGAGATCTAGATTTTCCTGAGCCAGAATATATATACTTTATAGGGTCGGAGGTGTCTCCTTCTGCCTGTTACATACATTTTCGGTTTGAACAAAGTTATAATACCCTTCTACTCTATGAGTAGCGGGTATAAAAAGAACAAGTAAGAAAGCTACAGTCGAGTGTGCTCGACTGTAATATACCCGCTACCCAGCTGCTTGTACATCATTTATTTGCGGAACAAAAAAACGGCTACAATCATATTTTGACCGTAAAAGCGCGGCCGGCAGCGCTGCTTACAGCTATGGAAAACGTTAAGCTGAATAACTTCTGTGTTTATTTTCCGATTGTTATCAAATTTTCAGAGATCATCTGGCTAGCTATAGTTATCATGTAAACCGAAAATGAACAATATGACATCAAAATTGCGCTTGTAATCAATGTTCTTTCGATTTACGGGGGCGGAAGGGGGCGTGGCCAAAATCCAAAATAAACTTGATCAGCGTGCAATAATAACACATATTGTCACCAAATTTGGTAGTCCTAGCTCTTATAATAGCTGAGATCTAGATTTTCACACGGACTGACAGACGGACATGGCTATATCGACTCGGCTGTTGATCCTGAGCCAGAATATATACACTTTATGGGGTCGGAGTTGTCTCCTTCTGCCTGTTACATACATTTTCGGTTTGAACAAAGTTATAATACCCTTCTACACTATGAGTAGCGGGTATAAAAAGAACAAGTAAGAAAGCTACAGTCGAGTGTGCTCGACTGTAATATACCCGCTACCCAGCTGCTTGTACATCATTTATTTGCGAAACAAAAAAACGGCTACAATCATATTTTGACCGTAAAAGCGCGGCCGGCAGCGCTGCTTACAGCTATGAAAAACGTTAAGCTGAATAACTTCTGTGTTTATTATCCGATTGTTACCAAATTTTCAGAGATCATCTGGCTAGCTATAGTTATCATGTAAACCGAAAATTAACAATATGGCATCAAAATTGCGCTTGTAATCAATGTTCTTTTGATTTACGGGGGCGGAAGGGGGCGTGGCCAAAATCCAAAATAAACTTGATCAGCGTGCAATAATAACACATATTGTCACCAAATTTGGTAGTCCTAGCTCTTATAATAGCTGAGATCTAGATTTTCCTGAGCCAGAATATATATACTTTATAGGGTCGGAGGTGTCTCCTTCTGCCTGTTACATACATTTTCGGTTTGAACAAAGTTATAATACCCTTCTACTCTATGAGTAGCGGGTATAAAAAGAACAAGTAAGAAAGCTACAGTCGAGTGTGCTCGACTGTAATATACCCGCTACCCAGCTGCTTGTACATCATTTATTTGCGGAACAAAAAAACGGCTACAATCATATTTTGACCGTAAAAGCGCGGCCGGCAGCGCTGCTTACAGCTATGGAAAACGTTAAGCTGAATAACTTCTGTGTTTATTTTCCGATTGTTATCAAATTTTCAGAGATTATCTGGCTAGCTATAGTTATCATGTAAACCGAAAATGAACAATATGACATCAAAATTGCGCTTGTAATCAATGTTCTTTCGATTTACGGGGGCGGAAGGGGGCGTGGCCAAAATCCAAAATAAACTTGATCAGCGTGCAATAATAACACATATTGTCACCAAATTTGGTAGTCCTAGCTCTTATAATAGCTGAGATCTAGATTTTCACACGGACAGACAGACGGACAGACGGACATGGCTATATCGACTCGGCTGTTGATCCTGAGCCAGAATATATACACTTTATGGGGTCGGAGTTGTCTCCTTCTGCCTGTTACATACATTTTCGGTTTGAACAAAGTTATAATACCCTTCTACTCTATGAGTAGCGGGTATACTGCCGGCAGCGCTGCTTACAGCTATGGAAAACGTTAAGCTGAATAACTTCTGTGTTTATTATCCGATTGTTACCAAATTTTCAGAGATCATCTGGCTAGCTATAGTTATCATGTAAACCGAAAATTAACAATATGGCATCAAAATTGCGATTGTAATCAATGTTCTTTTGATTTACGGGGGCGGAAGGGGGCGTGGCCAAAATCCAAAATAAACTTGATCAGCGTGCAATAATAACACATATTGTCACCAAATTTGGTAGTCCTAGCTCTTATAATAGCTGAGATCTAGATTTTCACACGGACAGACAGACAGACAGACGGACATGGCTATATCGACTCGGCTGTTGATCCTGAGCCAGAATATATACACTTTATGGGGTCGGAGTTGTCTCCTTCTGCCTGTTACATACATTTTCGGTTTGAACAAAGGTTTAATACCCTTCTACTCTATGAGTAGCGGGAATAAAAACAAAGCAGTAAAACAAAAATCATTTAAGAAAAAATTAAAATCGAAGCCGAAATGTTTTTTTAATTGTGGAAAACCAGGACATTTTAAGAGAGATTGTTTCTCATTGAAACGACAGACAGGAAATTAGAATCTTGCTAGTAATAATAGTGGGCAAGAGAAGCAGGCTCAAATTGCAACAACTAATTCTGAACCGGGCTTTGCGTTCATGATTAGAAAAGAAAACATAAATAATAAGAGAGCTACAGTCGAGGTGTGCTCGACTGTAATATACCCGCTACCTAGCTGCTCGTACATCATTTATTTGCGGAACAAAAAAAACAGCTACAATCATACTTTGACCGTAAAAGGCTATGGACTTACAATACTTATGCAAAGTCAAAATCTAAAATTAAACAAGTAAGAAAGCTACAGTCGAGTTTGCTCGACTGTAATATACCCGCTACCCAGCTGCTTATACATCATTTATTTGCGGAACAAAAAAACGGCTACAATCATATTTTGACGGTAAAAGCGCGGCCGGCAGCGCTGCTTACAGCTATGAAAAACGTTAAGCTGAATAACTTCTGTGTTTATTATCCGATTGTTACCAAATTTTCAGAGATCATCTGGCTAGCTATAGTTATCATGTAAACCGAAAATGAACAATATGGCATCAAAATTGCGCTTGTAATCAATGTTCTTTCGATTTACGGGGGCGGAAGGGGGCGTGGCCAAAATCCAAAATAAACTTGATCAGCGTGCAATAATAACACATATTGTCACCAAATTTGGTAGTCCTAGCTCTTATAATAGCTGAGATCTAGATTTTCACACGGACTGACAGACGGACATGGCTATATCGACTCGGCTGTTGATCCTGAGCCAGAATATATACACTTTATGGGGTCGGAGTTGTCTCCTTCTGCCTGTTACATACATTTTCGGTTTGAACAAAGTTATAATACCCTTCTACTCTATGAGTAGCGGGTATACTGCCGGCAGCGCTGCTTACAGCTATGGAAAACGTTAAGCTGAATAACTTCTGTGTTTATTATCCGATTGTTACCAAATTTTCAGAGATCATCTGGCTAGCTATAGTTATCATGTAAACCGAAAATTAACAATATGGCATCAAAATTGCGCTTGTAATCAATGTTCTTTTGATTTACTAGGGCGGAAGGGGGCGTGGCCAAAATCCAAAATAAACTTGATCAGCGTGCAATAATAACACATATTGTCACCAAATTTGGTAGTCCTAGCTCTTATAATAGCTGAGATCTAGATTTTCACACGGACAGACAGACAGACAGACGGACATGGCTATATCGACTCGGCTGTTGATCCTGAGCCAGAATATATACACTTTATGGGGTCGGAGTTGTCTCCTTCTGCCTGTTACATACATTTTCGGTTTGAACAAAGGTTTAATACCCTTCTACTCTATGAGTAGCGGGAATAAAAACAAAGCAGTAAAACAAAAATCATTTAAGAAAAATTAAAATCGAAGCCGAAATGTTTTTTTAATTGTGGAAAACCAGGACATTTTAAGAGAGATTGTTTCTCATTGAAACGACAGACAGGAAATTAGAATCTTGCTAGTAATAATAGTGGGCAAGAGAAGCAGGCTCAAATTGCAACAACTAATTCTGAACCGGGCTTTGCGTTCATGATTAGAAAAGAAAACATAAATAATAAGAGAGCTACAGTCGAGTGTGCTCGACTGTAATATACCCGCTACCTAGCTGCTCGTACATCATTTATTTGCGGAACAAAAAAAACAGCTACAATCATACTTTGACCGTAAAAGGCTATGGACTTACAATACTTATGCAAAGTCAAAATCTAAAATTAAACAAGTAAGAAAGCTACAGTCGAGTTTGCTCGACTGTAATATACCCGCTACCCAGCTGCTTATACATCATTTATTTGCGGAACAAAAAAACGGCTACAATCATATTTTGACGGTAAAAGCGCGGCCGGCAGCGCTGCTTACAGCTATGAAAAACGTTAAGCTGAATAACTTCTGTGTTTATTATCCGATTGTTACCAAATTTTCAGAGATCATCTGGCTAGCTATAGTTATCATGTAAACCGAAAATGAACAATATGGCATCAAAATTGCGCTTGTAATCAATGTTCTTTCGATTTACGGGGGCGGAAGGGGGCGTGGCCAAAATCCAAAATAAACTTGATCAGCGTGCAATAATAACACATATTGTCACCAAATTTGGTAGTCCTAGCTCTTATAATAGTTGAGATCTAGATTTTTACACTGACAGACAGACGGATAGACGGACATGGCTATGTCGACTCGGCTGTTGATCCTGAGCCAGAATATATATACTTTATGGGGTCGGAGGTGTCTCCTTCTGCCTGTTACATACATTTTCGGTTTGAACAAAGTTATAATACCCTTCTACTCTATGAGTAGCGGGTATACTGCCGGCAGCGCTGCTTACAGCTATGGAAAACGTTAAGCTGAATAACTTCTGTGTTTATTATCCGATTGTTACCAAATTTTCAGAGATCATCTGGCTAGCTATAGTTATCATGTAAACCGAAAATTAACAATATGGCATCAAAATTGCGCTTGTAATCAATGTTCTTTTGATTTACGGGGGCGGAAGGGGGCGTGGCCAAAATCCAAAATAAACTTGATCAGCGTGCAATAATAACACATATTGTCACCAAATTTGGTAGTCCTAGCTCTTATAATAGCTGAGATCTAGATTTTCCTGAGCCAGAATATATATACTTTATAGGGTCGGAGGTGTCTCCTTCTGCCTGTTACATACATTTTCGGTTTGAACAAAGTTATAATACCCTTCTACTCTATGAGTAGCGGGTATAAAAAGAACAAGTAAGAAAGCTACAGTCGAGTGTGCTCGACTGTAATATACCCGCTACCCAGCTGCTTGTACATCATTTATTTGCGGAACAAAAAAACGGCTACAATCATATTTTGACCGTAAAAGCGCGGCCGGCAGCGCTGCTTACAGCTATGGAAAACGTTAAGCTGAATAACTTCTGTGTTTATTTTCCGATTGTTATCAAATTTTCAGAGATCATCTGGCTAGCTATAGTTATCATGTAAACCGAAAATGAACAATATGACATCAAAATTGCGCTTGTAATCAATGTTCTTTCGATTTACGGGGGCGGAAGGGGGCGTGGCCAAAATCCAAAATAAACTTGATCAGCGTGCAATAATAACACATATTGTCACCAAATTTGGTAGTCCTAGCTCTTATAATAGCTGAGATCTAGATTTTCCTGAGCCAGAATATATATACTTTATAGGGTCGGAGGTGTCTCCTTCTGCCTGTTACATACATTTTCGGTTTGAACAAAGTTATAATACCCTTCTACTCTATGAGTAGCGGGTATAAAAAGAACAAGTAAGAAAGCTACAGTCGAGTGTGCTCGACTGTAATATACCCGCTACCCAGCTGCTTGTACATCATTTATTTGCGGAACAAAAAAACGGCTACAATCATATTTTGACCGTAAAAGCGCGGCCGGCAGCGCTGCTTACAGCTATGGAAAACGTTAAGCTGAATAACTTCTGTGTTTATTTTCCGATTGTTACCAAATTTTCAGAGATCTTCTGGCTAGCTATAGTTATCATGTAAACCGAAAATGAACAATATGACATCAAAATTGCGCTTGTAATCAATGTTCTTTCGATTTACGGGGGCGGAAGGGGGCGTGGCCAAAATCCAAAATAAACTTGATCAGCGTGCAATAATAACACATATTGTCACCAAATTTGGTAGTCCTAGCTCTTATAATAGCTGAGATCTAGATTTTCACACGGACTGACAGACGGACATGGCTATATCGACTCGGCTGTTGATCCTGAGCCAGAATATATACACTTTATGGGGTCGGAGTTGTCTCCTTCTGCCTGTTACATACATTTTCGGTTTGAACAAAGTTATAATACCCTTCTACACTATGAGTAGCGGGTATAAAAAGAACAAGTAAGAAAGCTACAGTCGAGTGTGCTCGACTGTAATATACCCGCTACCCAGCTGCTTGTACATCATTTATTTGCGAAACAAAAAAACGGCTACAATCATATTTTGACCGTAAAAGCGCGGCCGGCAGCGCTGCTTACAGCTATGAAAAACGTTAAGCTGAATAACTTCTGTGTTTATTATCCGATTGTTACCAAATTTTCAGAGATCATCTGGCTAGCTATAGTTATAATGTACACCGAAAATGAACAATATGGCATCAAAATTGGGCTAGTAATCAATGTTCTTTCGATTTACGGGGGCGGAAGGGGGCGTGGCCAAAATCCAAAATAAACTTGATCAGCGTGCAATAATAACACATATTGTCACCAAATTTGGTAGTCCTAGCTCTTATAATAGCTGAGATCTAGATTTTTACACTGACAGACAGACGGACAGACGGACATGGCTATATCGACTCGGCTGTTGATCCTGAGCCAGAATATATATACTTTATGGGTATAAAAAGCTTAAGCGGCATGAACCACAGGCCTGTCGGTTCAGGAGTTCATCGCTTTTCCACTAAGATACTGACGCTGTTTTTCAACAACTGCAAAAATTTGCATTGTAAGGCATTCTTATTATTTCCTGTACAAATAAAGAATTTGCGCTGCCGGCAGCGCTGCTTACAGCTACGGAAAATGTTAAGCTGAATAAATTCGGTGTTTATTATCCGATTGTTACCAAATTCAGAGATCAACTGGCTAGCTATAGTTATCATGTAAACCGAAAATAAACAATATGGCATCAAAATTGCGCTTGTAATCAATGCTCTTTCGATTTACTGGGGTGGAAGGGGGCGTGGCCAAAATCCAAAATAAACTTGATCAGCGTGCAATAATAACACATATTGTCACCAAATTTGGTAGTCCTAGCTCTTATAATAGCTGAGATCTAGATTTTCACACGGAGAGACAGACGGACATGGCTATATCGACTCGGCTGTTGATCCTGAGCCAGAATATGAAAACTTTATGGGGTCGGAGTTGTCTCCTTCTGCCTGTTACATACATTTTCGGTTTGAACAAAGTTATAATACCCTTCTACTCTATGAGTAGCGGGTATAGAAAGCTTAAGCGGCATGAACTGGGAATCGAACCACGGGCCTGTCGGTTCAGGAGTTCATGGCTTTTCCACTAAGCTACTGACGCTGTTATCCAACAACTGCAAAAATTTGCATTGTAAGTCATTCTTATTATTTCCTGTACAAATAAAGAATTTGCGCTGCCGGCAGCGCTGTTTACAGCTATGGAAAACGTTAAGCTGAATAACTTCTGTGTTTATTATCCGATTGTTACCAAAATATTAAAGATCATCTGGCTAGCTATAGTTATCATGTAAACCGAAAATGAACAATTTAGCATCAAAATTGCGTTTGTAATCAATGTTCTTTCGATTTACGGGGGCGGAAGGGGCGTGGCCAAAATCCAAAATAAACTTGATCAGCATGCAATAATAACACATATTGTCACCAAATTTGGTAGTCCTAGCTCCTTTAATAGCTGAGCTCTAGATTTTCACACGGACAGACAGACAGACAGACGGACATGGCTATGTCGACTAAGCTGTTGATTCTGAGCCAGAATATGAAAACTTTATGGGGTCGGAGTTGTCTCCTTCTGCCTGTTACATACATTTTCGGTTTGAACAAAGTTATAACACCCTTCTACTCTATGAGTAGCGGGTAGAAAAAGCTTAAGCGGCATGAACTGGGAATCGAACCACGGGCCTGTCGGTTCAGGAGTTAATCGCTTTTCCACTAAGCTACTGACGCTGTTATCCAACAACTGCAAAAATTTGCATTGTAGGTCATTCTTATTATTTCCTGTACAAATAAAGAATTTGCGCTGCCGGCAGCGCTGCTTACAGCTATGGAAAACGTTAAGCTGAATAACTTCTGTGTTTATTATCCGATTGTTACCAAATTTTCAGAGATCATCTGGCTAGCTATAGTTATCATGTAAACCGAAAATTAACAATATGGCATCAAAATTGCGCTTGTAATCAATGTTCTTTCGATTTACGGGGGCGGAAGGGGGCGTGGCCAAAATCCAAAATAAACTTGATCAGCGTGCAATAATAACACATATTGTCACCAAATTTGGTAGTCCTAGCTCTTATAATAGCTGAGATCTAGATTTTCCTGAGCCAGAATATATATACTTTATAGGGTCGGAGGTGTCTCCTTCTGCCTGTTACATACACTTTCGGTTTGAACAAAGTTATAATACCCTTCTACTCTATGAGTAGCGGGTATAAAAAAGAACAAGTAAGAAAGCTACAGTCGAGTGTGCTCGACTGTAAAATACCCGCTTCCCAGCTGCTTGTACATCATTTATTTGCGGAACAAAAAAACGGCTACAATCATATTTTGACCGTAAAAGCGCGGCCGGCAGCGCTGCTTACAGCTATGGAAAACGTTAAGCTGAATAACTTCTGTGTTTATTTTCCGATTGTTACCAAATTTTCAGAGATCTTCTGGCTAGCTATAGTTATCATGTAAACCGAAAATGAACAATATGACATCAAAATTGCGGTTGTAATCAATGTTCTTTCGATTTGTAGGGGGCGGAAGGGGGCGTGGCCAAAATCCAAAATAAACTTGATCAGCGTGCAATAATAACACATATTGTCACCAAATTTGGTAGTCCTAGCTCTTATAATAGCTGAGATCTAGATTTTTACACTGACAGACAGACAGACAGACGGACATGGCTATATCGACTTGGCTGTTGATCCTGAGCCAGAATATATATACTTTATGGGGTCAGAGGTGTCTCCTTCTGCCTGTTACATACATTTTCGGTTTGAACAAAGTTATAATACCCTTCTACTCTATGAGTAGCGGGTATAAAAAGCTTAAGCGGCATGAACCACAGGCCTGTCGGTTCAGGACTTCATCGCTTTTCCACTAAGATACTGACGCTGTTTTTCAACAACTGCAAAAATTTGCATTGTAAGGCATTCTTATTATTTCCTGTACAAATAAAGAATTTGCGCTGCCGGCAGCGCTGCTTACAGCTACGGAAAATGTTAAGCTGAATAAATTCTGTGTTTATTATCCGATTGTTACCAAATTCAGAGATCAACTGGCTAGCTATAGTTATCATGTAAACCGAAAATAAACAATATGGCATCAAAATTGCGCTTGTAATCAATGCTCTTTCGATTTACTGGGGTGGAAGGGGGCGTGGCCAAAATCCAAAATAAACTTGATCAGCGTGCAATAATAACACATATTGTCACCAAATTTGGTAGTCCTAGCTCTTATAATAGCTGAGATCTAGATTTTCACACAGACAGACAGACGGACATGGCTATATCGACTCGGCTGTTGATCCTGAGCCAGAATATATATACTTTATGGGGTCGGAGTTGTCTCCTTCTGCCAGTTACATACATTTTCGGTTTGAACAAAGGTTTAATACCCTTCTACTCTATGAGTAGCGGGTATAAAAACAAAGCAGTAAAACAAAAATCATTTAAGAAAAAATTAAAATCGAAGCCGAAATGTTTTTTTAATTGTGGAAAACCAGGACATTTTAAGAGAGATTGTTTCTCATTGAAACGACAGACAGGAAATTAGAATGTTGCTAGTAATAATAGTGGGCAAGAGAAGCAGGCTCAAATTGCAACAACTAATTCTGAACGGGGCTTTGCGTTCATGATTAGAAAAGAAAACATAAATAACAAGAGAGCTACAGTCGAGTGTGCTCGACTGTAATATACCCGCTACCCAGCTGCTTGTACATAATTTATTTGCGGAACAAAAAAACGGCTACAATCAAATTTTGACCGTAAAAGGCTATGGACTTATAATACTTATGCAAAGTAAAATTCTAAAATTAAAAAAAACATTTTTGCACACATTTAATTTTTGATGCGGGCAGGACTAAAACCCGTAAATGCATAGTAGTACTGCTGATTTTGCAGTCAACAACTTAACCCATTTCACCACCGTACACGCACACACGATTCGGCACAATGCTGCAAGCAGCGCGGCCGGCCGGCGGCCGAAAATGAACAATTTGGCATCAAAATTGCGCTTGTAATCAATGTTCTGTCGATTTACGCGGACGGAAGGGGGCGTGGCCAAAATCCAAAATAAACTTGATCAGCGTGCAATAATAACACATATTGTCACCAAATTTGGTAGTCCTAGCTCCTTTAATAGCTGAGATCTAGATTTCACACGGACAGACAGACGGACATGGCTATATCGACTCGGCTGTTGATCCTGAGCCAGAATATGAAAACTTTATGGGGTCGGAGTTGTCTCCTTCTGCCTGTTACATACATTTTCGGTTTGAACAAAGTTATAATACCCTTCTACTCTATGAGTAGCGGGTATAGAAAGCTTAAGCGGCATGAACTGGGAATCGAACCACCGGCCTGTCGGTTCAGGAGTTTATGGCTTTTCCACTAAGCTACTGACGCTGTTATCCAACAACTGCAAAAATTTGCATTGTAAGTCATTCTTATTATTTCCTGTACAAATAAAGAATTTGCGCTGCCGGCAGCGCTGCTTACAGCTATGGAAAACGTTAAGCTGAATAACTTCTGTGTTTATTATCCGATTGTTACCAAAATATTAAAGATCATCTGGCTAGCTATAGTTATCATGTAAACCGAAAATGAACAATTTAGCATCAAAATTGCGTTTGTAATCAATGTTCTTTCGATTTACGGGGGCGGAAGGGGCGTGGCCAAAATCCAAAATAAACTTGATCAGCATGCAATAATAACACATATTGTCACCAAATTTGGTAGTCCTAGCTCCTTTAATAGCTGAGCTCTAGATTTTCACACGGACAGACAGACAGACAGACGGACATGGCTATATCGACTAAGCTGTTGATTCTGAGCCAGAATATGAAAACTTTATGGGGTCGGAGTTGTCTCCTTCTGCCTGTTACATACATTTTCGGTTTGAACAAAGTTATAATACCCTTCTACTCTATGAGTAGCGGGTAGAAAAAGCTTAAGCGGCATGAACTGGGAATCGAACCACGGGCCTGTCGGTTCAGGAGTTAATCGCTTTTCCACTAAGCTACTGACGCTGTTATCCAACAACTGCAAAAATTTGCATTGTAGGTCATTCTTATTATTTCCTGTACAAATAAAGAATTTGCGCTGCCGGCAGCGCTGCTTACAGCTATGGAAAACGTTAAGCTGAATAACTTCTGTGTTTATTATCCGATTGTTACCAAATTTTCAGAGATCATCTGGCTAGCTATAGTTATCATGTAAACCGAAAATTAACAATATGGCATCAAAATTGCGGTTGTAATCAATGTTCTTTCGATTTGCGGGGGCGGAAGGGGGCGTGGCCAAAATCCAAAATAAACTTGATCAGCGTGCAATAATAACACATATTGTCACCAAATTTGGTAGTCCTAGCTCTTATAATAGCTGAGATCTAGATTTTCCTGAGCCAGAATATATATACTTTATAGGGTCGGAGGTGTCTCCTTCTGCCTGTTACATACATTTTCGGTTTGAACAAAGTTATAATACCCTTCTACTCTATGAGTAGCGGGTATAAAAAAAACAAGTAAGAAAGCTACAGTCGAGTGTGCTCGACTGTAATATACCCGCTACCCAGCTGCTTGTACATCATTTATTTGCGGAACAAAAAAACGGCTACAATCATATTTTGACCGTAAATGCGCGGCCGGCAGCGCTGCTTACAGCTATGGAAAACGTTAAGCTGAATAACTTCTGTGTTTATTTTCCGATTGTTACGAAATTTTCAGAGATCTTCTGGCTAGCTATAGTTATCATGTAAACCGAAAATGAACAATATGACATCAAAATTGCGGTTGTAATCAATGTTCTTTCGATTTGCGGGGGCGGAAGGGGGCGTGGCCAAAATCCAAAATAAACTTGATCAGCGTGCAATAATAACACATATTGTCACCAAATTTGGTAGTCCTAGCTCTTATAATAGCTGAGATCTAGATTTTTACACTGACAGACAGACGGACATGGCTATATCGACTTGGCTGTTGATCCTGAGCCAGAATATATATACTTTATGGGGTCAGAGGTGTCTCCTTCTGCCTGTTACATACATTTTCGGTTTGAACAAAGTTATAATACCCTTCTACTCTATGAGTAGCGGGTATAAAAAGCTTAAGCGGCATGAACCACAGGCCTGTCGGTTCGGGACTTCATCGCTTTTCCACTAAGATACTGACGCTATTTTTCAACAACTGCAAAAATTTGCATTGTAAGGCATTCTTATTATTTCCTGTACAAATAAAGAATTTGCGCTGCCGGCAGCGCTGCTTACAGCTACGGAAAATGTTAAGCTGAATAAATTCTGTGTTTATTATCCGATTGTTACCAAATTCAGAGATCAACTGGCTAGCTATAGTTATCATGTAAACCGAAAATAAACAATATGGCATCAAAATTGCGCTTGTAATCAATACTCTTTCGATTTACTGGGGTGAAAGGGGGCGTGGCCAAAATCCAAAATAAACTTGATCAGCGTGCAATAATAACACATATTGTCACCAAATTTGGTAGTCCTAGCTCTTATAATAGCTGAGATCTAGATTTTCACACAGACAGACAGACGGACATGGCTATATCGACTCGGCTGTTGATCCTGAGCCAGAATATATATACTTTATGGGGTCGGAGTTGTCTCCTTCTGCCAGTTACATACATTTTCGGTTTGAACAAAGGTTTAATACCCTTCTACTCTATGAGTAGCGGGTATAAAAACAAAGCAGTAAAACAAAAATCATTTAAGAAAAAATTAAAATCGAAGCCGAAATGTTTTTTTAATTGTGGAAAACCAGGACATTTTAAGAGAGATTGTTTCTCATTGAAACGACAGACAGGAAATTAGAATGTTGCTAGTAATAATAGTGGGCAAGAGAAGCAGGCTCAAATTGCAACAACTAATTCTGAACGGGGCTTTGCGTTCATGATTAGAAAAGAAAACATAAATAACAAGAGAGCTACAGTCGAGTGTGCTCGACTGTAATATACCCGCTACCCAGCTGCTCGTACATCGTTTATTTGCGGAACAAAAAAAACAGCTACAATCATATTTTGACCGTAAAAGGCTATGGACTTACAATACTTATGCAAAGTCAAAATCTAAAATTAAACAAGTAAGAAAGCTACAGTCGAGTGTGCTCGACTGTAATATACCCGCTACCCAGCTGCTTGTACATAATTTATTTGCGGAACAAAAAAACGGCTACAATCATATTTTGACCGTAAAAGCGCGGCCGAAAGCGCTGCTTACAGCTATGGAAAACGTTAAGCTGAACAAATTCGGTGTTTATTATCCGATTGTTACCAAATTCAGAGATCAACTGGCTAGCTATAGTTATCATGTAAACCGAAAATGAACAATATGGCATCAAAATTGCAATTGTTATCAATGTTTTTTCGATTTGCGGGGGCGGAAGGGGGCGTGGCCAAAATCCAAAATAAACTTGATCAGCGTGCAATAATAACACATATTGTCACCAAATTTGGTTGTCCTAGCTCTTATAATAGCTGAGATCTAGATTTTCACACGGACAGACAGACGGACAGACGGACATGGCTATATCGACTCGGCTGTTGACCCTGAGCCAGAATATATATACTTTATGGGGTCGGAGGTGTCTCCTTCTGCCTGTTACATACATTTTCGGTTTGAACAAAGTTATAATACCCTTCTACTCTATGAGTAGCGGGTATAAAAAAACGTTTTTGCACACATTTAATTTTTGATGCGGGCGGGACTTGAACCCGTAAATGCATAATAGTACTGTTGGTTTTGCAGTCAACAACTTAACCCATTTCACCACCGTACACGCACACCCGATTCGGCACAATGCTGCAAGCAGCGCGGCCGGCAGCGCTTGTAATCAATGTTCTTTCGATTTACGGGGGCGGAAGGGGGCGTGGCCAAAATCCAAAATAAACTTGATCAGCGTGCAATAATAACACATATTGTCACCAAATTTGGTAGTTCTAGCTCTTATAATAGCTGAGATCTAGGTTTTCACCCTGACAGACAGACGGACTGACGGACATGGCTATATCGACTCGGCTGTTGATCCTGAGCCAGAATATATATACTTTATGGGGTCGGAGGTGTCTCCTTCTGCCTGTTACATACATTTTCGGTTTGAACAAAGTTATAATACCCTTCTACTCTATGAGTAGCGGGTATAAAAAGCTTAAGCGGCATGAACCACAGTCCTGTCGGTTCAGGAGTTCATCGCTTTTCCACTAAGATACTGACGCTGTTTTTCAACAACTGCAAAAATTTGCATTGTAAGGCATTCTTATTATTTCCTGTACAAATTAAGAAGTTGCGCTGCCGGCAGCGCTGCTTACAGCTACGGAAAATGTTAAGCTGAATAACTTCTGTGTTTATTATCCGATTGTTACCAAATTCAGAGATCATCTGGCTAGCTATAGTTATCATGTAAACCGAAAATGAACAATATGGCATCAAAATTGCGCTTGTCATCAATGTTCTTTTAATTTACTGGGGCGGAAGGGGGCGTGGCCAAAATCCAAAATAAAATTGATCAGCGTGCAATAATAACACATATTGTCACCAAATTTGGTAGTCCTAGCTCTTATAATAGCTGAGATCTAGATTTTCACACGGACAGACAGACGGACATGGCTATATCGACTCGGCTGTTGATCCTGAGCCAGAATATATATACTTTATGGGGTCGGAGTTGTCTCCTTCTGCCTGTTACATACATTTTCGGTTTGAACAAAGTTATAATACCCTTCTTCTGAGTAGCGGGTATAAAAACAAAGCAGTAAAACAAAAATCATTTAAGAAAAAATTAAAATCGAAGCCCAAAATTTTTTTTAATTGTGGAAAACTAGGACATTTTAAGAGAGATTGTTTCTCATTGAAACGACAGACAGGAAATTAGAATGTTGCTAGTAATAATAGTGGGCAAGAGAAGCAGGCTCAAATTGCAACAACTAATTCTGAACGGGGCTTTGCGTTCATGATTAGAAAAGAAAACATAAATAACAAGAAAGCTACAGTCGAGTGTGCTCGACTGTAATATACCCGCTACCCAGCTGCTCGTACATCATTTATTTGCGGAACAAAAAAAACGGCTACAATCATATTTTGACCGTAAAAGGCTATGGACTTACAATACTTATGCAAAGTCAAAATCTAAAATTAAAAAAAACATTTTTGCACACATTTAATTTTTGATGCGGGCGGGACTCGAACCCGTAAATGCATAATAGTACTGTTGGTTTTGCAGTCAAAAACTTAACCCATTTCACCACCGTACACGCACACACGATTCGGCACAATGCTGCAAGCAGCGCGGCCGGCAGCGCTGCTTACAGCTATGGAAAACGTTAAGCTGAATAACTTCTGTGTTTTTTATCCGATTGTTACCAAAATATCAAAGATCACCTGGCTAGCTATAGTTATCATGTAAACCGAAAATGAACAATATGGCATCAAAATTGCGCATGTCATCAATGTTCTTTTAATTTACTGGGGCGGAAGGGGGCGTGGCCAAAATCCAAAATAAACTTGATCAGCGTGCAATAATAACACATATTGTCACCAAATTTGGTAGTCCTAGCTCTTATAATAGCTGAGATCTAGATTTTCACACGGACAGACAGACGGACATGGCTATATCGACTCGGCTGTTGATCCTGAGCCAGAATATATATACTTTATGGGGTCGGAGTTGTCTCCTTCTGCTTGTTACATACATTTTCGGTTTGAACAAAGTTATAATACCCTTCTACTCTATGAGTAGCGGGTATAAAAAAACGTTTTTGCACACATTTAATTTTTGATGCGGGCGGGACTCGAACCCGTAAATGCATAATAGTACTGTTGGTTTTGCAGTCAACAACTTAACCCATTTCACCACCGTACACGCACACACGATTCGGCACAATGCTGCAAGCAGCGCGGCCGGCAGCGCTGCTTACAGCTATGGAAAACGTTAAGCTGAATAACTTCTGTGTTTTTTATCCGATTGTTACCAAAATATCAAAGATCACCTGGCTAGCTATAGTTATCATGTAAACCAACAATGAACAATTTGGCATCAAAATTGCGCTTGTAATCAATGTTCTTTCGATTTACGGGGGCGGAAGGGGGCGTGGCCAAAATCCAAAATAAACTTGATCAGCGTGCAATAATAATACATATTGTCACCAAATTTGGTAGTTCTAGCTCTTATAATAGCTGAGATCTAGATTTTCACCCTGACAGATAGACGGACTGACGGACATGGCTATATCGACTCGGCTGTTGATCCTGAGCCAGAATATATATACTTTATGGGGTCGGAGGTGTCTCCTTCTGCCTGTTACATACATTTTCGGTTTGAACAAAGTTATAATACCCTTCTACTCTATGAGTAGCGGGTATAAAAAAGCTTAAGCGGCATGAACCACAGGCCTGTCGGTTCAGGAGTTCATCGCTTTTCCACTAAGATACTGACGCTGTTTTTCAACAACTGCAAAAATTTGCATTGTAAGGCATTCTTATTATTTCCTGTACAAATTAAGAAGTTGCGCTGCCGGCAGCGCTGCTTACAGCTACGGAAAATGTTAAGCTGAATAACTTCTGTGTTTATTATCCGATTGTTACCAAATTCAGAGATCATCTGGCTAGCTATAGTTATCATGTAAACCGAAAATGAACAATATGGCATCAAAATTGCGCTTGTCATCAATGTTCTTTTAATTTACTGGGGCGGAAACTTGATCAGCGTGCAATAATAACACATATTGTCACCAAATTTGGTAGTCCTAGCTCTTATAATAGCTGAGATCTAGATTTTCACACGGACAGACAGACGGACATGGCTATATCGACTCGGCTGTTGATCCTGAGCCAGAATATATATACTTTATGGGGTCGGAGTTGTCTCCTTCTGCCTGTTACATACATTTTCGGTTTGAACAAAGTTATAATACCCTTCTACTCTATGAGTAGCGGGTATAAAAACAAAGCAGTAAAACAAAAATCATTTAAGAAAAAATTAAAATCGAAGCCGAAATGTTTTTTAATTGTGGAAAACCAGGACATTTTAAGAGAGATTGTTTCTCATTGAAACGACAGACAGGAAATTAGAATGTTGCTAGTAATAATAGTGGGTAAGAGAAGCAGGCTCAAATTGCAACAACTAATTCTGAACGGGGCTTTGCGTTCATGATTAGAAAAGAAAACATAAATAACAAGAGAGCTACAGTCGAGTGTGCTCGACTGTAATATACCCGCTACCCAGCTGCTCGTACATCATTTATTTGCGGAACAAAAAAAAACAGCTACAATCATATTTTGACCGTAAAAGGCTATGGACTTACAATACTTATGCAAAGTCAAAATCTAAAATTAAACAAGTAAGAAAGCTACAGTCGAGTGTGCTCGACTGTAATATACCCGCTACCCAGCTGCTTGTACATAATTTATTTGCGGAACAAAAAAAAACGGCTACAATCATATTTTGACCGTAAAAGGCTATGGACTTATAATATTTATGCGGAGTCAAAATATAAAATAAAAAAAAAAACATTTTTGAACACATTTAAGTTTTGATGCGGGCGGGACTCGAACCCGTAAATGCATAATAGTACTGTTCGTTTTGCAGTTCACAACTTAACCCATTTCACCACCGTACACGCACACACGATTTGGCACAATGCTGCAAGCAGCGCTGCCGGCAGCGCTGCTTACAGCTATGGAAATCGTTAAGCTGAATAACTTCTGTGTTTATTATCCGATTGTTACCAAATTCTCAGAGATCATCTGGCTAGCTATAGTTATCATGTAAACCGAAAATGAACAATATGGCATCAAAATTGCACTTGTTATCAATGTTTTTTCGATTTGCGGGGGCGGAAGGGGGCGTGGCCAAAATCCAAATTAACTTGATCAGCGTGCAATAATAACACATATTGTCACCAAATTTGATTGTCCTAGCTCTTATAATAGCTGAGATCTAGATTTTCACACGGACAGACAGACGGACAGACGGACATGGCTATATCGACTCGGCTGTTGATCCTGAGCCAGAATATATATACTTTATGGGGTCGGAGGTGTCTCCTTCTGCCTGTTACATACATTTTCGGTTTGAACAAAGTTATAATACCCTTCTACTCTATGAGTAGCGGGTATAAAAAAACATTTTTGCACACATTTAATTTTTGATGCGGGCGGGACTTGAACCCGTAAATGCATAATAGTACTGTTCGTTTCACACGCAGTCCACAACTTAACCCATTTCACCACCGTACACGCACACACGATTCGGCACAATGCTGCAAGCAGCGCGGCCGGCAGCGCTGCTTACAGCTATGGAAAACGTTAAGCTGAATAACTTCTGTGTTTATTATCCGATTGTTACCAAAATATCAAAGATCACCTGGCTAGCTATAGTTATCATGTAAACCGAAAATGAACAATTTGGCATCAAAATTGCGCTTGTAATCAATGTTCTTTCGATTTACGGGGGCGGAAGGGGGCGTGGCCAAAATCCAAAATAAACTTGATCAGCGTGCAATAATAACACATATTGTCACCAAATTTGGTAGTTCTAGCTCTTATAATAGCTGAGATCTAGATTTTCACCCTGACAGACAGACGGACTGACGGACATGGCTATATCGACTCGGCTGTTGGTCCTGAGCCAGAATATATATACTTTATTGGGTCGGAGGTGTCTCCTTCTGCCTGTTACATACATTTTCGGTTTAAACAAAGTTATAATACCCTTCTACTCTATGAGTAGCGGGTATAAAAAGCTTAAGCGGCATGAACCACAGGCCTGTCGGTTCAGGAGTTCATCGCTTTTCCACTAAGATATTGACGCTGTTTTTCAACAACTGCAAAAATTTGCATTGTAAGGCATTCTTATTATTTCCTGTACAAATTAAGAATTTGCGCTGCCGGCAGCGCTGCTTACAGCTACGGAAAATGTTAAGCTGAATAACTTCTGTGTTTATTATCCGATTGTTACCAAATTCAGAGATCATCTGGCTAGCTATAGTTATCATGTAAACCGAAAATGAACAATATGGCATCAAAATTGCGCTTGTCATCAATGTTCTTTTAATTTACTTGGGCGGAAGGGGGCGTGGCCAAAATCCAAAATAAACTTGATCAGCGTGCAATAATAACACATATTGTCACCAAATTTGGTAGTCCTAGCTCTTATAATAGCTGAGATCTAGATTTTCACACGAACAGACACACGGACATTGCTATATCGACTCGGCTGTTGATCCTGAGCCAGAATATATATACTTTATGGGGTCGGAGTTGTCTCCTTCTGCCTGTTACATACATTTTCGGTTTGAACAAAGTTATAATACCCTTCTTCTGAGTAGCGGGTATATAAACAAAGCAGTAAAACAAAAAATCATTTAAGAAAAATTAAAATCGAAGCCCAAAATTTTTTTAATTGTGGAAAACTAGGACATTTTAAGAGAGATTGTTTCTCATTGAAACGACAGACAGGAAATTAGAATGTTGCTAGTAATAATAGTGGGCAAGAGAAGCAGGCTCAAATTGCAACAACTAATTCTGAACGGGGCTTTGCGTTCATGATTAGAAAAGAAAACATAAATAACAAGAAAGCTACAGTCGAGTGTGCTCGACTGTAATATACCCGCTACCCAGCTGCTCGTACATCATTTATTTGCGGAACAAAAAAAACGGCTACAATCATATTTTGACCGTAAAAGGCTATGGACTTACAATACTTATGCAAAGTCAAAATCTAAAATTAAAAATAACATTTTTGCACACATTTAATTTTTGATGCGGGCGGGACTCGAACCCGTAAATGCATAATAGTACTGTTGGTTTGCAGTCAACAACTTAACCCATTTCACCACCGTACACGCACACACGATTCGGCACAATGCTGCAAGCAGCATTTATTTGCGGAACAAAAAAAACAGCTACAATCATATTTTGACCGTAAAAGGCTACGGACTTACAATACTTATGCAAAGTCAAAATCTAAAATTAAACAAGTAAGAAAGCTACAGTCGAGTGTGCTCGACTGTAATATACCCGCTACCCAGCTGCTTGTACATAATTTATTTGCGGAACAAAAAAACGGCTACAATCATATTTTGACCGTAAAAGGCTATGGACTTATAATATTTATGCGAAGTCAAAATATAAAATAAAAAAAAAAACATTTTTGAACACATTTAAGTTTTGATGCGGGCGGGACTCGAACCCGTAAATGCATAATAGTACTGTTCGTTTTGCAGTTCACAACTTAACCCATTTCACCACCGTACACGCACACACGATTTGGCACAATGCTGCAAGCAGCGCTGCCGGCAGCGCTGCTTACAGCTATGGAAAACGTTAAGCTGAATAACTTCTGTGTTTATTATCCGATTGTTACCAAATTTTCAGAGATCATCTGGCTAGCTATAATTATCATGTAAACCGAAAATGAACAATATGGCGTCAAAATTGCACTTGTTATCAATGTTTTTTCGATTTGCGGGGGCGGAAGGGGGCGTGGCCAAAATCCAAAATAAACTTGATCAGCGTGCACAAATAACACATATTGTCACCAAATTTGGTTGTCCTAGCTCTTATAATAGCTGAGATCTAGATTTTCACACGGACAGACAGACGGACAGAGGGAGTTATAATACCCTTCTACTCTATGAGTAGCGGGTATAAAAAGCTTAAGCGGCATGAACCACAGGCCTGTCGGTTCAGGAGTTCATCGCTTTTCCACTAAGATACTGACGCTGTTTTTCAACAACTGCAAAAATTTGCATTGTAAGGCATTCTTATTATTTCCTGTACAAATTAAGAAGTTGCGCTGCCGGCAGCGCTGCTTACAGCTACGGAAAATGTTAAGCTGAATAACTTCTGTGTTTATTATCCGATTGTTACCAAATTCAGAGATCATCTGGCTAGCTATAGTTATCATGTAGCTCTTATAATAGCTGAGATCTAGATTTTCACACGGACAGACAGACGGACATGGCTATATCGACTCGGCTGTTGATCCTGAGCCAGAATATATATACTTTATGGGGTCGGAGTTGTCTCCTTCTGCCTGTTACATACATTTTCGGTTTGAACAAAGTTATAATACCCTTCTACTCTATGAGTAGCGGGTATAAAAACAAAGCAGTAAAACAAAAATCATTTAAGAAAAAATTAAAATCGAAGCCGAAATGTTTTTTTAATTGTGGAAAACCAGGACATTTTAAGAGAGATTGTTTCTCATTGAAACGACAGACAGGAAATTAGAATGTTGCTAGTAATAATAGTGGGCAAGAGAAGCAGGCTCAAATTGCAACAACTAATTCTGAACGGGGCTTTGCGTTCATGATTAGAAAAGAAAACATAAATAACAAGAGAGCTACAGTCGAGTGTGCTCGACTGTAATATACCCGCTACCCAGCTGCTCGTACATCATTTATTTGCGGAACAAAAAAAACAGCTACAATCATATTTTGACCGTAAAAGGCTATGGACTTACAATACTTATGCAAAGTCAAAATCTAAAATTAAACAAGTAAGAAAGCTACAGTCGAGTGTGCTCGACTGTAATATACCCGCTACCCAGCTGCTTGTACATAATTTATTTGCGGAACAAAAAAACGGCTACAATCATATTTTGACCGTAAAAGGCTATGGACTTATAATATTTATGCGGAGTCAAAATATAAAATAAAAAAAAAAACATTTTTGAACACATTTAAGTTTTGATGCGGGCGGGACTCGAACCCGTAAATGCATAATAGTACTGTTCGTTTTGCAGTTCACAACTTAACCCATTTCACCACCGTACACGCACACACGATTTGGCACAATGCTGCAAGCAGCGCTGCCGGCAGCGCTGCTTACAGCTATGGAAATCGTTAAGCTGAATAACTTCTGTGTTTATTATCCGATTGTTACCAAATTCTCAGAGATCATCTGGCTAGCTATAGTTATCACGTAAACCGAAAATGAACAATATGGCATCAAAATTGCACTTGTTATCAATGTTTTTTCGATTTGCGGGGGCGGAAGGGGGCGTGGCCAAAATCCAAATTAACTTGATCAGCGTGCAATAATAACACATATTGTCACCAAATTTGATTGTCCTAGCTCTTATAATAGCTGAGATCTAGATTTTCACACGGACAGACAGACGGACAGACGGACATGGCTATATCGACTCGGCTGTTGATCCTGAGCCAGAATATATATACTTTATGGGGTCGGAGGTGTCTCCTTCTGCCTGTTACATACATTTTCGGTTTGAACAAAGTTATAATACCCTTCTACTCTATGAGTAGCGGGTATAAAAAACATTTTTGCACACATTTAATTTTTGATGCGGGCGGGACTCGAACCCGTAAATGCATAATAGTACTGTTGGTTTTGCAGTCAACAACTTAACCCATTTCACCACCGTACACGCACACACGATTCGGCACAATGCTGCAAGCAGCGCGGCCGGCAGCGCTGCTTACAGCTATGGAAAACGTTAAGCTGAATAACTTCTGTGTTTATTATCCGATTGTTACCAAAATATCAAAGATCACCTGGCTAGCTATAGTTATCATGTAAACCGAAAATTAACAATTTGGCATCAAAATTGCGCTTGTAATCAATGTTCTTTCGATTTACGGGGGCGGAAGGGGGCGTGGCCAAAATCCAAAATAAACTTGATCAGCGTGCAATAATAACACATATTGTCACCAAATTTGGTAGTCCTAGCTCTTATAATAGCTGAGATCTAGATTTTCACCCTGACAGACAGACGGACTGACGGACATGGCTATATCGACTCGGCTGTTGGTCCTGAGCCAGAATATATATACTTTATTGGGTCGGAGGTGTCTCCTTCTGCCTGTTACATACATTTTCGGTTTAAACAAAGTTATAATACCCTTCTACTCTATGAGTAGCGGGTATAAAAAGCTTAAGCGGCATGAACCACAGGCCTGTCGGTTCAGGAGTTCATCGCTTTTCCACTAAGATACTGACGCTGTTTTTCAACAACTGCAAAAATTTGCATTGTAAGGCATTCTTATTATTTCCTGTACAAATTAAGAAGTTGCGCTGCCGGCAGCGCTGCTTACAGCTACGGAAAATGTTAAGCTGAATAACTTCTGTGTTTATTATCCGATTGTTACCAAATTCAGAGATCATCTGGCTAGCTATAGTTATCATGTAAACCGAAAATGAACAATATGGCATCAAAATTGCGCTTGTCATCAATGTCCTTTTAATTTACTGGGGCGGAAGGGGGCGTGGCCAAACATGGCTATATCGACTCGGCTGTTGATCCTGAGCCAGAATATATATACTTTATGGGGTCGGAGTTGTCTCCTTCTGCCTGTTACATACATTTTCGGTTTGAACAAAGTTATAATACCCTTCTACTCTATGAGTAGCGGGTATAAAAACAAAGCAGTAAAACAAAAATCATTTAAGAAAAAATTAAAATCGAAGCCGAAATGTTTTTTTAATTGTGGAAAACCAGGACATTTTAAGAGAGATTGTTTCTCATTGAAACGACAGACAGGAAATTAGAATGTTGCTAGTAATAATAGTGGGCAAGAGAAGCAGGCTCAAATTGCAACAACTAATTCTGAACGGGGCTTTGCGTTCATGATTAGAAAAGAAAACATAAATAACAAGAGAGCTACAGTCGAGTGTGCTCGACTGTAATATACCCGCTACCCAGCTGCTCGTACATCATTTATTTGCGGAACAAAAAAAACAGCTACAATCATATTTTGACCGTAAAAGGCTATGGACTTATAATATTTATGCGGAGTCAAAATATAAAATAAAAAAAAAACATTTTTGAACACATTTAAGTTTTGATGCGGGCGGGACTCGAACCCGTAAATGCATAATAGTACTGTTCGTTTTGCAGTTCACAACTTAACCCATTTCACCACCGTACACGCACACACGATTTGGCACAATGCTGCAAGCAGCGCTGCCGGCAGCGCTGCTTACAGCTATGGAAAACGTTAAGCTGAATAACTTCTGTGTTTATTATCCGATTGTTACCAAATTTTCAGAGATCATCTGGCTAGCTATAGTTATCATGTAAACCAAAAATGAACAATTTGGCATCAAAATTGCGCTTGTAATCAATGTTCTTTCGATTTACGGGGGCGGAACGGGGCGTGGCCAAAATCCAAAATAAACTTGATCAGCGTGCAATAATAACACATATTGTCACCAAATTTGGTAGTCCTAGCTCTTATAATAGCTGAGATCTAGATTTTCACACGGACAGATAGACGGACAGACGGACATGGCTATATCGACTCGGCTGTTGATCCTGAGCCAGAATATATATACTTTATGGGGTCGGAGGTGTCTCCTTCTGCCTGTTACATACATTTTCGGTTTGAACAAAGTTATAATACCCTTCTACTCTATGAGTAGCGGGTATAAAAAAACATTTTTGCACACATTTAATTTTTGATGCGGGCGGGACTCGAACCCGTAAATGCATAATAGTACTGTTGGTTTTGCAGTCAACAACTTAACCCATTTCACCACCGTACACGCACACACGATTCGGCACAATGCTGCAAGCAGCGCGGCCGGCAGCGCTGCTTACAGCTATGGAAAACGTTAAGCTGAATAACTTCTGTGTTTATTATCCGATTGTTACCAAAATATCAAAGATCACCTGGCTAGCTATAGTTATCATGTAAACCGAAAATGAACAATTTGGCATCAAAATTGCGCTTGTAATCAATGTTCTTTCGATTTACGGGGGCGTGGCCAAAATCCAAAATAAACTTGATCAGCGTGCAATAATAACACATATTGTCACCAAATTTGGTAGTCCTAGCTCTTATAATAGCTGAGATCTAGATTTTCACCCTGACAGACAGACGGACTGACGGACATGGCTATATCGACTCGGCTGTTGATCCTGAGCCAGAATATATATACTTTATTGGGTCGGAGGTGTCTCCTTCTGCCTGTTACATACATTTTCGGTTTAAACAAAGTTATAATACCCTTCTACTCTATGAGTAGCGGGTATAAAAAGCTTAAGCGGCATGAACCACAGGCCTGTCGGTTCAGGAGTTCATCGCTTTTCCACTAAGATACTGACGCTGTTTTTCAACAACTGCAAAAATTTGCATTGTAAGGCATTCTTATTATTTCCTGTACAAATTAAGAAGTTGCGCTGCCGGCAGCGCTGCTTACAGCTACGGAAAATGTTAAGCTGAATAACTTCTGTGTTTATTATCCGATTGTTACCAAATTCAGAGATCATCTGGCTAGCTATAGTTATCATGTAAACCGAAAATGAACAATATGGCATCAAAATTGCGCTTGTCATCAATGTTCTTTTAATTTACTGGGGCGGAAGGGGGCGTGGCCAAAATCCAAAATAAACTTGATCAGCGTGCAATAATAACACATATTGTCACCAAATTTGGTAGTCCTAGCTCTTATAATAGCTGAGATCTAGATTTTCACACGGACAGATAGACGGACAGACGGACATGGCTATATCGACTCGGCTGTTGATCCTGAGCCAGAATATATATACTTTATGGGGTCGGAGTTGTCTCCTTCTGCCTGTTACATACATTTTCGGTTTGAACAAAGTTATAATACCCTTCTTCTGAGTAGCGGGTATAAAAACAAAGCAGTAAAACAAAAAATCATTTAAGAAAAAATTAAAATCGAAGCCCAAAATTTTTTTTAATTGTGGAAAACTAGGACATTTTAAGAGAGATTGTTTCTCATTGAAACGACAGACAGGAAATTAGAATGTTGCTAGTAATAATAGTGGGCAAGAGAAGCAGGCTCAAATTGCAACAACTAATTCTGAACGGGGCTTTGCGTTCATGATTAGAAAAGAAAACATAAATAACAAGAAAGCTACAGTCGAGTGTGCTCGACTGTAATATACCCGCTACCCAGCTGCTCGTACATCATTTATTTGCGGATCAAAAAAAAACGGCTACAATCATATTTTGACAGTAAAAGGCTATGGACTTACAATACTTATGCAAAGTCAAAATCTAAAATTAAAAAAAACATTTTTGCACACATTTAATTTTTGATGCGGGCGGGACTCGAACCCGTAAATGCATAATAGTACTGTTGGTTTTGCAGTCAACAACTTAACCCATTTCACCACCGTACACGCACACACGATTCGGCACAATGCTGCAAGCAGCGCGGCCGGCAGCGCTGCTTACAGCTATGGAAAACATTAAGCTGAATAACTTCTGTGTTTTTTATCCGATTGTTACCAAAATATCAAAGATCACCTGGCTAGCTATAGTTATCATGTAAACCGAAAATGAACAATTTGGCATCAAAATTGCGCTTGTAATCAATGTTCTTTCGATTTACGGGGGCGGGAAGGGGGCGTGGCCAAAATCCAAAATAAACTTGATCAGCGTGCAATAATAACACATATTGTCACCAAATTTGGTAGTCCTAGCTCTTATAATAGCTGAGATCTAGATTTTCACCCCTGACAGACAGACGGACATGGCTATATCGACTCGGCTGTTGGTCCTGAGCCAGAATATATATACTTTATTGGGTCGGAGGTGTCTCCTTCTGCCTGTTACATACATTTTCGGTTTAAACAAAGTTATAATACCCTTCTACTCTATGAGTAGCGGGTATAGAAAGCTTAAGCGGCATGAACCACAGGCCTGTCGGTTCAGGAGTTCATCGCTTTTCCACTAAGATACTGACGCTGTTTTTCAACAACTGCAAAATTTGCATTGTAAGGCATTCTTATTATTTCCTGTACAAATTAAGAAGTTGCGCTGCCGGCAGCGCTGCTTACAGCTACGGAAAATGTTAAGCTGAATAACTTCTGTGTTTATTATCCGATTGTTACCAAATTCAGAGATCATTTGGCTAGCTATAGTTATCATGTAAACCGAAAATGAACAATATCGCATCAAAATTGCGCTTGTCATCAATGTTCTTTTAATTTACTGGGGCGGAAGGGGGCGTGGCCAAAATCCAAAATAAACTTGATCAGCGTGCAATAATAACACATATTGTCACCAAATTTGGTAGTCCTAGCTCTTATAATAGCTGAGATCTAGATTTTCACACGGACAGACAGACGGACATGGCTATATCGACTCGGCTGTTGATCCTGAGCCAGAATATATATACTTTATGGGGTCGGAGCTGTCTCCTTCTGCCTGTTACATACATTTTCGGTTTGAACAAAGTTATAATACCCTTCTTCTGAGTAGCGGGTATAAAAACAAAGCAGTAAAACAAAAATCATTTAAGAAAAATTAAAATCGAAGCCCAAAATTTTTTTAATTGTGGAAAACTAGGACATTTTAAGAGAGATTGTTTCTCATTGAAACGACAGACAGGAAATTAGAATGTTGCTAGTAATAATAGTGGGCAAGAGAAGCAGGCTCAAATTGCAACAACTAATTCTGAACGGGGCTTTGCGTTCATGATTAGAAAAGACAACATAAATAACAAGAAAGCTACAGTCGAGTGTGCTCGACTGTAATATACCCGCTACCCATCTGCTCGTACATCATTTATTTGCGGAACAAAAAAAACGGCTACAATCATATTTTGACCGTAAAAGGCTATGGACTTACAATACATATGCAAAGTCAAAATCTAAAATTAAAAAAAACATTTTTGCACACATTTAATTTTTGATGCGGGCGGGACTCGAACCCCTAAATGCATAATAGTACTGTTGGTTTTGCAGTCAACAACTTAACCCATTTCACCACCGTACACGCACACACGATTCGGCACAATGCTTCAAGCAGCGCGGCCGGCAGCGCTGCTTACAGCTATGGAAAACGTTAAGCTGAATAAATTCTGTGTTTATTATCCGATTGTTACCAAATTTTCAGAGATCATCTGGCTAGCTATAGTTATCATGTTAACCGAAAATGAACAATTTGGCATCAAAATTGCGCTTGTAATCAATGTTCTTTCGATTTACAGGGGCGGAAGGGGGCGTGGCCAAAATCCAAAATAAACTTGATCAGCGTGCAATAATAACACATATTGTCACCAAATTTGGTAGTCCTAGCTCTTATAATAGCTGAGATCTAGATTTTCACCCTGACAGACAGACGGACATGACTATATCGACTCGGCTGTTGATCCTGAGCCAGAATATATACTTTATGGGGTCGGAGGTGTCTCCTTCTGCCTGTTACATACATTTTCGGTTTGAACAAAGTTATAATACCCTTCTACTCTATGAGTAGCGGGTATAAAAAGCTTAAGCGGCATGAACCACAGGCCTGTCGGTTCAGGAGTTCATCGCTTTTCCACTAAGATACTGACGCTGTTTTTCAACAACTGCAAAAATTTGCATTGTAAGGCATTCTTATTATTTCCTGTACAAATAAAGAATTTGCGCTGCCGGCAGCGCTGCTTACAGCTACGGAAAATGTTAAGCTGAATAAATTCTGTGTTTATTATCCGATTGTTACCAAATTCAGAGATCATCTGGCTAGCTATAGTTATCATGTAAACCGAAAATGAACAATTTGGCATCAAAATTCCGCTTGTAATCAATGTTCTTTCGATTTACAGGGGCGGAAGGGGGCGTGGCCAAAATCCAAAATAAACTTGATCAGCGTGCAATAATAACACATATTGTCACCAAATTTGGTAGTCCTAGCTCTTATAATAGCTGAGATCTAGATTTTCACACTGACATACAGACGGACATGGCTATATCGACTCGGCTGTTGATCCTGAGCCAGAATATATACTTTATGGGGTCGGAGGTGTCTCCTTCTGCCTGTTACATACATTTTCGGTTTGAACAAAGTTATAATACCCTTCTACTCTATGAGTAGCGGGTATAAAAAGCTTAAGCGGCATGAACCACAGGCCTGTCGGTTCAGGAGTTCATCGCTTTTCCACTAAGATACTGACGCTGTTTTTCAACAACTGCAAAAATTTGCATTGTAAGGCATTCTTATTATTTCCTGTACAAATAAATAATTTGCGCTGCCGGCAGCGCTGCTTACAGCTACGGAAAATGTTAAGCTGAATAAATTCTGTGTTTATTATCCGATTGTTACCAAATTCAGAGATCATCTGGCTAGCTATAGTTATCATGTAAACCGAAAATAAACAATATGGCATCAAAATTGCGCTTGTAATAAATGTTCGTTTGATTTACTGGGGCGGAAGGGGCGTGGCCAAAATCCAAAATAAACTTGATCAGCGTGCAATAATAACACATATTGTCACCAAATTTGGTAGTCCTAGCTCTTATAATAGCTGAGATCTAGATTTTCACACGGACAGACACACGGACATTGCTATATCGACTCGGCTGTTGATCCTGAGCCAGAATATATATACTTTATGGGGTCGGAGTTGTCTCCTTCTGCCTGTTACATACATTTTCGGTTTGAACAAAGTTATAATACCCTTCTTCTGGGTAGCGGGTATATAAACAAAGCAGTAAAACAAAAATCATTTAAGAAAAAATTAAAATCGAAGCCGAAATGTTTTTTTTAATTGTGGAAAACTAGGACATTTTAAGAGAGATTGTTTCTCATTGAAACGACAGACAGGAAATTAGAATGTTGCTAGTAATAATAGTGGGCAAGAGAAGCAGGCTCAAATTGCAACAACTAATTCTGAACGGGGCTTTGCGTTCATGATTAGAAAACAAAACATAAATAACAAGAAAGCTACAGTCGAGTGTGCTCGACTGTAATATACCCGTTACCCAGCTGCTCGTACATCATTTATTTGCGGAACAAAAAAAACGGCTACAATCATATTTTGACCGTAAAAGGCTATGGACTTACAATACATATGCAAAGTCAAAATCTAAAATTAAAAAAAACATTTTTGCACACATTTAATTTTTGATGCGGGCGGGACTCGAACCCGTAAATGCATAATAGTACTGTTGGTTTTGCAGTCAACAACTTAACCCATTTCACCACCGTACACGCACACACGATTCGGCACAATGCTGCAAGCAGCGCGGCCGGCAGCGCTGCTTACAGCTATGGAAAACATTAAGCTGAATAACTTCTGTGTTTTTTATCCGATTGTTACCAAAATATCAAAGATCACCTGGCTAGCTATAGTTATCATGTAAACCGAAAATGAACAATTTGGCATCAAAATTGCGCTTGTAATCAATGTTCTTTCGATTTACGGGGGCGGAAGGGGGCGTGGCCAAAATCCAAAATAAACTTGATCAGCGTGCAATAATAACACATATTGTCACCAAATTTGGTAGTCCTAGCTCTTATAATAGCTGAGATCTAGATTTTCACCCTGACAGACAGACGGACATGGCTATATCGACTCGGCTGTTGGTCCTGAGCCAGAATATATATACTTTATTGGGTCGGAGGTGTCTCCTTCTGCCTGTTACATACATTTTCGGTTTAAACAAAGTTATAATACCCTTCTACTCTATGAGTAGCGGGTATAAAAAGCTTAAGCGGCATGAACCACAGGCCTGTCGGTTCAGGAGTTCATCGCTTTTCCACTAAGATACTGACGCTGTTTTTCAACAACTGCAAAAATTTGCATTGTAAGGCATTCTTATTATTTCCTGTACAAATTAAGAAGTTGCGCTGCCGGCAGCGCTGCTTACAGCTACGGAAAATGTTAAGCTGAATAACTTCTGTGTTTATTATCCGATTGTTACCAAATTCAGAGATCATTTGGCTAGCTATAGTTATCATGTAAACCGAAAATGAACAATATCGCATCAAAATTGCGCTTGTCATCAATGTTCTTTTAATTTACTGGGGCGGAAGGGGGCGTGGCCAAAATCCAAAATAAACTTGATCAGCGTGCAATAATAACACATATTGTCACCAAATTTGATTGTCCTAGCTCTTATAATAGCTGAGATCTAGATTTTCACACGGACAGACAGACGGACAGACGGACATTGCTATATCGACTCGGCTGTTGATCCTGAGCCAGAATATATATACTTTATGGGGTCGGAGTTGTCTCCTTCTGCCTGTTACATACATTTTCGGTTTGAGCAAAGTTATAATACCATTCTACTCTATGAGTAGCGGGTATAAAAACAAAGCAGTAAAACAAAAATCATTTAAGAAAAAATTAAAATCGAAGCCGAAATGTTTTTTTTAATTGTGGAAAACTAGGACATTTTAAGAGAGATTGTTTCTCATTGAAACGACAGACAGGAAATTAGAATGTTGCTAGTAATAATAGTGGGCAAGAGAAGCAGGCTCAAATTGCAACAACTAATTCTGAACGGGGCTTTGCGTTCATGATTAGAAAACAAAACATAAATAACAAGAAAGCTACAGTCGAGTGTGCTCGACTGTAATATACCCGTTACCCAGCTGCTCGTACATCATTTATTTGCGGAACAAAAAAAACGGCTACAATCATATTTTGACCGTAAAAGGCTATGGACTTACAATACATATGCAAAGTCAAAATCTAAAATTAAAAAAAACATTTCTGCACACATTTAATTTTTGATGCGGGCGGGACTCGAACCCGTAAATGCATAATAGTAATGTTGGTTTTGCAGTCAACAACTTAACTCATTTCACCACCGTACACGCACACACGATTCGGCACAATGCTGCAAGCAGCGCGGCCGGCAGCGCTGCTTACAGCTATGGAATACGTTAAGCTGAATAACTTCTGTGTTTATTATCCGATTGTTACCAAATTCTCAGAGAGCATCTGGCTAGCTATAGTTATCATGTAAACCGAAAATGAACAATATGGCATCAAAATTGCACTTGTTATCAATGTTTTTTCGATTTGCGGGGGCGGAAGGGGGCGTGGCCAAAATCCAAAATAAACTTGATCAGCGTGCAATAATAACACATATTGTCACCAAATTTGGTTGTCCTAGCTCTTATAATAGCTGAAATCTAGATTTTCACACGGACAGACAGACGGACAGACGGACATGGCTATATCGACTCGGCTGTTGATCCTGAGCCAGAATATATATACTTTATGGGGTCGGAGATGTCTCTTCTGCCTGGTACATACATTTTCGGTTTGAACAAAGTTATAATACCCTTCTACTCTATGAGTAGCGGGTATAAAAAGAACAAGTAAGAAAGCTACAGTCGAGTGTGCTCGACTGTAATATACCCGCTTCCCAGCTGCTCGTACATCATTTATTTGCGGAACAAAAAAAACGGCTACAATCATATTTTGACCGTAAAAGGCTATGGACTTACAATACTTATGCAAAGTCAAAATCTAAAATTAAAAATAACATTTTTGCACACATTTAATTTTTGATGCGGGCGGGACTCGAACCCGTAAATGCATAATAGTACTGTTGGTTTGCAGTCAACAACTTAACCCATTTCACCACCGTACACGCACACACGATTCGGCACAATGCTGCAAGCAGCATTTATTTGCGGAACAAAAAAAACAGCTACAATCATATTTTGACCGTAAAAGGCTATGGACTTACAATACTTATGCAAAGTCAAAATCTAAAATTAAACAAGTAAGAAAGCTACAGTCGAGTGTGCTCGACTGTAATATACCCGCTACCCAGCTGCTTGTACATAATTTATTTGCGGAACAAAAAAACGGCTACAATCATATTTTGACCGTAAAAGGCTATGGACTTATAATATTTATGCGAAGTCAAAATATAAAATAAAAAAAAAAACATTTTTGAACACATTTAAGTTTTGATGCGGGCGGGACTCGAACCCGTAAATGCATAATAGTACTGTTGGTTTTGCAGTCAACAACTTAACCCATTTCACCACCGTACACGCACACACGATTCGACACAATGCTATGGAAAACGTTAAGCTGAATAACTTCTGTGTTTATTATCCGATTGTTACCAAAATATCAAAGATCACCTGGCTAGCTATAGTTATCATGTAAACCGAAAATGAACAATTTGGCATCAAAATTGCGCTTGTAATCAATGTTCTTTCGATTTACAGGGGCGGAAGGAATCGAAAATAAACTTGATCAGTGTGCAATAATAACACATATTGTCACCAAATTTTGTAATCCTAGCTCTTATAATAGCTGAGATCTAGATTTTTACCCTGACAGACAGACGGACTGACGGACATGGCTATATCGACTCGGCTGTTGATCCTGAGCCAGAATATATACTTTATGGGGTCGGAGGTGTCTCCTTCTGCCTGTTACATACATTTTCGGTTTGAACAAAGTTATAATACCCTTCTACTCTATGAGTAGCGGGTATAAAAAGCTTAAGCGGCATGAACCACAGGCCTGTCGGTTCAGGAGTTCATCGCTTTTCCACTAAGATACTGATGCTGTTTTTCAACAACTGCAAAAATTTGCATTGTAAGGCATTCTTATTATTTCCTGTACAAATAAAGAATTTGCGCTGCCGGCAGCGCTGCTTACAGCTACGGAAAATGTTAAGCTGAATAACTTCTGTGTTTATTATCCGATTGTTACCAAATTCAGAGATCATCTGGCTAGCTATAGTTATCATGTAAACCGAAAATGAACAATATGGCATCAAAATTGCGCTTGTAATCAATGTTATTTTGGTTTACTGGGGCGGAGGGGGCGTGGCCAAAATCCAAAATAAACTTGATCAGCGTGCAATAATAACACATATTGTCACCAAATTTGATAGTCCTAGCTCTTATAATAGCTGAGATCTAGATTTTCACACGGACAGACAGACGGACATGGCTATATCGACTCGGCTGTTGATCCTGAGCCAGAATATATATATACTTTATGGGGTCGGAGTTGTCTCCTTCTGCCTGTTACATACATTTTCGGTTTGAACAAAGTTATAATACCCTTCTTCTGAGTAGCGGGTATAAAAACAAAGCAGTAAAACAAAAATCATTTAAGAAAAAATTAAAATCGAAGCCGAAATGTTTTTTTAATTGTGGAAAACCAGGACATTTTAAGAGAGATTGTTTCTCATTGAAACGACAGACAGGAAATTAGAATGTTGCTAGTAATAATAGTGGGCAAGAGAAGCAGGCTCAAATTGCAACAACTAATTCTGAACGGGGCTTTGCGTTCATGATTAGAAAAGAAAACATAAATAACAAGAAAGCTACAGTCGAGTGTGCTCGACTGTAATATACCCGCTACCCAGCTGCTCGTACATTATTTATTTGCGGAACAAAAAAAACGGCTACAATCATATTTTGACTGTAAAAGGCTATGGACTTACAATACTTATGCAAAGTCAAAATCTAAAATTAAAAAAAAAAATTTTTGCACACATTTAATTTTTGATGCGGGCGGGACTCGAACCCGTAAATGCAAAATTGTACTGTTCGTTTTGCACAACTTAACCCATTTCCCCACCGCACACGCACACACTATTCGGCACAATGCTGCAAGCAGCGCTGGCGGCAGCGCTGCTTACAGCTGTGGAAAACGTTAAGCTGAATAACTTCTGTGTTTATTATCCGATTGTTACCAAATTTTCAGAGATCATCTGGCTAGCTATAGTTATCATGTAAACCGACATCAAAATTGCGCTTGTAATCAATGTTTTTTCGATTTACGGGGGCGGAAGCGGGCGTAGCCAAAATCCAAAATAAACTTGATCAGCGTGCAATAATAACACATATTGTCACCAAATTTGGTAGGCCTAGCTCTTATAATAGCTGAGATCTAGATATTCACACTGACTGACAGACGGACAGACGGACATGGCTATATCAACTCGGCTGTTGATCCTGAGCCAGAAGGTATATACTTTATGGTGTCGGAGGTGTCTCCTTCTGCCTGTTACATACATTTTCGGTTTGAACAAAGTTATAATACCCTTCTACTCTATGAGTAGCGGGTATAAAAATATGGGACTGATTAAATTCATCCTGGACTCCGGTGCATCAGATGATTCCACAAATAACATGTCGTTGTTTTCATCGAAATTGCAAAGCGTGGGGAGTACTTACATGCAACTGCCAAAGGAGTGCTTAACCTTACCAGTAGTGGAAGGAAAATAGCTGAAGAATATGCTGTACTGTAAAGAAATTCCACATAATCTATTATCAGTCAAGAAGATGCAAGATGCTGGAAGGACGGTTGAGTTTAACCCTGATGTCATCAGAGTATTTAAAGATGGTAATCTAGCGTTCGATGGAACATGTGAGTGTAGTGTACCAATAATAAGATTTACTATGAATAGTAAAGTATACACAACAAAAGTTAGAAATAGGTCTGAGTATCGCTTGGGGCATGAAAGATTGGGTCATGTAACTGCAGGCAAATTCTTAGAGATAAAACTAAATTAACTATTTGAAGATATAAATATATTAAGACATAGAGGTAAATCAAGATCTATGTGAGGCTTGTATAAACGGCAAGCAATCAAGATTAAAATTTATTAAATTTAAAAACAAAGAAAATATCCAGCGACCTGTGTTTGTAGTCCATTCCGATGTCTGTGGCCCAATCACACCCTCTACTATTGATAATAAAAACTATTACGTTGTTTTTATTGATGAATACACACATTACTGTGTGGCATATATAATAACATATAAATCAGATGTGTTCTTTGTATTTAAAGATTTAATCACCAAGAGTGAGGCTCATTTCAATTTCAATTTCGATAACGGTAGGGATTATCTTTCAAGTGAAATGCGTGATTTCTGTGTGGAAAACGGCATAAGCCATCATTTAACGATTCCTCAATCCCCACAATTGAATGACGTGTTTGAGCGGATGATTAGAACAATCACTGAAAAGGCTCGATCAATGATTAATAGCTCTAAGCCTAATAAATGTTTTTGGGGTGAAGCTGTTTTTACAGCAACATACCTAATTAACAGGTCCCCAAGTAGAGCGTTAAAAGAATAGAAGACACCGTATGGAATGTGGCATAATAAAAAGCCAATCCTTAAATATCTTAAGATATTTGGTTCAACAGTGTATGCACTTCATAAAGTTCAGAAAGGAAAATTTGATGACAAGTCAATAAAACAATACTTGTAGGTTACGAACCAAATGGGTACAAATTGTGGAATGAGAAATCGACAAAATTTATGACAGCTAGAGATGTTGTGGTGGATCAAATAAACATGTTAAAGTCAAAGTTGGTACATGAAGAAGACTCGAAGGTTCACTATGAAAGTGTTGATGATTCTTCAAATAAAGAAAATGTAGAGTCAGATTTTCCAATGGTGGAAAATGATGAATCTGCTGATTCAAGAATAAATGTACAACATAGTGAAAATTCCACATGTTTAAAGAATGCCGATCCAGTTATAGAAACTGGTGATTAAATAAACAATAACAAAAGTAAGTAAGAAATCAGACGCAGTGAAAGAAATAAAGGTAAACCTAAACTATCGTATAGATTTTTAGAAAAATGTCTAATGAATACTCAAGTCTTTTTAAATGATAGTACATTTGATGAAATTGAATTTCGTGATGACAGATCTTTTTGGGAAAAAGCCATACAAGATGAACTTGATTCGCATTCAGAAAATAAAACATGGAGTTTGGTGCAGAAGCCTAATAATAAAAACATAGTAGATTGTAAATGTGTTTTTAGTATTAAACAAGATGAGTTTGGAAACTTAGTAAAGTATAAAGCAAGGCTAGTAGCACGACGGTTTACACAAGAATATATGACTGATTATGATGAGACATTTGCACCAGTTGCACGAATTTCCAGTTTTCGGTTTTTGTTGGCTTTTTCAAACCAATACAATTTACAAGTCCATCATATGGATGTGAAAACACTAATGGAACACTAAAAGATGAAATCTACATGAAGCTTCCAAAAGGGTTGCCATACTGCGATGAGAATTCAGTATTCAAGCTTAATAAAGCTACAAACAAAGGTCTGTGGATATTTTCTTTGTTCTTTTAAATTTATTAAATTTTAATCTTGATTGCTTGCCGTTTATACAAGCCTCACATAGATCTTGATTTACTTCTATGTCTTTAAATATATTTATATCTTCAAATAGTTCGTTTTGTTTTATCTCTAAGAATTTGCCTGCACTTACATGACCCAATCTTTCATGCCACAAGCGATACTCAGCACTATTTCTAAACCACTCCCTTCTCGCACACAAACTTAACCTTCTGGGCTTTACACCCAAATTCCTTAGTTGGATCGTTAGTTATCTAACCGACCGAACTCAAAGAGTCTCATTCAAAAATGCTCCTTCTAACCCACTTTATGTCACCTCTGTTGTTCCTCAAGGAAGCCATCTGGGTCCCCTTCTTTTCACTCTTTTTATAAATGATCTACCTATGGTCATACGTAACTCGCATACTCTTATGTATGCAGACGATGTTAAGGTACGTTATCAATTTAAAGATGTCTCTTGTCACTCTTTTCTTCAAGACGACCTTGACCGTTTTCATAATTGGTGCAGGGCAAACCAATTAAACTTGAACATGGCTAAATGCAAACTAATGACTTTCTCTCGGGCCAGTCCCAAGTACGCCTCATACACTCTTTGTGGTTGCCCCCTGGATAGAGCTACCTTGGCTGATGATCTGGGCATCCGATTGGATCGCAAACTTAAATTTACTGAACACATTATTTCTATGGTCAATAAGGCCATGGGTGTTCTGGGCTTTATAAAGCGGTGGTCTAAGGAATTCAACGACCCTTATGTCACAGAAACTCTTTATATCTCTCTTGTGCGTCCTATTCTTGAGTATGGTTCATGTGTTTGGTGTCCACAGTATTCATTTTACAAGGATCGCATTGAATCTGTGCAAAAGAATATTTAAATTTTTGCCCTACGAGGCCTTAATTGGGATGCAAACTTAAGATTACCTTCTTACTCTAGTAGACTTCTCTTATTAAATCTTCCATCTTTAGCCAATCGTAGAACTATGCTTGGTGTACTGTTTATAAATAACCTTATCAAGGTGACATTGATAGTGAAGACTTGGTTAGCCAGTTATACTTCTCTGTCCCCTTTAGAAACTCTCTTAACTTCCTACCTCTAACACTTTCTCACTGTAGGTCGAACTATGCCTTGCATGAACCCTTTAGGGCATTATGTTCGAACTATAACAACTTATATTTTATCATAGTTAATTCAAATTCTGTAGACATAAAATCTTTAATTCTTCCTCATCTGTGTAGAAATTACTCCTTACTAGTGTATTTTCCTCTTTTCCTCGTTTATCTTTTTTCTATCCATGAACTATATATATTTTCTCACTATGTAATGTTGGATTTTCTTTTACGCTTCCTCCGGTCGAGGTAGCGTACTAACAACTAACACCTAACAATCTTCTCTGATCTGATTGGGTTTTCATGGGTTTTCCCCAATCCTTTTGCAAGAAATGTTGTATCATTTTAAAAAAATAAAATTTTTAATTATTCTTTTGTTCACCCAGACTAGTCGTAAAATTTTTGTTTTAAATTGTAATTAGTTACTTCACTTTTAATTTTAATTTTTTAATTTTAAAGATAATTTTAACTTAATTATATGAAAATTTGTTTAATTTAATATTAAATATTTTAAAATTTTGTCTCGACTGCCATTAGTTGACGTTAAATAAATAAATAAATAAATATACTTTACTATTCATAGTAAATCTTATTATTGGTGCATTGTACTCACATGTTCCATCAAACGCTAGATTACCATCTTTAAATACTCTGATGACATCAGGGTTAAACTTAACCGTCTTTCCAGCATCTTGCATCTTCTTGACTGATAATAGATTATGTAGATTTTCTTTACAGTACAGCACATTCTTCAGCTATCTTCCTTCCACTACTGGTAAGGTTAAGCACTCCTTTGGCAGTTGCATGTATGTACTCCCCACGCTTTGCAATTTCGATGGCAATATGATTATACAAGTTTTCATGTTCAGAAAACAACGACATGTCATTGGTGGGATGATCTGATGCACCGGAGTCCAGGATGAATTTAATCAGGCCCATATTTGTATTTATGTTTTCTTTTCTAATCATGAACGCAAAGCCCCGTTTAGAATTAGTTGTTGCAATTTGAGCCTGCTTCTCTTGCCCACTATTATTACTAGCAACATTCTAATTTCCTGTCTGTCGTTTCAATAAGAAACTATCTCTCTTAAAATGTCCTAGTTTTCCACAATAAAAACATTTCGGCTTCGATTTCAATTTTTTCTTAAATGATTTTCGTTTTACTGCTTTGTTTTTGTATTTATTTTCTTTATCTTCTTTATTTCCTATAGCTTTTTGCGCTTGTGTCCTTGCTTGTATTTTTTAATTTCGTCTCTTAGTCAAGTAGTCGAGCTTTTACAAATGCTAAAGTCAGATTTTATGTAGCATTGTAGCATGTTGGAAGAGTTAGCGGCAAGTGTGAAATTTTGTCATTTTCAGTTGTTTTCTTAATGAGAGCTGTGAAGCTACACTATTTCTTTCATAGATATCGTCTAACTTAGCAAAAATCTCCTTAGATGTGCTTGCATTATTTGCATAAAACAAAAACGAGTCACTCAGTTATTCAACAATTATTCTTTTTGCTTGCCTTTATGCCTTTTTAATTTTATTAGTCACTATATTTTGTTCTTCATCTACTACACTCAATAAATCATAGAAGCACTCTCACTCTATACTTTCAAATAGAATATTTGTCCCCATCAAATGGTTTAATATTTTTCTTTCCCTTATCCATTTTTCTTAATAATCAATACACACAACTTGTATTCGTTTTTTTGCATTGACTTGTCTTCTTAGAAATGCTAATGGTGACGCCAGAATAAGAAGAGAGAAAGAAAAAGCAAAACGTTACCGACGCCAGCTATGGCGCGCCGCGGCGTCGTGGTTTTCGCGGGAAAAAATCGCTTCTGTGTGTGCGAATAAATTGTGAAATTATGATAAACATTTAAGCCGCGCACAAATTAAATTGCCATACAACTATATGTATGCAATTATATTATGCATGTATGTATATACATATGTATATTAGCAACTCAATGCATATATGTAGGTACATATATAAGTTAACACCACAAACTTTCACTACTCCCCTCGAGTACTGAGGCCATGAACCCTTGGACATTGTCAACACATAAATTGTGCAACAAAGTATTCTAGGGAATTATGGACAGCAGAAACAATAACATCCGCCGCGACGGGCTCCGCCGAAATTGCATAGTCTGCAGATCAATCCAGTTCAAACCAGATCATCGACTCTGCACACAGCTGCCATCGACGCCGCCAACGTTCTGCCGACGTCACTGCCATCCACCCACAGCTAGCTTAGGGCCTTGCCGTAGCATAAAGTTTCAGTTTAGTTTTGAACCCCGAATTAAGTGAACATCGAAATCAAACCTTAAAAGTTTTTATTTTTAACTGGCGCCCGAACAGGGACCTGATGTGAGGAAATTTTGTTAAGTCAGATTAGTACTAATTACTGTACGACTCCATCAATCTCTAACAAATAACTGTTGCACCGTCGGCAACTGACGCGAGGAAATCTTGTTAAGTCAGATCTCACTAAATACTGTGCAACTCCATCGGTATTAACCGACAGCAACTATAGGCGGACTACAAGTTCTGTCAAGGTCAGACCGCAGAACACCCTCGACGCGTGTGAGTTGCAGGATCCCGAGTAAAGATTGAAAAGGACAACATCCGGACCACCAGGAGGAGTAGCCGTACCAGGATAGCTATGTAAGTTAGTGAATAAGTGAAACAAATTACCTAAAACGAAAGAAATAAGAAAAAGAAAATTAAAATCAAGTAAATACTAGTTATATAAAATATATTGATAAAATAAATTAAGTAAGCAGAGTGAAGTGAAGTGTTTAAAGAAATTGAAAATTAAAATTGTGAACACTATCAAAATGCGTAAAGCGATAAAACAAAATACCACTGCACTGCAAATAACTAAAGCAACTAAAGCTGCAGCATAACAAAGCCCAATCTTGCGAATCCTAACCAAAGGATCCTCCAAGGTAAAAGGGTAAGACCAGCCACTGGTCTTCAAGAACTTAACCCAAACTAAATCACAAATAAATTTTAACAAATACACAATTTCTTTGATCACGTTCCTCTAATTCTAAAATGAAATAAAATTTTAAATTCAAAATTAAAATTTCTTGGTCCACAATTGCGATAAAATAAATAAATTTGAACAAATACACAATTTCTTTGATCAGGTTCTACTAATTTTAAAATTGAATAAAAAGTTTTTCTTAATTAAAATTCTTTGATTCATAATTTCGATTCACATTACTTTATCAAATTTATCATAAATCATTTATAAATTAAAATAAATAAGAAATTAATTACATACTTGTAAGGAATTATTGACATATCTTAAGTGACACAATTTAATAAATATCTAAGCCCCAATTTTCATATTTTACCCATTTAATTTATCTCTTTTGTTGCTGCAACACATAATTATTCAAAGCCCTTAGTTAAGTAAATCTAATACCCTATCTAAATACCTTTACCCCTTATGGCTAATCCTAATAACCTAATCAGACCACCAGTAATTAACATAGTGCCTGAATTAGAAGACCCACTAGAACTTAACCGACAGCACGTACTCCAACAACAGCACAGACAATTCATAAGACAAGAAACACACCAACATAACAGAAACACAATGGCTCAACCTGAATCAATAGCTGACACCGTTCGTCAGATTCTAGCTGAACAGCTCCCAACTCTTTTACAAGTTAAAAATTCTGGCTCCGATTTCACCAATGTCGAAAGCCTTGGTATTTACCCAGAAAACCAAAAATGACCTATCCGACTTGGACAAAGTCCCAGATATTGTGAAATCTCTGCACGATTTTTCCGGTGACCCAGCCGAGTTTGGTTCATGGAAAAAGAGCGTTGATAGAATACTGGAAACTTATGCTCACACCATAGGTACAGCAAAGTATTTTGGTATTTTACACACCATTCGAAGCAAAATTAAAGGTTACGCAGATATTGCGCTCGATTCCTACAATGTTCCTCTAAATTGGAGTGCCATCTCCAAGTGCCTGACTTTACATTACGCAGACAAACGAGGTCTTGTTACTTTGGAATATCAGATGTCGACAATATTCCAAGGCCCCAACCAAACAGTGGAAGAGTATCACCAAGTTGTCTATAGACATTTGTCCCTAATACTCAATAAAATAAACTGCATGGAATTAGGCAGAGAATCTGAGTTGGTCATGACTAAGTTGTACAGGGATAAAGCTTTAGATACCTTTATCCGAGGTCTCCGCGGTGACCTTCCCCGCCTGCTGGGCATAAAAGAGCCCACTGACTTAACATCTGCTTTACACTTGTGCTTAAAGCTAGAAAATCAGGCTTACCGTACCAATCATGCCTCGACAAAATTCCAACAAAGTATTTTCAGAAACATAACCCAAGGGCCACTATCGCGCCCACTACCTATACCTAACAATGCGGGATTCCAAGCTAGGACTATGCTACCACCTAGACCTATATCACCGCAACCTGTATCTATGCAAGTAAGATTGCCCAACACTAACTTTGGACACCTACAATACAGACCAGCACCCAATAGTTTTAATAACCAATTCCGACAAATCCCTATAGCACAGGCCCTACCGAACCAGCCATTTTTTCCACCTCGTCCGATTGCAACAAAACCACAGCCACGACCAGAACCAATGGACATAGATAGAAGCATTCACTCAAGACAAATTAATTATATGAACAGACCCCAAATTGATGCCACAGGTAAAAGACCCTCAATACCGATTGTAGACCCAGCTAAAAGACAAAGAAACTTTAACATTCAAACAGAAGCCGAACAACAAACAGAGACAGAACAAGAAGTACCAACAATGACCGATTACGAACAGACATTAGCAGAACAAGAAGAACAGACGGACTATGAAGAAACACTCAACGAATATACAGAAATTGTCAACAGCAACGATCAAGAACAACAATATGACTGTACCTACCGCAATTTTTTAGAGTAATTGACTCCTCACTGCCATACTTCGAGTGTAAGGTGAGGACTGGAGAAATTTTTAAAATATTAATAGATACATACATTTTCGGTTTGAACAAAGTTATAATAACCTTCTACTCTATGAGTAGCGGGTATAAAAACAGCATTTTCCGTAAATAATGGAAAATACGAATTCACTAGGCTCCCCTTTGGCTTAAAAAATGCCCCTTCAATATTCCAACGCACACTTGACGATATTCTCAGAGAACACATAGGGAAAATTTGCTACATTTATATCGATGATATAATTGTCTTTAGCAAAGATGAAGATTCGCATTGCAAAAATTTAGAAAAAATTTTTAAAACACTTAATGCGGCAAACATTAAATGTCAGCTAGACAAGTGCGAATTTTTTAAAAGTAAAGTAGAATTTTTAGGATTCGTTATATCTGATAAAGGAATAGAGACAAACTCAGCTAAAGTAGAAGCCATAGCCAATTATCCACTTCCAAAAACTATAAAAGAACTAAGATCCTTCCTCGGACTATCAGGTTATTACAGGAGATTCATACTAGGTTATGCCACAATAGCTAAGCCCTTAACTGAATTACTCAGAGGAGAAGACGGACGCATTTCAAAGGGATTATCTGCAATAAAATCAATTCATCTAGATGACAAAGCAGTAAAATCATTCGAACAGTTGCGCAGTACACTTGTATCTAACGACGTAATACTCCAATATCCCGACTTTAATAAAGAATTTACTCTAACTACAGACGCCTCTGACTATGCAATAGGAGCAGTGCTATCACAATCAGACAGACCAATTGCATTCATATCCAGAACCTTGTCCAAAACCGAAGAAGAATATGAAACAGCGAAAAAAGAAATGCTAGCCATACACTGGGCTGTAAACTTCTTCAAAGGATATCTTTACGGCGGTTCAAAGGTGAAAATTTATACAGACCACGAATCACTCACTGGAAAGGGGGGATAGCGATTCGAAGGTGGAAGTCTTATTTAGACGAATACAACAAAGAATTGCTCTACAAGCCAGGGAAAGAAAAAGTTGTGGCAGACGCATTGTCAAGGGCACCAAGGCAAGTTGAAGTCAATTCATTAACAGCAACTCAACATAGCGCTCTAAGTTCCGGCCACAATCTAATACCAAGCGCTGGATGTCCAATTAATGTCTTCAAAAACCAAATTCTCATATTTAAAGAAGAGCCACCCGACTATAAATTTACTCTCACATTTCCCACATTTCATAGACACACAATAACACAGCCGACATATTCTGACGATGATTTAATACAAATTTTGAAAAAAAAAATATATATCCCACAATAATTAATGGCATCTACACAACAGAAGATATAATGGGTCAAATACAAAGAATTTATCCAGAACATTTTGGATCCATCAAAGTTAGATTCAGTCAAAACCAAGTTAAAGACATAATTAACGAAACAGAACAAGACGAGCTTATCTTAAAAACTCATAACAGGGCACATAGAAATGCCGAGGAAAACAAAATTCATTCATTCAAAACATCATTCCGGGACATACGATTCATATCGATATTTTCTCCACCGAGAAAAAACTAGTGCTAACAGCAATTGATAAATTTTCTAAACTCGCGCAAGCAAAAATAAAAAACTCAAAAGCAATAGAAGACATAAAGAAACCTTTGCATGACATCCTTTTCCATTTTGGAGTACCAAAATACGTTATAATGGATAACGAAAAATCCTTTAATTCCGCTACCATAACCTTTATGATGAAAGACCAATTAGGCATAGAAATTTTTAAGGCACCCCCATAAAAAAGCTCTGTAAATGGACAAATAGAACGATTTCATTCAACGCTCGCCGAAATTATGAGATGCTTAAAAGCTAAAGAGGTACACCGCACATTCAAGGAACTACTAGATACAGCCGTCTATGAATACAATTACACAATACACTCCGTAACAAAAAAACGCCCTTTATAAATATTTTTTGGCAGAAACATAGCCACTGACCCAACAAAATATGACGAAAGCAGACAAAATAACATAGAAATACTCAAATCAAAACAGACAACAGACTTAAACAATCGCAACAAAAGACGCAATCAGATCAAGAATTACAAGCCAGGGCAAACCATATTCATAAAACAAAACACAAGACTAGGTTCTAAACTATCCCCACGTTACAAAAAAGAAACAGTAAAAGAAAACAGACAACTATTATCACAGAAGCAGACAGAGTTGTTCACAAGAGCAACATAAAACAAGATTAAAACAAAAACAAAAAAAAAAAAAACAAAAACAAAAACAAAAATCCAAAAAAATAAACAAAATATAAATAAATAGATAAATAAAAAAAAATAAAAATAAAAAAATTAATAAATAATAACAATACTAATAAAATAATAATAACAATAGGTATCCACCGATTTCATTTAATTTCAGGGAATTTCTGTTTTTAATGTTTTTGCCATTCGCAATGGCAAACATGGAAATAACCAATTACACCGACGCTCACACCATTTCGGTGCACAAGGGGTTAGGAAAACTGCAAACATCAGCAGTTAAACTAATACATAATGTATAATAGACTTGGAACAGATAGAAATAGAACTCTATAAAATACAAGAACATACAATTAACGATCTTAAAACAAGCTACCTATACCACACACTAACACACGAAATAGTTCAAGCACTATCCGCACTAAGCACACTTACCTCCAAGTACCGCCAAGCTAGATCAATTAATTGGATTGGTTCAGCTTGGAAATATGTGGCAGGAAACCCAGATCATGATGATTTTATCATGATCAAGAACAACCTAAATAACCTCATAACTAACAATAACGATCAAGTAATAATTAACAAACAATTGCAAAGTAGAATCAATAACTTAACAACAGTTTCAAATATGCTAACCAACTCAATAAAAAGAGATAACACTTTTAACAATGAAATAGCAACAAGTCTGCAATATCAGGTCAGACTGATAAAAGAGGAAATAGTAAACATTAAATATTCAATGGGCAAAAATTAACGTAATAAATACCCTTCTTTTGAATGAATTTGAATTAAACGAAGTACATAGAATTTTTCAAAAAAATAACGTCACCTCTTTATCAGTCGAGGAAATGCTAGAATTTGTTGATGTTTCAGTGTTGCACAACAAAACAGCAATTGCTTATATTATTAAAATACCAGAACTAGACCCCACTACTTATCAAGATATGTATGTTAATAAAACCTGTTATTCAAAATAACTCCATTGTACACTTAGAGACTAACGAAATATTCATGGCAGGAAAACAAATAATAAATGTACCCAAAAATTGTAAAATAGCTAACTACTTAAAAATATTTAAAAAAGAAAAAAACCCTGTTAACTTAAGAAAAACAAATTGTATTGCCAGGTTAGTTGAGGAAAGGAAACGCTGTGTGACTACAGTAACGCAGAACACATACAAGAAATAGAAGAGATCGACGGCAGCCTAATACTACTTAATAACTTCACCGGCAACGTAACACACAATAATACAATTTACAATTTAAAAGGAACATATCTGGTCCATTTTTGGAATGATACGATTAAAATAAATAACAAGCAATTCGATAATGTAGAGAAAACTATACTAAAACCCGGAATACCAATAATCCAAATGTCATCGAAGTGGAGCGTCTAAAAGTATTGTCATTAGAAGAGTTGGAGGCCCTCAACATTAAAAATACAAAACACATAAATCATATAATAACACACTCCACCACCAACCGCATCGCAATCTTTTGCTTATTCGGCACTATAGTACTTCTAGAAATAATCCTCAGAATATGCTTCAAACCGACAGAAAAAATAACTCTTCAAATTCAACAAGAAACCCCCACTTTAAACAATAAAGTAAAAACAAGTAATCTAAAACCAAAACCAATACTACCCGAATTTAACAATATTCCCTATTTCTAATGCCCACTTGAGGACAAGTAGGGTCTCGAGAAGGGAGAGTTAACACCACAAACTTTCACTACTCCCCTCGAGTACTGAGGGCATGAACCCTTGGACATTGTCAACACATAAATTGTGCAACAAAGTATTCTAGGGAATTATGGACAGTAGAAACAATAACATCCGGCGCGACGGGCTCCGCCGAAATTGCATAGTCTGCAGATCAATCCAGTTCAAACCAGATCATCGACTCTGCACACATCTGCCATCGACGCAGCCAACGTTCTGCCGACGTCGCTGCCATCCACCCACAGCTAGCTTAGGGGCTTGTCGTAGCATAAAGTTTCAGTTTAGTTTTGAACCCCGAATAAAGTGAACAGTGAAATCAAACCTTAAACGTTTTTATTTTTAACTTATATACCCTTATACCCATGTATTATTTTTGACTTTTTAATTTTAGCTTGGTATTAACAATCAAAGACCTATCTATCTGTATTTCAATGCTATTTTGTGTCTGGGCCCATAACCTATGGTTATTTACTACTATTATTGTGGAATATAGTTATTAAATATTGTCAGACCAGCATGAAATAAATAGGCAAGTGGTTGTTTTCTTTTTATGTCTCTTTATTGTAAGAACAACTGCACACTCTCGCTTTCATAAATCGACTGACGCTGCGTAGATCATAGGCACACATGCAAGGCCACATACCACAAAGCTACAAATAGAATGAAGCTTAGCTGCAAATGAGCGACTCTCTGCTATGCAGCAGTATATGTAAGCTATGTGACTTTTGCATAGATACATACTTTCCAACACGCCACCTCAAAAGTTGCTTTGCTGTACTTTTATTACTTACGAGGCTGTGCATGTCCTTCTGGGGAATAATTTTGATCCAGCATTCGCTGCGAGGAGTTGGGGAAACCCAGTAAAACCCAACCAGATCAATTGAACATATTATTTACATAAATTCAGTTTTGCAAACAATTTTAACTTAAAATTAATATTATTCATCTTTGTAAGAAATTCAAAAATATCAATAAACTTAATTAAATTTAATTAAATGATATTTTATATCACGAGCCCCAGTTCACACTGGTTCCTCTGTAGTTTGATCTTAGTGATTTAGAATCCATTTTTTTTTCTTTTAAATAATTAGCCCCAATCCAGTTTGGTTCCTCTTCAGTGTAATCTAAGAATATAATATTTTAACTTATTCTGAGAGTCCAAGTCCACTTCTCAATGTAATGAATCTTGCAGATGGTAACGGCTTAGTTAGTATATCAGCAAGTTCTAAATCTATAGAAATATACTTATACTTTATTTTCAACTTGTTCTCTTGCAACATAATATTTAATGTCTTTGTACTTAGTTCTCTTGTAAAATGTTGGGTTATTTGCAATACTAATACAACCTTGATTATCTTCATAGATATCTATTGGATCTTTAAATTCTAGTTTAATTTCTACCAATAAAGACTTGAGCCATAAGGCTTCTCTAACACCTTCAAATAGGGCCATGTACTTTGCTTCGGTGGATGAAGCTGCAACAGATTTTTGCTTCATTGTTCTCCATGAAATTAAACAACTTTCAAACATTTTAAATAAATATCCAGTAGTACTTCGTCTGTGTCTCATTTCCTGCCCAATCAGAATCAGAATATCCAATAAGAATATTACTAAACTGTAGATTTTTCTCAAATTTCAATCTTAAATCAACAGTTCCTTTTAAATACCTTAAAACTCTTTTAAGACATTGCCATAATTCCTTATTATTGTAATTCGAATATCGATACTTATTGATGTACCTAAGTCTGGGCGAGTACTTAACATGATGCACATTAAACAACCAATCAAGTTTCTTCATGGTGCCTCACATGACTCTACAGATTTTACTTTCTCAACACATTCTTTATATATGCAGATTGACTGAGACATATCTGGCTTTTATTTCTATCAATTCTAATTCCGATAAATAATCGAACTTCTTTCAAATCAGTCATTTTAAATTTATTTAGAAGGTATGATTTAAATTTAGACAATTTAGACAAATTTAGTTTCGGATTTACTATTGGCAATTATTACATCGTTCACATATAATAAAATATAGATATTATCTGAGAAATTTCCTTTATCTAAAATATAAATACAACGATCAACTTTTAGATTTTCAAATCCAACATCTTTTAGCACATTTTCAAAAACTTCAAACCAGCATCTTCCAGCTTGTTTAAGGGCATTAATACTTTGTAGTACTACTGGATATTTATTTAAAATGTTTGAAAGTTGTTTAATTTCATGAAGCACAAAGAAGCAAAAATCCGTTTCAGCTTCATCCACCGAAGCAAAGTACATGGCCTTATTTGAAGGTCTTAGAGAAGCCTTATGGCTCAAGTCTTTATTGGTAGAAATTAAACTAGAATTTAAAGATCCAATAGATATCTATGAAGATAATCAAGGCTGTATTAGTATTGCAAATAGCACAACTTGCCACAAGAGAACTAAGCACAAAGACATTAAATATCATTTTACAAGAGAACAAGTTGAAAATAAAGTATAAGTATATTTCTATAGATTTTCAACTTGCTGATATACTAACTAAGCCGTTACCATCTGCAAGATTTATTACATTGAGAAGTGGACTTGGACTCTCAGACTTAGTTAAAACATTATATTCTTAGATTAAACTGAAGAGGAACCAAAGAAAAAAAATGGATTCTAAATCACTAAGATCAAACTACAGAGGAACCAGACTGAACTGGGGCTCGTGATATAAAGTATCATTTAATTAAATTTAATTAAGTTTATTGATATTTTTGAATTTCTTACAAAGATGAATAATATTAATTTTTAGTTTTAAGTAATTGTTTGCAAAACTGAATTTATGTAAATAATATGTTCAATTGATCTGGTTGGGTTTTACTGGGTTTCCCTAACTCCTCGCAGCGAATGCTGGATCAAAATTATTCCCCAGAAGGACATCCACAGCCTCGTAAGTAATAAAAGTACAGCAAAGCAACTTTTGAGGTGGCGTGTTGGAAAGTATGTATGTATGCAAAAGTCACATAGCTTACATATACTGCTGCATAGCAGAGAGTCGCTCATTTGCAGCTAAGCCTTATTCTATTTGTAGCTTTGTGGTATGTGGCCTTGCATGTGTGCCTATGATCTACGCAGCGTCAGTCGATTTATGAAAGCGAGAGTGTGCAGTTGTTCTTACAATAAAGAGACATAAAAAGAAAAAAACCACGTGCCTATTTATTTCATGCTGGTCTGACAATATTTAATAATTATATTCCACAATAATATTAGTAAATAACCATACTAATATAAACTTTTCTGATCTGATCGGGTTTTTCTGGGTTTTCCCCAATCCATCGCAACATATGTTGGAGCGGCTAGAAATTTTGTTTTTTTTTTCCGGAATTAAATTATAATAAATTAAATTTTATAATTAAAATAAATTATATTCTATTTTAAAATTCTGAACTTAATAAAAATTAAAATTTTATCATTAAATCAATTTACTTAGCTTTAATAAAAACCGCTTGTGTTAAAGCGTTTTTATACCCGCTACTCATAGAGTAGAAGGGTATTATTATTATAATCAAACCGAAAATGTATGTAACAGGCAGAAGGAGTCATCTCCGACCCCATAAAGTATATATATTCTGGCTCAGGATCAACAGCCGAGTCGATATAGCCATGTCCGTCTGTCCGTCTGTTCGTCTGTCTGTCTGTCTTTCTGTCCGTCTGTCTGTGTGAAAATCTAGATCTAAGCACAGACGTTATGCAGCTTAACGTTTTCCATCGCTGCTGGCAGCGCTGCTTGCAGCATTGTGGCGAATAGTGTGTGCGTGTAGGGTGGTGAAATGGGTTAAGTTGTGGACTGCAAAATGAACAGTACTATTATGCATTTGCGGGTTCGAGTCCCGCCCGCATCAAAAATTAAATGTGTGCAAAAATATTTTTTTTTTTTTATTTTAGAATTTGACTTTGCATAAATATTGTAAGTCCATAGCCTTTTACGGTCAAAATATGATTGCAGCCGTTTTTTTTTGTTCCGCAAATAAATGATGTACGAGGAGCTGGATAGCGGGTATATTACAGTGGAGCACACTCGACTATAGCTTTCTTACTTGTTTTTTTAAGAACTTGTACTTTAATTTTTAAATATGCATTAATTGGTGGTCGTGCATTTCATTTAAAATTTTTTTTAATGGCTCACAATGAACTTAGTTAACACGTGGAGAAGTGACAGTCTCTTAAATCACCTGTGTTCGATTGTTAGAGCGCAGCTTTTTCTTATATTTTTTTTATTTTTATTTTTTATTTTATTGTATGTTTAAATTATGAGAATAAATAGCAACAACAACACGCATCATGCATTCAGACTTGGTTTTTGTCGTGCAAGAATTTTCGAATGGTCTCATTATGTAACTTTGGCAAAATTTGCGTGATGGCTTATTGACCGAATGGAGAAGTGGTGGACCTCTTAGGTAATGGGTCCAAGGTTCGATTCCGCATGCATGCGTGTCATGGTGGGGGAGATCGAACTTTTCTTATTTTTTGGAAAGTAAAGTTTTTGCCTCCTTTTTTTGAGCTACCTTCATGAAACTTTGTATACATGTTTCTTATTGCTGCCCGCTGTAAATAAGTCGGAACGAGCCGGTACGGACCGATACATCGTATAGATGCCATAGAACCTATCGGTCGTTTTTTTAACAAAATTTATTAAAAGTTAGAGTGCTCTAGAACACTTTCCATTCAAGTATATAAAGAGGTATTAAAAGGGCACATATCGTTTTTTACATGCACGTATTCGTTTTATAGTCTTCAACAGGTAGAAATATTACTTTTACTGTTTAAGTGATAAATCTTGGATTTTTTTGGTACCTGAATAAAAGTTATACGTTTTTATACCCGCTACTCATAGAGTAGAAGGGTATTATAACTTTGTTCAAACCGAAAATGTATGTAACAGGCAGAAGGAGACACCTCCGACCCCATAAAGTATATATATTCTGGCTCAGGATCAACAGCCGAGTCGAGTCGCTGCCGATAGCGCTGCTTGCAGCATTGTACCGAATCGTGTGTGCGTGTACGGTGGTGAAATGGGTTAAGTGGACTGCAAAACGAACAGTACTATTATGCATTTACGGGTTCGAGTCCCGCCCGTATTAAAAATTAAATGTGTGCAAAAATGTTTTGTTTTTTATTTTAGATTTTGACTTTGCATAAATATTGTAAGTCCATAGCCTTTTACGGTCAAAATATGAATGTAGCCGTTTTTTTTGTTCCGCAAATAAATGATGTACGATCAGCTGGGTAGAGGGTATTTTACAGTCGAGCACACAGGATCAACAGCCGAGTCGACATAGCCATGTCCGTCTGTCTGGATGTCCGTCTGTCCGTCTGTCTGTCCGTGAAAATCTAGCTCTCAGCTATTATAAGAGCTAGAACTAACAAAATTGGTGACAGCATGCGTAATTATTGCACGCTGATCAACTTTATTTTGGATTTTGGCCACGCCCCCTTCCGCCCCCGCAAATCGAAAAAACATTGATAACAAGTGCAATTTTGATGCCATTTTGTTCATTTTCGGATTACATGATAACTATAGCTAGCCAGATGATCTCTGAAGATTTGGAAAACAATCGGATAATAAATGCAGAAACATCGTATAGATGCCATAGAACCTATCGGTCGTTTTTTTTAACAAAATTTATTAAAAGTTAGAGTGCTCTAGAACACCGTCCATTCAAGTATATAAAGAGGTATTAAAAGGGCACATATCGTTTTTTACATGCACGTATTCGTTTTATAGTCTTCAACAGGTAGAAATATTACTTTTACTGTTTAAGTGATAAATCTTGGATTTTTTTGGTACCTGAATAAAAGTTATACGTTTTTATACCCGCTACTCATAGAGTAGAAGGGTATTATAACTTTGTTCAAACCGAAAATGTATGTAACAGGCAGAAGGAGACACCTCCGACCGGAACCTAAGCATCAATTTTCTTAAAAATTCCTTCAATATGTGTTGAAATTTCGCCAAACAATCAACGTCAAGGTCGAATTTTCAATTTTCCCAAGTCAAGTGGTAAAAATAGAATTCTCTTTTGCTTTCTTTTTATTATGCAAATATGTACAGAAATTGTTGTTGTTGTCAAATATCAAATTCAATGCATTAGGCCAGTTGACAGACAGACAGAAGGCAGACAGACAGCCAGCTACCGTTGCGTAAGCAGTTAACATTATTCACCTCCCTTCACCATGTAGCGCAGTGTAAACCCTTGCTTATTTGCACAGCGTTTTCTTGGCGCTCCTCCACTTGAGGTGACACCCTGTATAGAGCTCACACTGTTTGCCTTTATACTCACTGGCGCTTATCATTTTTACACCCGCTACTCATAGAGTAGAAGGGTATTATATCTTTGTTCAAACCGAAAATGTATGTAACAGGCAGAAGGAGACACGTCCGACCCCATAAAGTATATATATTCTGGCTCAGGATCAACAGCCGAGTCGATATAGCCATGTCCATCTGTCCGTCTGTCTGTCCGTGTGAAAATCTAGATCTCAGCTATTATAAGAGCTAGAACTACCACATTTAGTCAAAAAATGTGTTATTATTGCACGCTGATCAAGTTTATTTTGGATTTCGGCCACGCTCCCTTCCGCCCCTGTAAATAAAAAAATTGATTACAAGCGCAATTTTGATGCCATATTGTTCATTTTCGGTTTACATGATAAGTATAGCTAGCCAGATGATCTCTGAAAATTTGGTAACAATCGGATAATAAACACAGACGTTATGCAGCTTAATGTTTTCCATCGCTGCTGGCAGCGCTGCTTGCAGCATTGTGCCGAATAGTGTGTGCGTGTAGGGTGGTGAAATGGGTTAAGTTGTGGACTGCAAAATGAACAGTACTATTATGCATTTACGGGTTCGAGTCCCGCCCGAATCAAAAATTGAATGTGTGCAAAAATATTTTTATTTTTTTTATACCCGCTACTCATAGAGTAGAAGGGTATTATAACTTTGTTCAAACCGAAAATGTATGTAACAGGCAGAAGGAGACACGTCCGACCCCATAAAGTATATATATTCTGGGTCAGGATCAACAGCCGAGTCGATATAGCCATGTCCGTTTGTCCGTCTGTCTGTCTGTCCGTGAACATCTAGATCTCAGCTATTATAAGAGCTAGAATTACCAAATTTGGTGACAAAATATGTTATGATTGCACGCTGATCAAGTTTATTTTGGATTTTGGCCACTCCCTCTTCCGCCCCTGTAAATCGAAAAAATTAAGTACAAGCGCAATTTTGATGCCATATTGTTTATTTCCGGATTACATGATAACTATAGCTAGCCAGATGATCCCTGAAAATTTGGTAACAATCGGATAATAAACACAGAAGTTATTCAGCTTAACGTTTTCCATACCTGTAAGTAGCGCTGCCGGCAGCGCAAATTCTTTATTTGTACAGGAAATAATAAGAATGCCTTACTGTGCAAATTTTTGCAGTTGTTGGATAACAGCGTCAGTAGCTTAGTGGAAAAGCGATGAGCTCCTGAACCGACCGGCCCGTCGTTCGATTCCCAGTTCATGCCGCTTAAGCTTTTTCTTTTTTATACCCGCTACTCATAGAATAGAAGGGTATTATAACTTTGTTCAAGCCGAAAATGTATGTAACAGGCAGGCAGCTTAGTGGAAAAGCGATGAAATCCTGAACCGACAGGCCCGTGGTTCGATTTTCAGTTCACGCCGCTTAAGCTTTTTATACCCGCTACTCATACAGTAGAATGGTATTATAACTTTGTTCAAACCGAAAATGTATGTAACAGGCAGAAGGAGACACGTCCGACCCAATAAAGTATATATATTCTGGCTCAGGATCAACAGCCGAGTCGATATAGCCATGTCCGTTTGTCCGTCTGTCTGTCTGTCCGTGAACATCTAGATCTCAGCTATTATAAGAGCTAGAATTACCAAATTTGGTGACAAAATATGTTATGATTGCACGCTGATCAAGCTTATTTTGGATTTTGGCCACTCCCTCTTCCGCCCCTGTAAATCGAAAAAAATTAAGTACAAGCGCAATTTTGATGCCATATTGTTTATTTCCGGATTACATGATAACTATAGCTAGCCAGATGATCCCTGAAAATTTGGTAACAATCGGATAATAAACACAGAAGTTATTCAGCTTAACGTTTTCCATACCTGTAAGTAGCGCTGCCGGCAGGAAATAATAAGAATGCCTTACTGTGCAAATTTTTGCAGTTGTTGGATAACAGCGTCAGTAGCTTAGTGGAAAAGCGATGAGCTCCTGAACCGACCGGCCCGTGGTTCGATTCCCAGTTCATGCCGCTTAAGCTTTTTCTTTTTTATACCCGCTACTCATAGAATAGAAGGGTATTATAACTTTGTTCGAAAAAATCTCGATCACGACTCCACCACATGCAGTACATCCGCCACGAGCAGACAGTCAGCGAAGTCCCAATAACAACAACAAGTCCAATGCAGCCCAACATGAACCAAGAAATTGCACAACAAACAACAGCTCAGCAAGAACAGGCACATTGACTCCAGCTACGACGGCAGTGCATCCGCCACGTGCGCTGCATCAGCAGAATGTCTGCACCGGCCAAGTCGTGGGAACGCCAACGACATCGGACACCATCAGCGACAACGGCGCAGCCACAACGGCAGCGGCAAAGCTACAGCGGCAGCGACGGCTTCGACGACATCAGCGACGTCGGCAGAGAATAGGTTTAATTATTAATTGTAAAACTCAGTCCAGTTAGTTCCAAAATTAACACCAATAAAATCTGACGTGTTCTTTTTTTAAAAGAAAATTAAAAATATCTTTTAATTGGCGCCCGAGCAGGGACCGGTAAACAGAGCCTTCGTCAAAAGGATCACGCGTAACGTTAAAGTACCTGAAGCAGCTACAAGTTCGCGTCGCAGTGCCTAAAATATAGCCACAGTGAACACTGACTAATCAACAACTACAAAAAATAAGTAGAAGTGACAAAAAAATCGCACAGTGTAAAAGTGCCTTTAAAAAAGAAGCCACAACATCAAGTGCGTCCAGTGAACAAGTGCGAAAGATTCTAAGGTTCAGTTTAACCGGTCTAAGAACTATCGCCGACTCTCCTGTAGTGTCCGTCCGCAGGAGCCTTCGAAGGAACTCAGTGCCACCAAGGGTCCCGAGTCACCCACACCCGGACACCGCTACGTCGCTGCCCAACGTGGGACAAAAAGGATCAAACCCAAGGGGTCATCGAGGGAACGTCGCCGAAAATGTTATTTATCGCGTAAGCTAGAAAAATAAGTTTAAAAACAGACACTACTATACTATAAGAAGAATTAAAGAAAGGAAAAGAAAAGTAAATTTAAAAAAAAAACAAGAAAAAATTTTAAAACAAGAAAGATAAGAATCTTATGAGAATAATAATCTATTGAAAATCAGTCAAAATAGAATTTAAACAACAATACTTAAGAGAAATATACAATAAGCTTAAATAATTTTAGAAAAAATACATCGATATATAAGTCAAACTAAAAATTCAAAAAGAAAAAAACTCCCGAAAACCCAAAACATCTATTAGTTGTTGTCCGAAATAAACAAATCCTTAAGCCTTTAACATGTCAAAAGATAGAGAATTGTCTTAATATAGGTACCGATAGCGGGGAACAACCCGGGGGAAGCAGGCCCACGGCCACCAGTACACCGGTAGCTAGCTCAGAGCTAAAACAGGTAATTATGTCTCTCATCAAAGAGACATTAGGCGAAACCGAGTTTATGGGGGAACTTTTGAATAAAGGCAGACCATCAGAAATGTTAGAAGATGTCCCCTTTATCGGCCCACTACCAGGCGAGTCCGAAAAACTACCAGACCTTACAAAACTAATCAGAGAATTTTCAGGAAACCGCACAGAATTCGGTTCTTGGAAGAAGAATGTATCTAGAATAATGAGTTTGTACGAGGGTAGGGAAAACACCAACGTATATTTTTTAATAACGTTGGCGATTAGGAACAAAATCACCGGCGAGGCCGATGCCGTGTTAGAATCCTATAACACCCCTCTGAACTGGAAGGCGATTGCAAAATGCCTAACGGATCAGTTCGCTGACAAACGCGACCTCAAGACCCTAGAGTACCAATTGTTCTCGATGACTCAAGGACGACTGACCGTTGGCGAATTCTATCAGGCCGTTTACTACCAATTATCGCTGATCCTTAATCAAATCAGCGTGCAAGAATTAAAACCTGATAGTGTCCATGCCCTGAAACAAAATTATCGTGAAAAGGCCTTAGATACTTTCATAAGGGGATTAAATGGAGATTTGCCCAGACTCTTGGCCATCAAAGAACCCAGAGATCTCGGTCACGCCTTACACTTGTGTGAATTGGTCGACAATCAGGAGCAAAGGAACGCGTTCACGCCCAAATTCAGGCTGCATGCACCTCCTGTACCTCCTAGGCAAGCGCAGCCGCCTGCATTTAACAGGTCCATACCAAGGAGACTGCTTACAGCAGACTCTGCGGGAAATTGGAGAGGTTTCAACCCTAGACTATATTATAGTCCAGCTCCCCAACATACGACAGACCCACGCACTACCGGAAATCCGCAGATCTGGCAAACGGGAGCAGCTGACCAACAGAAATACGGTCAACGACCCCAGTATCCCACGAATCAAAACTATCAGCCAGCACGGCAATTCTATCCGCCTCCGCGTCCAACGGCCCCTAAACCACAACCGAAACCCTTACCAATGGACATCGACGGCTCCATTCGTTCAGGCAATGTTAACGACTTCTCTGGGAAACGACCTGCCCCATTAAACGGACCTCCACCTAAAATCCTTAGGCAATTTCACATTGCCACGGGGGTTCCAGAAGAGGCATCCGAGGGAGTAGAGGGCGACTTTTACTACCTTGACCCCGAGGAACAGACCTATTTCGCTAGCGCCGATTCCGAGGGAATTACGGGCTTGTATGACCAGCAATCTGAGGAAAACGAACCGGAAAGCGAATCGACTCCCGTCGACGCTTCGGATGTTCATTTTTTAGGTTAAACGGGTCATCTCTGCCATACTTCCAATGCATCATGGAAGATGGCACCAAACTAAACTTTCTCATAGACACCGGATCGAACCAGAATTACATCCAACCAAATCTGGTGCCACACCCAAAAAAGAACGAAGGGAAATTTTTCGCAAATTCAGTGGGAGGACAAACCCCAATAACTCACCATACTTTTCTTACTGCCTACACTCAAAACTTTCCACGGCATCCTAGGGAACGACACACTAAAACAACTAAACGCGGTTATTAACGTTAAAAACGATATATTAACATTAAATGGAAACTATAATATCCGAGTGAAACAACTAGTGACTCAATCAGTAAACAACATAAAGCTCAGAATGGAGCATATGTCGAACAGTCAGAAGAATCTTATAAATTCACTCACCCAGAAACATTCGAACTTATTTGCGGACCCAGACGAAAGACAAACTTACACTACCAGAGTAATAGGTGAAATAAGAACATCATCGGATGCACCGGTGTATAGCAAACACTACCCGCACCCAACTTCTTTAAGGCCTGAGGTAGAAAAGCAGATGGGACAATTGCTACAAGACGGCATAATACGACCTTCACGGTCACCATACAACGCACCCGTATGGATAGTCCCCAAAAAAAGCGACGCGTCCGGAGAAAAGAAGTATAGGATAGTCATTGACTATCGAAAACTTAACTCCGTAACTATTTCGGATAGGTACCCTATCCCTGAGATTGGAGAAATAATCGCACAATTGGGTGACAATAAATATTTCTCCGTTCTAGATCTCAAAAGCGGATTCCACCAGATACCGCTTAAAGAAAAGGACATAGAAAAAACTGCGTTCGCAATCAACGGCGGAAAATTCGAATTCACTCGATTACCTTTCGGTTTAAAGAGCTCACCGTCTATTTTCCAGAGAGCATTAGACGATATTCTAAGGGAACACGTAGGAAAAATATGCTACGTGTATATCGACGATATTATCGTCTTTAGTCGGTCCGAAAATGAACATGCCACGCACTTAGATAAGATATTTGCCACATTAGAAAAAGCCAATATGAAAGTGCAGATGGACAAATGTGAATTCTTCAAAGAGGAGGTAAATTTCTTGGGATTCACTATCTCACAAAAAGGCGTTTTATTCGCGACTATGCTAAACTTGCAAAACCACTGACTAACTTATTGAGAGGCGAAAACGGTCGCCTCCCAAAAAATATTTCAAATAAAACAAAGATAGATCTGAACAACGACGCGATAAGCGCATTTGATAAGATAAGAAGAACTTTAGCCTCACAAGACGTCATACTGGCGTACCCAGATTTTAGTAAGGAATTCAAGCTAACAACGGACGCCTCAAACTTCGCTATAGGCGCCGTCTTAGAATAAGAATCCCGACCGATCACTTTCATTTCCCGTACGCTCTCGAAGACCGAAGAAAACTACGCAGCAAATGAGAAAGAAATGCTAGCAATAGTTTGGGCACTTCAGAGCCTACGAATGTACCTTTACGGTACAGCCAAGGTGATAATATACACTGACCACCAACCGTTGACTTTCGCTCTTAGTTCAAAGAACCATAGTGGGAAACTTAAAAGATGGAAAAGCTACTTAGAGGAATACAACCACGAGCTAAGATACAAGCCGGGTACCTCTAACGTAGTAGCCGACGCACTTTCCAGAATCCTAACAAACCCCCAAATAAATAGTACAACGGCGACGAAAGTTCCTCGCATAATTTGATACCAGTCGAAAATGTCCCCATTAATGTATTCAAAAACCAACTATTTCTCCTGATATCAGAAGAAGAGGAAGAGTCGTTCGAAATTCCCTTTCCTACTTTTCATAGGCACATAATAAAAAAGAAATCATATTCCGAGGAAGATCTAGTGGATATTCTAAAAAAACACCTAGACCCAAAAATCGTGAACGGGATCTTCACACCCGAACACGTAATGGGCAAAATCCAGAATATTTGCCCACAGCACTTTAACAATTACAAAACTAGATACACGCAGAAACAAGTCACGGACGTGAGTTCAGAGAGCGAACAGGATAATATCGTAGCTTCCGAACACATGAGGGCGCATAGAAACGCCATTGAAAATAAAATCCAGATACTAAGCAAGTTTTTCTTTCCTGGACTTCGAAAAAAAACAGAAGCCACGGCAAAAGCATGCGGGACTTGCAAAATAGCCAAATATGACAGACATCGGCATCATGGGGAGATTCAACTAACCCCCATACCGACGTACCCCGGACAAATCATTCATGTAGACATCTACACGACCCAAAAACAGCTAGTACTAACGGCCATAGATAAATTTTCAAAATATGCCCAGATAAAACTATTAAGATCAAAAGCATCGGAAGATATAAAACATCCACTAAGAGAAATTATGATAGCATTCGGTATGCCCAAGCAGATTGTAATAGACAACGAAAAGGCTCTAAATTCAGCAGCTATCAAGTTTCTGCTGCAAGAGCAGCTGCAGGCAAAAGTCTACACGACACCGCCCTATACTTCGACTAGAAATGGGCAAGTCGAAAGATTTCATTCAACTCTTACAGAGATAATGAGATGCCTTAAGCTAGACGAAAGCACACTTGAATTTGAAGAACTACTCTTTAAAGCAGTTGAAGAGTACAATACTTCAGTCCATTCAACAACACAAAAAAAACCAATAGACTTATTTTTCGGAAACCAATTAAGCGCAAACCCCCAAGAACTTCAAGATGTAAGGAAAAAGATCAGCGAAAAATAGAAAAAAAACAGAATACCGACTTAGAATACCACAACCAAAGAAAGAACCCAATAAAGAAATACGAGGTAGGGGGAAACAGTTTATGTGAAAATAGATAAAAGGTTAGGGTCAAAACTAACACCGAGATACAGAAAAGAAATAGTCCAAGAGGATAGGAACACCACCATAAAAACACGTTCAGGGAAAATAGTACACAAAAATAATATTAAGAAATAACATTCATTATTAGCATACCTTTAATTTCTAACGAAACCTGTACACATACAATTTTAAAAACCAATAAAAAAGGGTAAAATAATTTACGAGATAAAATACACTAAAATCATCCAATGTAACCAAATAAATTACGGCCTTAAAGGAAATTGTGAAACCCATAACGATAAGTCAATTTGTAATAAAATAAACCTAGTAGACCTAAGCAACGACACGTGTATCACACCGCTACTAAGAAGTCGAACACCTAACTGCAAGATCATCAATAGCCAACACGTAGCGGACCACGAGGAAATCCTGACCGGCACCATTCTCCTAAATGACTTCAGAGGCACCGTAATCATCGACAGGGAGGAGACAACCTTGGAAGGAACGTTCCTAGTCCAATCCCAGAACTCAACAATCGTCATAGCACATGACGTGTATGAGACAAAGATGATGACGTACGCCGAGGCACCCCCAGTTCTTCAATTCCAAGCACGAGAGAGCAAGGTGGAAGAAGTTCTTTCGCTACAAATGCTAAAGGAATTCAATATCAACAATACCAGGGAGCTTGAGATGATAAGAGACGACAGCACCAAGACAGCAACAATCAACGTCTCGGTGACAGGGACTCTGCTTTTGGCACTCATCGCGGCAATCGGCTGGATAGCAAAACAAAAGCTATCTCATAGGGGCCACCAGCTAAATAAGGAAGTCGAAACACCAGGAACAAAACCAAAGACACCTACTGGACCAACCCAGAAACGCCTCTACATCGCATCCGAGGACGTCTGCGTCTAAAGGGGGAGGAGTTAAGACCAAATATGATAAGAACACACAAGAACCCAAATCTCGATCACGACTCCACCACATGCAGTACATCCGCCACGAGCAGACAGTCAGCGAAGTCCCAATAACAACAACAAGTCCAATGCAGCCCAACATGAACCAAGAAATTGCACAACAAACAACAGCTCAGCAAGAACAGGCACATTGACTCCAGCTACGACGGCAGTGCATCCGCCACGTGCGCTGCATCAGCAGAATGTCTGCACCGGCCAAGTCGTGGGAACGCCAACGACATCGGACACCATCAGCGACAACGGCGCAGCCACAACGGCAGCGGCAAAGCTACAGCGGCAGCGACGGCTTCGACGACATCAGCGACGTCGGCAGAGAATAGATTTAATTATTAATTGTAAAACTCAGTCCAGTTAGTTCCAAAATTAACACCAATAAAATCTGACGTGTTCTTTTTTTTAAAAGAAAATTAAAAATATCTTTTAATTTATATATTCTAGCTCAGGATCATTTTCTGCTTTGGTATGAACATAGATAATTACAAATAAATCTATTATCAAAATTACGATCCGATCGAACAATAAAAAAAGAAGATATTCATCTAAACGTTTCCATGGTTACCCTGCTTGCGCTATTGCAGCATATCGTGACGTCATCGTCACGATGCTTTGTTACAGCCGTAGCGTGTGTACAGCTGTTTGCTATGTTTTTACATGTAGATGGCGCTATTCAAAGATAAATCTAATTTAAACAATAGGTGGCGAATGAACTTGTGTTTGTTGATGGAATTAAATGGGTGATAATTTGTTTCGAAACTGAGCGAATGGTATCTTGCTGTAGGGCGCGCTCGACTGTAGCTTTCTTTACTTGATATTAATGACCTACCTTCTGTACTAGCCAAATCATTTATCCTTGTGTACGCTGATGACGTCAATCTTTGTCTGACGTATAATGACAGAACTTTAAACTTCCTTCAAATGGATCTTGACATGTTTTTTGCCTGGTGTAGTCATAACCTTCGACATCTTAACTGTTCTAAATGTAAAGTTATGTCATTTTACAGAGGAAACCATCACGTCATGAACTATTCCTTTAAATAACTTTGATGTACGAGCTGGTGGGTAGCGGGTATATTACAGTGGAGCAATCTCGACTGTAGCTTTCTTACTTGTTGATTTTAGAACTTTAAAATTATCGGATGCCAAAATTACATAAAAGCCTTGTTTAAGTTTTTCTCGCCCTATCAGAATATCACTTCTCAATTGCTCGTTCGGGACTATATGAAATAAATATTTCCATAATATTTTCGTTTAGTGACTTCACTCAAGATTTACAATGTACTGCACACACTGCCACCACCAATGTCTTTTATCATTACAATATTGTTTATACGTTTACTAGATAACTTATTACTAATGTCGTCTTTAATGTTTCGGAATCGAAACAAATTGAATAGATCTCACCGCGTTGATGCAAAACATTGGTTTACAGTCTTCTGTTGGGTCACATCTTGTTTGGCTGCACTTCCGCTGCGGTTTCGCCTCTCTATCTTGTCGCATTTTATTTCGACATTCAGAAATTCGATGGCTTTAAACAGAACTGGCATACAACTGGCCATGCCTTACGGTTCTTCTGGCCAGGTCCAAGGTTGTCATCTCGAGCATGTCACTTCTCGTCGCACGTAAACGCTTTTAACTCCGCCTGTAGCTTACTTCTGGTACGCACATTGGATGTGAAGAAGACGCGCTGCAAACGACTGTCAATGTTTACCATATGCGCAAGAACAGTTGTAACGGCAATTTCTTTTATTCCCATATTTCGCCACTTCGTAGTTATTTCGCCACTTCGCGTCGTCACCAACCGACTCGCATAAGCCGCGTAACATTCGGCGCCTGTTGGGCGGCTGTGGAGTAAATTCAAAAACGTAGCGGTCGGCGTCCCTTCGGTTTCAAAGCGCTGCAGAAATAATTCCTGGAACTCTCGCCAAGTCATACCATGGTACCAAATTTGTATAAGCCTCTGAGATGCAGTTTCCTCCATGCAGTTGCTCAGTGCCATGATCAATTTACTTCCTTGAAGGGTTTGCTCAGTTAGAATTATATCGGTTGTTGAACACCACTTTGCTACCTCTACGAATGCAGCATCAAGGTTTAATTTGGGTAGCTTAGCAACATAACTAGGTTGCTGCTCACGTGCCGGCGTCAATTGCATGATTTTTACAAGTACAGCCAATTTCCGATTTTGCAGTTCGACAACTGCACGCCACTGCTGTATGTATATATAATGAATTTTAAATTTAACGACGTAATAAACTTGAATGTCATTTTGTCCTGTGAAAATATTTTGATTGAACTAATCATTTTGTGTATTTTGTGAACGTCTTTTCTATGTTTAGCTAAAGTTTTAGTTATGTTCCCCCCAAAACCCCCCAATGTGAGTATACTCAGTATTTTCTTTATTGTTTTAAGATAATAAAATCGTTGAGTTTTGCTGCCATAAGTTGCCATAGTGTGTATTGTCATGAATAAAGAAAAGTTATCTTACTTTTTTTCAATATCAAATTTATGACGCTATCGACTACTATTTCTTTATGTTTGTTCTGCTGCTGTCTTTTTGTCATTTGTGTTTTGTGTCTAATTTTGTATATTAATTTTAAAGATTTTTATGTTTTTTGTGCATTTTTTTCGATTTTGTTTTTATAGGAGCTTCTTATAAGTGTGGGTTTTCACGAATGCATATTTTTGAGCTTTGGTGCACAGAAGCGGGCTCGTATGCAGAAAAAGCTCAGGCTGTGCTAAATTCAGTAATAATTAGCATTAAAAACAAGGGCTTTACATTCGAGTTGACCGCGGCTGAAAAATGTATAGGTTAAATTTGCATAAAAAATTACCGCTTTTTGGGTTAAATACAATCGTGCGAAGAAAGCAGTTCTAAAACATTAATTCAATTGGCTCGACACTATAGAAATTATTATACGTAAGCCTCCTATCTGCAAAACGTTGCGCGATTAATAATGAGAGAAATGAAGAGGGAGCAGGTATTCCTGAGGACTCTTCGAAATCAGAATTGAAATCCCCTATACCTACTTTGAACAATGAAAATAGTTTGCTGGTAATTTTGGAGTGTCAAAATCGCCATTTTACTGAGCTTTTGATACAAGTGCAAAATTCACAAAGAGAGCCAAAAGAATCGTTTTCTGTGGCCCATGTTTAATCCTGAATGTGCGGGATCAGATACGCTAACGGTGGACTACATCTTGTCTAAAATCCAACTGGAAGGCAAGGATTTCCAACAGGAAATCACTGGAAGGAAGCGCGTTTCATTGGCTGTCACAGACTTACTTTCCTGGTATATCATGGCCGCAGTTCCAAGAATTGTTTTTTCAACATTTTGCGGAAACAGAAACTTTAGCGGCAAACAGAAACTTTTAGTTATGAATCCTCTAAATGAACGGAAGGCGAGTGCCTGTCGTTATATGGAAGCCGATTGGTTACTTCGCTTATGGCCAAATGGAAGACGCTGAGTGTGGAGCAATCGCAGTGTCCATTACACTGGCGCATGCAGCTGGAATTGACAGGTGTTTGCGGCGTTTAGTTTTCACTTCCGACATCAACACTCGGAACGAGCTGCACCAGGAACTAAAGGCCTATTCATTTGACGCTAAGCCGAGCCACCTTCCAAACGATGGTATATCGGAGTCGCCAGGAGAACGAGCTAAGCCCTACTTCAAGTGTCCCAACTACGGAAAGTCATAAAAAGGCGGATTGTCGATCAAAAACAGTGGCAGTGCATGTTCAGCAGCCCGACCAGCAACCATCAGGGAAAGACATGTCTACTTTGAGTTTTTTAACTGCGGAAAACTTTGACACATCTCTACAATATGTCCTGATCGTCAGGAGCGTTCGTCGTCTGGCAAAAATAACATTGTCAACATCTGTACCGTTTTTGAGCCTGTAGGAACGTTTTCGCAATCTGGTCAGTCGTTCCAATTTTGTTTCGATTCTGGAGCCGAGTGCTCACTCATCAAGGAGGCTACTTAGCAGAGACTATCAGGATCCAGAATAGGCAACGTAGTTATTTTAAGGGATCTTGGTAGCAATAGTATTTGTAGCACCTTGCAAATATTGGCTAATGTTTTGATTTGGGGACATATATACGAAATATTGTTTTAAATAGTGTTAGACAATTGTATTAAGTATGATGCTCTGATTGGTCGAGATATTTTGACCCAGGGAGTCGGTGTGACAATAACATCGAAATCTCTTACTATGTTTAACGAAAAATCTATATTGCCTGTTAAAGATCTGCATGGACCTGATAGAGACCAATTGTTGTCAATACTACAAGAATATTCAGGATCATTCATAAATGAAATTCCACAAAGCCGTGTGACTACGGGACAGTTAAAAATTCGCTTGATTGATCAGAATAAGACGGTTCAAAGGCGTCCATTTAGGTTGAGTGTAGAGAAAATGTTTCAGTTTTCACAACTGATAAAACCTCTTAACGCCCTCACTTCAAAGAGCAAGTAATTTTTGTGGGAAATTCGACGCACAATTTTCTATCGAGCTCCACAGACTCGAGTTCTGACGACAATGGTGCTATTTTGCCTAGCTATTTTGACATAGCTATAGTTATCATATAAACTGAAAATGAACAATATGGCATCAATATTGCGCTTCTAATCAATTTTTTTCAATTTACGGGGGCAATAGGGGCGTGGCCAAAATCCAAAATAATCTTGATCAGCGTGCAATAAAAACACATTTTGTCATCAAATTTGGTATTTGTAGCTCTTATAATAGCTGAGATCTTGATTTTCACACGGACGGACAGACGGACATGGCTATATCGACTCCGCTGTTAATCCTGAGCCAGAATATATACACTTTATGGGGTCGGAGATGTCTACTTCTGTCTGTTACATACATTTTCGGTTTGAACAAAGTTATAACACCCTTCTACTCTATGAGTAGCGGGTATAAAAATATAACTTTAAACAAGTAAGGAAAGCTACAGTCGAGCGCGCCCGACCTTAAGATACCATTCGACCAACTTCGAAATGGCACTAACTAGTACTAACTCGCTCTCACCCACAAATACAGACACACATAAAGGTTAAAACGAAGCAGACGATATGCTGTAATGACGCGGGCAACGAAACTATGAAAAACGTTTTCTTTAATAACTTTTGTATTTATTGCCCGTTCGGATTGTAATTGGTGCATATTATCAGCAACTTTACGTGTTCTAAAGCAGAAATCTGTAACTTAAATACTTTCCTTAATATTCGTAAATTATCGATTTGTGTGAGCGGTGGGCGTGGCACCTCAAATTTAAAATAAACATCAGCTGCGCATGATTCATGATCATGCCAAATTTGGTGTCCGTAGCTGTAATACTTTCCTTAATATTCAAAAATGATAGATTTGCGTGGGCGGTGGGCGTGGCACCTTAAATTTGAAATTATCTTTATCTGCGCATGATTTACAGGAACGCCGAATTTGGTGTCTGTAACTGTAATACTTTCCTTAATATTCGTAAATTTTCGATTTGCGTGGGCGGTGGGCGTGGCACTCCAAATTTAAAATAAACTTGATCTGCGTATGGTATAAAGGAACCATCATGTCAAATTTGGTGTAGCTTTTGTAATAGCTGAGATTTCGACGCTCATACAGATAGACGGACAGAAGGACATATGTAGCTCAATTGACTCGGCTGTTGATCCTGAGCCAGAATATATATACTTGATTAATTGTGTTAGCCCTACCAATATTGATACCGAGCTGTGTGGTGTGGATAAGTCAGATTTATTAGAAATTCTAATCGAATTTTCAAACGCATTTATAAATGGGTTTCCGAAAAGCCGAGTCACAACTGGAGAGTTGGAAATTCGATTGATTGATCCTTATAAGACTGTGCAAAGGCGGCCATATCAGCTAAGTATCGAGAAAAAAGGAATAGTAAGAGACAAAATTAAGGAAATATTGACATCGAATATTATCCGCTGCAGCTGTTCTCCTTTTCCAAGTCCAATGCTTTTAGTCAAAAAGAAAAATAGCTCTGATAGACTTTGCATAGATTATCGTGAGTTAAATGCCAATACCGTGTCTGAAAAATAACCCTAACCGCTAATTAACGACCAAATCTGTAGGTTACGTGGGGCAAAGTTATTTTCGTGTCTGGATATGGCTAGTGGCTTTCACCAGATTCCTATACACCAAAATTTAATAGAGCAAACGGCATTTGTTACTCCAGAGGGCCAATTCGAATTTTTAACTATGCCTTTCGGCTTAAAAAATGCACCCTCTGTGTTTCAACGTGCGATTATGAAAGCGTTAGGTGACCTTGCCCATTCCTATGCTATCGTTTATATGGATGATATTTTGATTGCTGCTCAGACAAAAGAAGAATCTTTCGACAGACTGAGAACAGTATTGGAAATCCTATTACAAGCTAGGGTTTCATTTAATATGACTAAATGTTCATTCCTAAAATCAAGTGTAGAGTATCTTTGGTTTCTAATAAAGGATGGCGAAATTCGGCCCAATCCACGTAAAATATGAGCACGATGTAATTTACCTGCTTCATGGTCCGTTACCCAATTAAGACAGTTCATAGGCCTGGCTTCATATTTTCGGCAATTCGTGCCAAAGTTCTCTAAAATAATGAAACCGCTGTATGGTTTTACTTGTAAAAATAAAGTATTCCAGTGGGGATCGGAACATGAGCAAATACGTCAATCGGTTATAAAAACATTACGAGATGAGCCTGTGCTAGTGATATTTGATCCTCAGTATCCAATCGAACTTCATACTGATGCCAGTATGAATGGTTATGGAGCTATTCTCCTTCACAAAATTGATAACAACTCCCATGTTCGAGTATTTTAGTAAACAAACATCGTCTACAGAGTCTCGGTACCATTCTTACAAGCTCGAAACATTGGCCGTATTTAACTCGATGAAGCATATCCGACATTATCTGCATGGCAGACATTTTACAGTTTATACCGATTGTAATTAATTAAAGGCCACGAGAAATAAAATCGGTGGTGGACCTACATGCAGTCATTTGATTTCGATATTCAGTATAGACCGGGAGCTAAAATGGCTCATGTTGATTTTCTCTTACGTAATCCGTCACTAACTGAAATTCCTGAAACTCATGTAAGTCTAGAAAAGATTCAGAGACATCTTCAATCATTTTGAAAATCCAATGAGCTTGGGGAAAGTGTAGCTAACACTTACAAAATTCGCTGGTTGTGAAAATGTACGAATTCTATTGGTTTGAGAATATGGCGAAATATATTCGTAAATTCGTGGACAATTGTATAACCTGCAAACTGACCAACCCTCCATCTGGAAAGTTACCAATTGAGCTTCACCCCATACCCAAGGTAAATATTCCATGGCATACGATACATATTGATATTACCGGTAAACTGAGTGACAAAAAGGACCAAAAAGAATATGTCAAAGTTCAAGTAGACGCGTTCAATAAATTTGTTCATTTATACCACACCATAAATATTAATAGCGAAAGTTGTATAGATGCTGTAAAGTCAGCAATATAAATTTTTGGTGTTCCGGCACGTATCATTGCAGATCAGGGTAGATCCTTCACTGAATCGAATTTTAGCGATTTTTGTTCTATGCAAAAAAGAGAATTACACGCGCAAGTCTCGCAAATGGGCAGGTAGAACGTGTTATGAGTTTGTTAAAACGTATGTTAACCACTGTTGAAAGTAGTCAAAGATCCTGGCAAGACTCTTTAGGCGAAATACAAATTGCTATTAACTGTACCATTAATCGCATAACCAAACCTAGCCCCTTAGAATTGTTAATTGGTAAAGAGGCAAGGCCTCTTAATATGTTACCTATTGTTGAAGACAATAGTAAAGTTGATATTTATTTTGTAAAAAAATGGCGAAAGAAAATATGGCAAAAAACGCTTTATACGAGAAAGTACTATTTGACAAGAACAAAGTTAAATTTAGTCGATTTAAGGTTGGAGATAATGTTTTGCTTAGGAACGAGGAGAGACATCAAACAAAGCTAGATCAGAAGTTTAAGGGCCCATTCTTGGTGACAGAGATGCTTAACTGTCTTCAAAGTGTACCTACGATCCTACTCTGTGTTAGGTGGACGTCTGACATATTGTCTGGAGCCCTTTCCACCAAATAACACAATTTTACTTTCGTCACTCCATAAAATATTTCGCCACTTTGTAACGGGCCAATTAAGGTGACTTTTGGTGACTCGAAACGTGCTTTGACATGTCTGGTGGCTAGCAGTGGAACTTTTCGTGGATGGCACGCTTTGAGATTTTGTTCCTTAAGACGTCGCCGAATAGTAACGCCACTAACATTCAAGCATTACTAATTTTTTAACTTGCTGGACGATGCAAAAGGGTGCGCCCTGCTATATCGCACAATAGATCGGTCCTCATGAGGCGTGGTTTTAAGTCGGATACCACGATTTTCGTGCATTTCATTAAAGTTTAAAGCATTATAAACCATTTTAGCAGAACATCCACATATTTCCTGGATGTCTTTATATGTTTTCCCAAAGGTTTCTGAGCCGCCCTATGCTATTTCCTTTTTCAGGAGTACAATGTTTGCTCCTGCCCACTTAGTTAAAAAATATTAATTTATTTTAGTGTTTTCTAATGTTAATAATAGTCACTAACACAAAACTACTTACTTTTTATCAATTAAAAGTCTACAAAAATTTTTTTTTTGCTTATCAAGATACGCACTGCTAATTTAATGAACAGCCAAAGACTGAAGCTTCTAGCAAAAAGAGTTGTTCATTTGCTCAATTCTCGCAAATCTAACGAGATTTTTTCGTTTCTTCCTTGTACACATTCCATTCTACAATAACAATGCGTAAATATTCGTAACGGAACTTAACGGAAAAATCGCATGGCTTGATTGCATTTCTTTCACTGCTATTTTTGTGAACACATCTGTATATACATATATTCTTATCGCTTCTCCCGTTTACTTTCTCTCTCTAACAGTTCTTGAAAGCTTTTTGTTTTTGTTATATTTATTTTTGAAATTTCTTTCCTACTTTAATATTTTTTTGGTGTTCCTTACGTTTTTTGAGGTACGTTCACTTTTATGAAGATGTTGTCGTGCTCGGCTAGAAACTGCAAATCCTCTGCTGATTCAAAGTCAGATTTTGTTGATTGCTGGCTCTGCGATAACGTTTTTCACGTTAAGTGCATTGGCCTTGCCGGCCGTATAAAAGATGGTATTAATAGCAAAATTGGCCTTAAGTGGTCGTGTGAAGGTTGTCGCGTAGGTGAACTTAACCTACGTAAGACCCTGAGGCAGACCAAATTGAACGTTGCTCGTTTGCGGGCTTCGCATTCGGAGTTAATTAAACTAAAATCCCAACTGAATAACCTTAATTCTCTAGAGGACCCTCCGCTTGTGTCAGTTCTTCCATCAACTCCTTTAACTCCGTTATCTCATGCGAACACTCCTCTCGCTGTCTCGCCTATTTTGCCTCAAGCCTCCACGGTTAGTTTGATTGATCCACCTATTGTGGTCGTCACTTCTCCTACTTCGCCTGTGTCTAGGAGTATAGTAAATAAATGCAGCTCTTCTGTAGTTATGCCTCCAAACATAACTAAGTCCCTTGTCGCCGTTAAGCCAAAGAAATTTATTTTTGTTTCTCGCTCCCCCGATACTTCAATTGAAGATGGCCAAGCATTCATTCAATCCAAGATCTCAATAACGAACCTTATTGTTGAGAAATTTAAATTTATTTTATGCACGAGACATTGCATCGTTCAAAATTATTATTCCTTCAGACAGCTTTAAAAAAGTCTGGACTAAACACTAAACTCTCTAAATTGTTTGTTGATTGTGTCTTTTTTAATTACCATATTTTAATATTTACTGAAGCTTGGTTGAAACCAGATGTACTCAGTAGCTCAATCTTTACAGATAAGTACACTTCCTTCAGATGCGACCGTTTAGGTCGAACTGGTGGAGGCGTGCTTATAGCAGGTAGGTCTGATTTATCTGTTGAACAACTGTTAATTGTTTGGCCAGAATTTATCTGTGTAGAGGTGTCAGCGTGTCAAATTTCAATATACATTACTTGCTCTTATATTTCCCCTTCTTCAGATGTTTCCATCTACCTTGAACATCTTTCCTCTATCCAGTCTGTTGCATCCAAGTTATCTGATAGAGATTTTCTTTTAGTTTTTGGTGATTTTAATTTACCAGAAGTTGCATGGACCTCTCAACCACAATTCTTTGTTCCCTCGAGCTTTAATAAATTTCTTATAGGACTTTCTGAACTTCCATTATTTCAAATTAATAATATTCCTAACCTAAATGGTAGAATGCTTGATCTTATCTTTTCATTTGATGTAATGTTGCAAAACACTATTTCTAGAAGTGATCCTTTAGTTTTACCTGACGATCCTTACCATCCTACATTAAATTTGTCATTAAAATTTCCTACTCTTGTGCAAACTGCAAATTCTCTTTCCAAATTAAAATCTCGCTGCTTTCGCAAGACCAATTTCTTTAAGCTTAACAATTTGATTTTAAATCATGATTGGTCTACTTTTTAATTGTGTTCAGATTTGAATATTTGTATCTCATATTTTTATACCCGCTACTCATAGAGTAGAAGGGTATTATAACTTTGTTCAAACCGAAAATATATGTAACAGGCAGAAGGAGACACCTCCGACCCCATAAAGTATATATATTCTGGCTCAGGATCAACAGCCGAGTCGATATAGCCATGTCCGTCTGTCCGTCTGTCTGTCCGTGTGAAAATCTAGATCTCAGCTATTATAAGAGCTAGGACTACCAAATTTGGTGACTATATGTGTTATTATTGCACGCTGATCAAGTTTATTTTGGATTTTGGCCACGCCCCTTCCGCCCCCGTAAATCGAAAAAACATTGATTACAAGCGCAATTTTAATGCCATATTGTTCATTTTCGGTCTACATGATTACTATAGCTAGCCAAATGATCTCTGAAAATTTGGTAACAATCGGATAATAAACACAGAAGTTATTCAGCTTAACGGTTTCCATAGATGTAAGCAGCGCTGCCGGCAGCTGCCGGCAGCGCTGCTTGCAGCATTGTGCCAAATCGTGTGTGCGTGTACGGTGGTGAAATGGGTTAAGTTGTGGACTGCAAAATGAACAATACTATTATGCATTTACGGGTTTTTTTTTATGTTAGATTTTGACTTTGCATAAATATTATAAGTCCATAGCCTTTTACGGTCAAAATATGATTGTAGCCGTTATTTTGTTCCGCAAATAAATTATGTACAAGCAGCTGGGTAGCGGGTATATTACAGTCGAGCACACTCAACTGTAGCTTTCTTACTTGTTTTTTTATAAATCTATTAATTCATTTTTTGATTAATGTGTTCCCAATTCTTACCCAGTTAAGTGTGATAGGCCACCTTGGTTTTCTCGTGAATTGATGTTTTTAAAAAATTTGAAATCCAGATATTTCAAGAAGTTTAAATCTACTGGAAGTCCTTCTGACTATTCTCGTTATATCGTTGTTAGAGCTAACTTTTTTTCTCTAAATACACGCTGCTACAATGATTACTTGAATCGTTGTCGCCTACAGTTTGCCCAGGATCGTAAGCAGTAACTTTGTTAATTTGAAACGTAAAACTAATAAATTCCCATCTAATCTTTTTTTTTGAAAATAATAAAGTAACTAATGATCAGGCTGCTGCCGATTTGTTTGCGGACTTTTTTCAATCTACTTACTCCACTGAACCCTATACTATGCAATCATACCCGTATTCCTTAAATAATTCTAACTTCTTTTTTGCCCTTCTATTAACGAAATCTCTTTACTGTCTTAAATCCTCTAAGCCTGTATTTTCTTCCGGTCTTGATGGTGTTCCAGCATGTATACTTAGATTCTGTGCTGATACCATTTGTAAGCCTATATTTAAGTTGCCTGATTTGTCCGTAGCCACGAGTTACTTTCCGCCTATATGGAAGGATTCCTTCTCTATACCTCTTCACAAATGTGGCTCTAACCAAGGTGTGAAGAATTATAGGTGTATCTCTAAATTATCCGCTATTCCTAAAATTTTTGAAAAAATCTTGACTGCACAATTAACACATATGTGTAAGTCAGTTCTTTCCCCTTATCAGCATGAATTTGTCAAGTTTAGATCCACAACTACTAATCTTCTTGAGTTTTCCTCAATTATAACCAAAGGATTTCGGAGGAAAATGCAAACTGATGTGGTCTACACTGATTTCTGTAATGCATTTGACTCCGTTATTCATAACTTATTGCTTCATAAATTAGATCTCATTGGTTTTCCTCAAAAACTTATTTTGTGGATATCTAATTATTAAACTAAGAGGACGCAAAGACTCCTTTTTAACTCTTGCCAATCTAAGCTTATATTTGTTACATTTGGGGTTCCTCAGGGTAGTCATCTTGGTCCTCTACTTTTTAACCTTTTTATTAATGACCTATCTACTGTACTAACACAATCATCTATCCTTATGTACGCTGATGACGTTAAACTTTGCCTGACGTATTTTAAACTTTAAACTTTCTTCAAATGGATCTTGACATGTTTTTTGCCTGGTGTAGTTATAACCTGCTACATATTAATTGTTTTAAATGTAAAGTTATGTCATTTTACAGAGGAAACCATCACGTCATGAACTACTCCTTTAATTTAATTCAAACTTTTAAGAATTTCTGAAGTAAATGATCTAGGTATTCTCTTCGATCAGAAATTGAAATTTGATGGACACGTTACACACATAATTAACAAGGCTTTTCGTGTACTTGGTTTCATTAAAAGATGGGCCAAAGAATTTAATGATCCCTTTACAACCAAGTTACTTTTTACTTCTCTTGTACGTCCAATTCTTTAATATGGTTCTTCCGTGTGGTCCCCCGCAGTACCAAATTTATCAAGACAGAATTGAGTTTGTTTAAAAGCAGTTTCTTCTTTTTGCTTTACGTAGTTTCAACTGGGTTCCAGGAGTAGATTTACCACCTTATCATAATCAGCTTCTTTTAATTAGCCTTCTTTCTTTAGCTAAACGTCGTATAACATAATACGTGTCTTGTTTATTATAAAACTTATAAGATTTGGGGTCGATTCCCCTTCCTTACTCAGGCAACATAACTTTAGGGTTCCTTCTAGAGTTACCCGTAATTTTCAGCCATTGTCATTAGACTTTTGTTCTAGTAATTATAGCTTGCATGACCCTTTCCGTCTTCTCTGTGATCAATATAATAAACTTTTTTAGACTTTTCAACTTAAAGTCCTCTCTTTCTAATATAAAAATTTCTATTCTTAACTCATTAACACTTCATACTAATAGCTAATATTAACTTTTCTGATCTGATTGGGTTTTTCTGGGTTTTCCCAATCCATTGCAACAAATGTTGGATCGACTAGAATTTTTGTTTTTTCCCCGGAATTAAATTAAATTAAATTATAATATATTAAATTTTATAATTAAAATATTTTTTTTCCGTTTAAAGCTTCTTAAACAATTAAAATTTTAAAATTTATTAATAAAATTAATTTTCTAAGCTTTGATCAAAACTGCTTTTGTCAAGTCCTTTTTTTTTATACATAAATTTTTTATCTGTTTGTCTGTAACTCTTACGTCGACTGCTATTAGTTGACTTTAAATTAAATTAAATAAACAAATAAAAAAATACATTTTCGGTTTACATGATAACTATAGCTAGCCAGATGATCTCTAAATTTGGTAACAATCGGATAATAAAACAAGTAAGGAAGCTACAGTCGAGTGTGCTCGACTGTAATATACCCGCTACCCAGCTGCTCGTACATCATTTATTTGCGGAACAAAAAAAAAAAAAAACGGCTACAATCATATTTTGACAGTAAAAGGCTATGGACTTACAATATTTATGCAAAGTCAAAATCTGAAATAAAAAAAACAATATGCACACATTTAATTTTTGATGCGGGTGGGACTCGAACCCGTAAATGCATAATAGTACTGTTCGTTTTGCAGTCCACAACTTAACCGATTTCACTACCGTACAAGTTATCAAGTAACCCGCGCACTCAGAGTGCCCAGCCCTCGCAGGGCATAGCGCTGACGCTGCAAGGCAGCAAGTCAGTGGCCGAGTAGCGGGCGTTGCGCTGATGCAATATGCTAAGCCAATGCCGGAGCAACAAAGTCAGCTATGGTAACATGATTCTTGCAATTGTCGCAAAAGCATAGTTATGATTATGCTGAGTCGGCTTGCCGGCTATGACTTGGCTGCTCGAGCTCGAATTCTGTAGGTTAGTGGTTAAGCATTTTTGTATTCTTGATTCAGTTCTGTGTATGATTTAATAGAATAAACTCACCTTACTCTGGCAGCTAGCCACACATAGGCAATTTATTGTAGTTAATTGATATTACTGCTGAGCCACAAGGCCAATAGTATCTGAAGGTGAAGTCAAGCCTTCTAGCCTAATCCTCCTAAATAGTGCCACGCCTCGTTGGAAGAAGGAAGATCAACTTTACTGACGCCCAACGTTTTTTTTTTAAGAAGCCACACCCATTAGAAGGACACGTCACAAAGTGTAAGTGGAATGTTTAGTTCGAAAACTTTAAGTCGTGTTAAGTTTCAAAATATATAAAGTAATATAAAATCGTAAACGAAACAGTGAGACAACACGAAACTCTGATTACAAAATATAAAATATCTGCGCGCAATTTATTCCCCCTGTTGTGAAATATGTGTTGTTTTCGCTGCTACACTGTGCGTGTCAATCTTGTCTGCTAAAGCTGATGAGTTGCAAGAATACGATAGCGACGACAGCTTAAACGTACTAAATATAAGTGAAATTGCTGAGCTAGAAGAACTCGCTATGAATATCGACGCGAATCAGTTAAATGCCATTATAGACGGTGCCGTTAGAAGCGCGTTTGCCGAACAGGAGAGCCGCTTAAAGCTAGAGTTCCGAGCAGAGGTTGAGGCTATATAACAGCAACAGTTTACAGATAGATACACCACAGGTAGAAGTCTATAGCCGCATAAGTATAGACCGCACTGTTAGGTGCGTGGTAATACTTGATATCGTACAATCTATCCCAGAGTTCAACGGCGAACAAAGTGATTACGTGGCTTGGCGGCAGTCAGCCGTTGACGCGTATGAAATCTTTAGGCCATACCAGAACAGTGAGGCGCACTATCAAGCCGTCACGATTTTAAGAAATAAAATTCGCGGAATTTCGACGCAATAATTGCTAGGTTAGATGTAACTTACGCAGATAAGACTTCACTTCGAGTCTTGCGCCAAAAATTGAAAATGGTTAGGCAAGGGGAACTAAGCTTGATGCAGTACTATGACGAAGTGCAAAGAACTTTGACACTTGTGACTAATAAAATCGTTATGTCACACGATGCGAACGGTGCCGCGTTACTTAATGCTGAAGTGAGAAATGATGCACTTCACGCCTTCATCTCAGGTCTGAAGAGATCTTTTAAAGCAATAGTATTCCCCGCGCAACCCAAAGATTTGCTGGCCGCACTAGCCTTAGCCGTTGAAGCCGAGGCAAGCATTGAGCGAAGTATGTTCGCTAATTCCTATGCCAAGGCAATGGAAGAGAGAAATCATGCTTCTGAAGGCAGTAGGCAGCCAAACCGCCAGTATAATAGGCAGGGTAGGAGTGGTGGTAATGAGCGGGCCCCCCGAAAGGAATCCGCACTATACGAAGAAGCGGTCAGAGTAGGCCTCACTAGGCAGAAAATACCCAAAAAGAATAACGACAGGCCAGCACAAGAGCCCATGGAATTGGACTCATCTTCTAAGTTCAGGCAGCAGACTAATTGGAACCCCCAAAAGAGCGACCCCAATTCTAATAACAATAGAAATCAGAAAAGAAGTAGTAACTTCGAACGCATGACAAGACAGAGACGGCAGAGAGTGAATAACATAAGTCAACAGACTCAACCTGAGGACTCGCAAAAATATCAGGACGCAGCTGCGGCAGCCGTAGCTAGCATAGAAGATGATAGTGACTCTGTGACTCTGAGGCCGGATTACTCAATTTTTTAGAGGATGCTTCCGGTTGCTATTTGTCGAAAAACAGCTGGCTGGGAGAAAACTAAAGATACTTATCGACACTGGAGCAGCCAAAAACTACATTAAGCCCGTAAAGGAGCTTAAAGGAGTAGTATCGGTCGACTCCCATTCGTTGTTAGTTCCATACACGGCTCTAACAAAATAAATAAAAAATGTTACATGTACATTTTTGGGAAAAAGACCCCATTCTTTCTGCTTGACTCTTTAAATACGTTCGATGCCATCGTAGGCCTAGACTTGTTAACACAAGTAGGGGCTACATTGGAATTAAAGTCTAGCACGATCAATTACGGCGACACAACAGAAATGTTGCAGTACCATAAGTGCGATGATGTAAATTTCACTCGTGTTGACGACATAGTAGTCCCGTCAACAATCAAAAGCGAATTTAAGAAGATGATGTTGAGCAGAATTAAGGCGTTTTCGACCCCTAACGAGGCGCTGCCTTTCAACACACTAGTCGTTGCGACAATTCGCACAACCGACAACAATCCCATTTACTCCAAGCTCTACCCACATCCAATGGGAGTAGCCGAGTTTGTGAACAAGGAAGTAAGGAACTTGTTGCATAATGGGATCATTCGCCCCTCTAAGTCGCTAAGAGACTGATAATCGATTTTAGGAAACTAAATGAACAGACTATACCAGATAGGTACCCTATGCCCAATATTGCCATGATCTTAGCCAATTTAGGTAAAGCTAAATACTTTACCACGTTAGACCTTAAGTCTGGCTACCATCACATCTATCTTGCAGAGCAAGACCGCGAAAAAACCTCATTTTCTGTCAACGAGGGCAAGTACGAGCTCTGTCGACTGCCTTTCGGATTAAAAAATGCTGGAAGCATTTTTCAAAGAACAATAGATGACGTTTTGCGGGAGCAGATAGGTAAGACGTGCTATGTATACATAGATGACGTCATAATCTTCTCTGAAAATGAGTCCGATCATGTTAAGAATATTGACTGGGTCCCGAAATGCCTCTCTGACGCCAACATGAAAGTCTCTTTCCAGTTACTATAGAAAATTTATTAAGGACTTTGCAGCGATTGCAAGACCTCTGACAAACTTACTTAGGGGCGAAAATGGCTCCGTTAGTAAGCATATGTCGACAAAAATTCCTATCAGTTTCACTGACACAGAAAAAGAGGCATTCGATAGGGTAAGAAATATTCTGGCTTCAGAAGACGTCATGTTAAGATATCCGGACTTTAAGAAGCCCTTTGACTTGACGACAAATGCTTCCGCGCATGGAATCGGTGCTGTGCTTTCGCAGGAAGGCAAGCCAATTACCATGATTTCTAGAACCCTAAAGGAATGCGAGACAAATTATGCTACCAACGAGAGGGAGCTACTCGCAATAGTATGGGCACTGGGAAAGTTACAGCAGTATTTGTATGGAACACGCGACTTCAATATCTATACAGATCATCAGCTCCTAACGTTTGCGGTCTCAGATAAGATGGAAGGCCTTTATTGACGAACATAATGCCAAAATTTTTTACAAGCCCGCTATCGTTGACCTACACTATTGATGCCACAGATAAGCCGCTTAATTGCTTCAAGAACCAGATAATTCTGGAAGAAGCACAGTTTCCGTTGAAACGCACATTTGTGCTTTTCCGCGAGAAATTAGGCACACCATATATTTCACTCGGGATGACGAAGCTCTCCGCGAGCTGAAACAAGTGGTGCAACCAGGCGTGGTAAATGCAATTCATTGCAATCTCCACACCTTGGCTTAGATACAAGACGAATTGGTAAGGGTTTTTCCGGCAACTAAATTTTGGCATTGCAAAAATCTTGTAACTGACATTACTGACCAGAACGAACAAAGGGAAATCGTTATAGCTGAGCATAGTCGCGCCTATAGGGCCGCACAAGAAAATGTTAAACAAATTCTGTGCGACTATTATTTCCCAAAAATGTCAAAGCTGGTATCGGAGGTAATAGCCAACTGTAAGATATGCACTAAAGCTAAGTATGATAGGCTTCCAAAGAGACAACAGCTTGGTGTGACACCGGTACCAACATATGCCGGCGAGATGCTGCACATCGATATATTTTCAACTGATAAAAAAACAGTTCTTAACATGTTTCGATAAATTTTCTAAGTTTGCCATCACGCAGACGATAGTATCCCGGACAATAACAGATCTAAAGATCCCAATTATCCAGCTGGTAAATTCCTTTCCGAAAACCAAGACAATATACTGTGACAATGAAGCAGACTATCACGTCTCTATTAAAAAACCAATTCGGGATTGATGTGGTCAATGCGCCCCCGATGCATAGCTCATCAAACGGGCAGGTGGAACGCTTCCACAGTACATTATCAGAAATAGCGAGATGTCTTAAGCTAGAAAAGAAAAAAAATTTGAAGACACAATTGAGCTTATAATGCAAGCGACCGTTAGGTACAACCGTACGATTCATTCGGTTACGGGGAAGAAGTCGATAGAGGTAATTCACGCGTCAACTGAAGAATTCAAGGAGAACATTAGGAGCAAAATAACTAACGCTCAGCAGGCTCAGCTAGATCGAAATAATGCATCAAGGCAAAATAGGGTTTTTGAAGTAGGGGAAAAAGTATTTGTAAACAGTAATAAAAGATTGGGCAACAAGCTGACCCCCTTGTGTTCTGAGGAGACCATTCAAGCAGACCTAGGAACGTCTGTTCTTATTAAAGGGAGGGTGGTCCACAAGGACAACCTAAGGTAGCTGCTCATATTTTCTTTTTCTTTCATAAATCATATTAACCAAGTTAGGAATAGTATTTAAGAAAATGAGGAAAACTCATAGGATTAAATTGTCTCTTGGTTCGTGGGCATCGTTCATACTCTTTCCGCAGTTGTAAATGCGCGAATCACAGACTACTCGCATTCCAATTACATTCCCGCTATGGACGGAGAAGTAATGGTATGGGAGCAACGCAGCTATTTACGTCATTAGACTAACCTTACAGAGTTCGCTGCGATGTTAGACGAGACTGACAGATTGACGAATTTATTCCCCCAATCGCATATGCGAAAACTTTTAGATATAGATATTGACCATGCCAGAAACTTGTTTTCCGCTTTAAAAGTTCAGTACCGTATAGCCAGAAGTATAGACTTTTTGGGTACCGTATTAAAGGTAGTAGCTGGAACACCAGACGCCGCAGATTTCGAAAGAATTAGAGTGACAAAAACGCATAAATGAGCTTACGGAGACCGTAAATAAATTACTTAAAGAAAGAAAGGGAGACCTTACAGACACACCCCACCTTTACGAGTCATTATTTGCAAGAAATAGAATGCTAATTTCGGAAATTCAGAATTTAATATTGTCTATCACGTTAGCTAAATCTAATATTATAAATCCTAGTATTTTTGACCACGACGACTTAAAGTCCATTCTAATTGAACATCCCACAGAGGTGCCCATAGTCAACCTAATGGAAGTATCTAATATAAAGATCTTCCAGTCCGATAGCATAGTCCGTATATTAATTGACTACCCCCAAATTAAGTTCATTTGTAGGAAAGTAACAATGTCTCCCGTGGCACACAAAAACATCATGCTCCAGCTGACAGACGACACAGTAGCGGAATGCACCAGCGGAATCATGGCTGTCACAGACTGCGCGACCACCAGCTACACCTCCTTCTGCAAATTAGCTGAACCTGCGCCAGCGGCTTGCACTCGGGAGGTTCAGCTCTTTGCCATACTCAGGCCAGCCACCTTAAGCCGATTACATTGGTGGATGAGGGAACAATAATTATCAACGACCATCCGGCACAAGTCAGTACAGATGACGGACCAGAGAGATTGGTACGAGGCACGAATTTAATAACGTTCCAGCGTCTAGCTATCATAAACGGGACCAAATACGTAAACCGCAAGATGGCATTAAGTAAGGCGCCAGGAGTAGCTACGTCCCCATTGCTGAACGTCATCGGCCACGACCCAGTACTAAGTCTACCACTACTGAACCGGATGAACGAGCATAACCTCGGAGTGATTCAAGAAGTTAAGGATCATGCAGAAGCCCAGTGGTCGCCCAAAGTCTGGTTTTCGGCCGGGGTAGGAGTCAGTCTGGTCTCCAGCGGTTCCATCCTTCTCTGCCTGGTTCTGAGAAGAAGACGAGCGTCGAGGGAGATAAAAAAACTGATGGACTTATATGGAGTGCCCCGGGACGGCGCAACTTTAAAGGGGGAGCAGTTATCAAGTAACCCGCGCACTCAGAGTGCCCAGCCCTCGCAGGGCATAGCGCTGACGCTGCAAGGCAGCAAGTCAGTGGCCGAATAGCGAGCGTTGTGCTGATGCAATATGCTAAGCCAATGCCCGAGCAACAAAGACAGCTATGGTAACATGACTCTTGCAAGTGTCGCAAGAGCATAGTTATGATTATGCTGAGTCGGCTTGCCGGCTATGACTTAGCTGCTCGAGCTCGAATTCTGTAGGTTAGTGGTTAAGCATTTTTGTATTCTTGATTCAGTTCTGTGTATGATATCTGAAGGTGAAGTCAAGCCTTCCAGCCTAATCCTCCTAAATAGTGCCACGCCTCGTTGGAAGAAGGAAGATCAAATTTACTGACGCCCAACGTTTTTTTAAGAAGCCACACCCGTTAGAAGGCCACCTTACAAAATGTAAGTGGAATGTTTAGTTTGAAAACTTTAAGTCGTGTTAAGTGTTAAAATATATAAAGTAATATAAAATCGTAAACGAAACAGTGAGACAACACGAAACTCTGATTACAAAATATAAAATATCTGCGCGCAATTTATTCCCCCTGTTGTGAAATATTTGTTGTTTTCGCTGCTACACTGTGCGTATCAATCTTGTCTGCTAAAGCTGATGAGTTGGGTACGTATGGAAATTAAGCAAGAATACGATAGTGACGACAGCTTGAAGGTACTAAATATAAGTGAAATTGCTGAGTAAGAAGAACTCGCTATGAATATCGACGCGAATCAGTTAAATGCCATTATAGACGGTGCCATTAGAAGCGCGTTAGCCGAAAAGGAGAACCGCTTAAAGATAGAGTTCCGAACAGTTTTAAGATAGATACACCACAGGTAGAAGTCTATAGCCGCATAAGTATAGACCGCACTGTTAAGTGCGAGGTAAAACTTGATATCGTACAATCTATCCCAGAGTTCGACGGCGAACAAAGTGATTACGTGGCTTGGCGGCAGTCAGCCGTTGACGCGTATGAAATTTTTAGGCCATACCAGAAGACTGAGGCGCACTATCAAGCCGTCACGATTTTAAGAAATAAAATTCGTGGCCCGGCAAGAGCGCTATTAGTGTCACATAGTACGGTATTGAATTTCGACGCCATAATTGCTAGGTTAGATGTAACTTACGCAGATAAGACTTCACTTCAAGTGTTGCGCCAAAAATTGGAAATGGTTAAGCAAGGAGAACTAAGCTTGATGCAGTACTATGACGAAGTGCAAAGAACTTTGACACTTGTGACTAATAAAATCGTTATGTCACACGATGCGAACGGTGCCGCGTTACTTAATGCTGAAGTGAGAAATGATGCACTTCACGCCTTCATCTCAGGTCTGAAGAGATCTTTTAAAGCAATAGTATTCCCCGCGCAACCCAAAGATTTGCTGGCCGCACTAGCCTTAGCCGTTGAAGCCGAGGCAAGCATTGAGCGAAGTATGTTCGCTAATTCCTATGCCAAGGCAATGGAAGAGAGAAATCATGCTTCTGAAGGCAGTAGGCAGCCAAACCGCCAGTATAATAGGCAGGGTAGGAGTGGTGGTAATGAGCGGGCCCCCGAAAGGAATCCGCACTATACGAAGAAGCGGTCAGAGTAGGCCTCACTAGGCAGAAAATACCCAAAAGAATAACGACAGGCCAGCACAAGAGCCCATGGAATTGGACTCATCTTCTAAGTTCAGGCAGCAGACTAATTGGAACCCCCAAAAGAGCGACCCCAATTCTAATAACAATAGAAATCAGAAAAGAAGTAGTAACTTCGAACGCATGACAAGACAGAGACGGCAGAGAGTGAATAACATAAGTCAACAGACTCAACCTGAGGACTCGCAAAAGTATCAGGACGCAGCTGCGGCAGCCGTAGCTAGCATAGAAGATGATAGTGACTCTGTGACTCTGAGGCCGGATTACTCAATTTTTTAGAGGATGCTTCCGGTTGCTATTTGTCGAAAAACAGCTGGCTGGGAGAAAACTAAAGATACTTATCGACACTGGAGCAGCCAAAAACTACATTAAGCCCGTAAAGGAGCTTAAAGGAGTAGTATCGGTCGACTCCCCATTCGTTGTTAGTTCCATACACGGCTCTAACAAAATAAATAAAAAATGTTACATGTACATTTTTGGGAAAAAGACCCCATTCTTTCTGCTTGACTCTTTAAATACGTTCGATGCCATCGTAGGCCTAGACTTGTTAACACAAGTAGGGGCTACATTGGACTTAAAGTCTAGCACGATCAATTACGGCGACACAACAGAAATGTTGCAGTACCATAAGTGCGATGATGTAAATTTCACTCGTGTTGACGACATAGTAGTCCCGTCAACAATCAAAAGCGAATTTAAGAAGATGATGTTGAGCAGAATTAAGGCGTTTTCGACCCCTAACGAGGCGCTGCCTTTCAACACACTAGTCGTTGCGACAATTCGCACAACCGACAACAATCCCATTTACTCCAAGCTCTACCCACATCCAATGGGAGTAGCCGAGTTTGTGAACAAGGAAGTAAGGAACTTGTTGCATAATGGGATCATTCGCCCCTCTAAGTCGCTAAGAGACTGATAATCGATTTTAGAAAACTAAATGAACAGACTATACCAGATAGGTACCCTATGCCCAATATTGCCATGATCTTAGCCAATTTAGGTAAAGCTAAATACTTCACCACGTTAGACCTTAAGTCTGGCTACCATCAGATCTATCTTGCAAAGCAAGACCGCGAAAAAACGTAATTTTCTGTCAACGGGGGCAAGTACGAGTTCTGTCGACTGCCCTTCGGATTAAAAAATGCTGGAAGCATTTTTCAAAGAACAATAGATGACGTTTTGCGGGAACAGATAGGTAAGACGTGCTATGTATACATAGATGACGTCATAATCTTCTCTGAAAATGAGTCCGATCATGTTAAGAATATTGACTGGGTCCTGAAATGCCTCTGTGACGCCAACATGAAAGTCTCAAGAGAAAAGACCCATTTTTTCAAAGAAAGCGTAGAATACTTAGGCTTTATTGTAACAAAGGGCGGAGCTACAACGGACCCTGAAAAAGTGCGCGCTATTCGAGAGTTCGAAGAACCCAAAAGTTTGTACGCACTCAAGTCTTTTTTGGGTCTTCCCAGTTACTATAGAAGATTTATTAAGGACTTTGCAGCGATTGCAAGATATAACAATTTCTATATCGTTCGCGGTCTCAGATAGGAATCCAAATGCCAAAATTAAAAGATGGAAGGCCTTTATTGACGAACATACTGCCAAAATTTGTTATAAGCTCGGTAAAGAAAACTTTGTGGCAGACGCGCTTTCGCGCCAAAATATTAATGCTATGCATAACGAGATAGAGTCCGATGTTGCCACTATACACAGTGAGCTATCGTTGACCTACACTATTGATGCCACAGATAAGCCGCTTAATTGCTTCAAGAACCAGATAATTCTGGAAGAAGCACAGTTTCCGTTGAAACGCACATTTGTGCTTTTCCGCGAGAAAATTAGGCACACCATATATTTCACTCGGGATGACGAAGCTCTCCGCGAGCTGAAACAAGTTGCAACCAGGCGTGGTAAATGCAATTCATTGCAATCTCCACACCTTGGCTTATATACAAGACGAATTGGTAAGGGTTTTTCCCCCAACTAAATTTTGGCATTGCAAAAATCTTGTAACTGATATTACTGACCAGAACAAACAAATGGAAATCGTTATAACTGAGCATAGTCGCGCCTATAGGGCCGCACAAGAAAATGTTAAACAAATTCTGTGCGACTATTATTTCCCAAAAATGTCAAAGCTGGTATCGGAGGTAATAGCCAACTCTAAGATATGCACTAAAGCTAAGTATGATAGGCATCCAAAGAGACAACAGCTTGGTGTGACACCGGTACCAACATATGCCGGCGAGATGATGCACATCGATATATTTTTAACTGATAAAAAAACAGTTCTTAACATGTATCGATAAATTTTCTAAGTTTGCCATCACGCAGCCGATAGTATCCCGGACAATAACAGATCTAAAGATCCCAATTATCCAGCTGGTAAATTCCTTTCCGAAAACCAAGACAATATACTGTGACAATGAAGCAGACTATCACGTCTCTATTAAAAAACCAATTCGGGATTGATGTGGTCAATGCGCCCCCGATGCATAGCTCATCAAACGGGCAGGTGGAACGCTTCCACAGTACATTATCAGAAATAGCGAGATGTCTTAAGCTAGAAAAGAAACAAAATTTGAAGACACAATTGAGCTTATAATGCAAGCGACCGTTAGGTACAACCGTACGATTCATTCGGTTACGGGGAAGAATTCGATAGAGGTAATTCACGCGTCAACTGAAGAATTCAAGGAGAACATTAGGAGCAAAATAACTAACGCTCAGCAGGCTCAGCTAGATCGAAATAATGCATCAAGGCAAAATAGGGTTTTTGAAGTAGGGGAAAAAGTATTTGTAAACAGTAATAAAAGATTGGGCAACAAGCTGACCCCCTTGTGTTCTGAGGAGACCATTCAAGCAGACCTAGGAACGTCTGTTCTTATTAATGGGAGGGTGGTCCACAAGGACAACCTAAGGTAGCTGCTCATATTTTCTTTTTCTTTCATAAATCATATTAACCAAGTTAGGAATAGTATTTAAGAAAATGAGGAAAACTCATAGGATTAAATTGTCTCTTGGTTCGTGGGCATCGTTCATACTCTTTCCGCAGTTGTAAATGCGCGAATCACAGACTACTTGCATTCCAATTACATTCCCGCTATGGACGGAGAAGTAATGGTATGGGAGCAACGCAGCTATTTACGTCATTAGACTAACCTTACAGAGTTCGCTGCGATGTTAGACGAGACTGACAGATTGACGAATTTATTCCCCCAATCGCATATGCGAAAACTTTTAGATATAGATATTGACCATGCCAGAAACTTGTTTTCCGCTTTAAAAGTTCAGTACCGTATAGCCAGAAGTATAGACTTTTTGGGTACCGTATTAAAGGTAGTAGCTGGAACACCAGACGCCGCAGATTTCGAAAGAATTAGAGTGACAAAAACGCATAAATGAGCTTACGGAGACCGTAAATAAATTACTTAAAGAAAGAAAGGGAGACCTTACAGACACACCCCACCTTTACGAGTCATTATTTGCAAGAAATAGAATAGGAAATTCAGAATTTAATATTGTCTATCACGTTAGCTAAATCTAATATTATAAATCCTAGTATTTTTGACCACGACGACTTAAAGTCCATTCTAATTGAACATCCCACAGAGGTGCCCATAGTCAACCTAATGGAAGTATCTAATATAAAGATCTTCCAGTCCGATAGCATAGTCCATATATTAATTGACTACCCCCAAATTAAGTTCATTTGTTAGAAGGTAACAATGTCTCCCGTGGCACACAAAAACATCATGCTCCAGCTGACAGACGACACAGTAGCGGAATGCACCAGCGGAATCATGGCTGTCACAGACTGCGCGACCACCAGCTACACCTCCTTCTGCAAATTAGCGGATCATGAAACCTGCGCCAGCGGCTTGCACTCGGGAGGTTCAGCTCTCTGCCATACTCAGGACAGCCACCTTAAGCCGATTACATTGGGGGATGAGGGAACAATAATCATCAACGACCATCCGGCACAAGTCAGTACAGATGACGGACCAGAGAGATTGGAACGAGGCACAAATTTAAGAACGTTCCAGCGCCTATCTATCATAAACGGGACCAAATACGTAAACGGCAAGATGGCATTAAGTAAGGCCCCAGGAATAGCTACGTCCCCATTGCTGTACGTCATCGGCCACGACCCAGTACTAAGTCTACCACTACTGAACCGGATGAACGAGCATAATCTCCGAGTGATCCAAGAAGTTAAAGATCATGAAGAAGCCCAGTGGTCGCCTAAGGTCTGGTTTTCTGCTGGCGTACGAGTCAGTCTGTTCTCCAGCGGTTCCATCCTTCTCTGCCTGGTTCTGAGAAAAAGACGAGCGTCGAGAGAGGTAAAAAAACTGATGGACTTATATGGAGTGCCCCGGGTCGGCGCAACTTTAAAGGGGGAGCAGTTATCAAGTAACCCGCGCACTCAGAGTGCCCAGCCATTGCAGCGCATAGCGCTGACGCTGCAAGGCAGCAAGTCAGTGGCCGAGTAGCGGGCGATGCGCTGATGCAATATGCTAAGCCAATGCCCGAGCAACAAAGACAGCTATGGTAACATGACTCTTGCAAATGTCGCAAGAGGATAGTTATGATTATGCTGAGTCGGCTTGCCGGCTATGACTTGGCTGCTCGAGCTCGAATTCTACAGGTTAGTGGTTAAGCATTTTTGTATTCTTGAATCAGTTCTGTGTTTGACTTAATAGAATTAACTCACTTTACTCCGGTAGCTAGCCGCACATAAGCAATTTATTATTAATTTAATATTACTGCTGAGCCACAAGCCCAATAGTATCTGAAGGTAAAGTTAAGCCTTCCAGCCTAATCCTCCTAAATAGTGCTACGCCTCGTTGGATACTGCCCAGAAGGAAGATCAACTTTACTTGTACGCCCATCTCTCTCAGTGTGTTTGTGTGTGTGCCTGTGCACGCAACTTTGCCATTTCTATCAGTATGTATCATTTATTCGAACCATAAACTTCTACAGTAAACGTGCACGTCTAACTCTCGATCTACAAACGAATCAAACAACAATCGAAAAGTGATAAAAATCGTATAAAACAACACACGCAGTTTAATTCTGATGCGCGTGCGGAAGATTCAGTAGCCTGTGCTCTTCGCTTTGATTTCACGTGACTGACAACGCACGCAATACACGTACGCACGCACGCACGCACACATACGCATTTATTGTTCAAGTAATAAAGGCACTCGAGCTGAGCGAGCTGAGCTACACACGTAATTCGTTCCAGTTCTCTCCCTCTCTCTCTCAAACCCACCCCACCCTAAACACACAGCACAATCGCTGGAGATGCCGCCAGCAACATAACTGCTGCTTTTTCAAACGGTAAACAATTGTCACCTCGTCGCATTGTTCTTGTCATTGCTGCACTCATTTCAGTGCCTGCTCTCTCGTTCTCCCGCTCTCCCACTTTGCCGCTGTCTGTCTGTCGCTGCGTGTGTTTGTTGTATGCTGTGCAGTCTCTGATGGCGATTTTTGTTTGTGTTTGTGTTGGCTTTTTTGCTCGCCCGCAATATGTTTGGCTACATTGGCGAGGATTGTAAATCGATTATCAATGATTTGTTTGGCCTGCGAGGGCGATAAGATAAACGAGTCGTCGGATGCGATATATTATTAGTAGCAGCTGATTTGATGAGCAGATATGCAAGTATTAGTTCGGTCTCTTACCGATTCGATTCTCAGGGAATCTTCTAACAATATCATCAAAATTATTTGCGGAACAATAAAGAACGGCTACAATCATATTTTGAACGTTAAAGGCCATGCACTTATAATATTTATGCAAAGTCAAATTTTTGCACTCATTTAATTTTTAATGCAGGCGGGACTCGAACCCATAAATGCATAATAGTACTGTTCGTTTTGCAGTCCACAACTTAACCCATTTCACCACCGTACACGCACACACAATTCGGCACAATGCTGCACGCAGTACTGCAGCTATGGAAAACGTTAAGTTGAATAAATTTTGTGTTAATTATACGATTGTTACCCAATTCAGAGATCGTCTAGCCAGCTATAGTTATCATATAAACTGAAAATGAACAATATGGCATCAAAACTGTGCTTAGCATTTTTTTTTTGATTACTGACTCAAGATCACTAGCCGAGTCGATTGAGTCATGTCCGTCTGTCTGTCCGTTTGAACGTCTAGATCGCAGCTATTACAAAAGCAAGAAACACCAAATTTCACATCAAGGTTCCTGTATACCATAGGTAGATCGAGTTTATTTTTTTTAATTTTCGATGTCACGCCCACAGCCCACGCAAATCGATAATTCACGATTATTAGAAATATTATATTAGAAAATACGATTATTATGTGAGAAAAGTATTGAAGTTACAGCTTTCTACTTTGGTATGAACATAGATAATTACAATATAAATCTATTCCCCAAATTACAATCCGATCGAACAATAAACACAGAAGTTATTTATCTAAACGTTTTCTATAGTTACCCTGCTTGCGCCTTTGCAGCATATCGTGACGTCATTGTCACGATGCTTCGTTTCAGCCGTAGCGTGTGTACAGCTGATTGCTATGAAATTTTCACATGTAGATGACGCTATTCAAAGGTAGATCTAATTTAAACAAGTAAGAACGGCTACAATCAACTGTTGACTGTATAAGACTTTGAGTTTTTATATGCATCAGCTGTCCAGTGTTATTTATGTGCAATGGTACCAGTGCTTCAAGTGAGAGAACTTGTGTCTATATTTTTTCAGCCATAAAATGCACAAGAGGTGCTCCAGGGGGCAAGACTGTAGGTTCCCAGTTGCTGAACCGTTTGTTGTCGATAAGCATCCAGTCGATTGATAGTTGAACAAGGTAGGTTTCCTCATATTTAGCTTCTTTGATTTTACATTGAGTGACTAAATGAATAATTTTTGCTTTATTCTTGGGAAATAATATGGTTCAGCTAGCTGTTTTTGATTTTCTAGAGCATTACGATGTGATTTTCTATGTACTTAAAGAATTCTTTTTTCCGGTTCAGTTTCGTCTGTCAAGTCTTCTACCCTGGACTGGGTGAATCGAGATCCTTTGATATGACTTCGGTAGGTTGTCTGTATTTTTCCCACAGTATCTTCAGTCGTGGGAATTCCGTTAATTACGGAAGGGTTGAGATATTTTTGAAGGTCTCTTTTTATATCGTCTGTAGTGTATTCGAGTTGGTATATTTCATGTCTATGGAAGGTAGGAAATGGGATGGTGAACTTGTAGTCGTATTTTTCTGATTTGTAAAAGAATATTTGATTTCTGAAAACATTTATTTGGGCTCCAACGCTAACGATTGATTAAGTCATGGCTAGAACTTTGGCGCTATGTTGTGTAGAGGAGTTTATCTACTCTAAAGGTATGCTTGAGAGCGCGTCTGTAACAACATTTTCATTTCCCCGTTCATATAATATTTCATAATCATATTCCTTTAGATAAGTCTTCCATCTCTTGATTCTGACATTTCCATTCCAGCTACTCAGAGAATGTGTTAAAGGTTGATGATCTGTAAAGATCTTAACATTTGCTTTACTGTACAGTTAATTTTTGAGGGCCTTGAGGGCCCAAATTATGGGTAGCATCTCTTTCTCGTTAGCCGTAGTTCGTAGTTATCAAAGTTCACTTCGGCTTTGGAAATTGTTCTAAAGAGAAATTATATAGGGTGGTTGTCTTGCGATAGTACTACTCCGATCTCGATATTTGAAGCATCAGAAGTTCAATTGAACTCCTTACAATATCTGGGTAAGGGAGAATTATTTTTTTTGACAGTTACTTTTGAGCTTCTTAAAGGAGTCTAGAGCTTCATTGCGTGGCTCATAAAATAAGACATAAACTTGTGGAGCTTGCAATGGTTTTTCACCTTTATACAAAAATTGGTGTTTTTAGCTTTTCTAATAGTTGAGATCTGTGTGTTCACACACACGCGTGACGGCCAGACGAATAGACAGACGGACATCGCTCAATTGACTCGGCTAGTGATCCTGAGGAAGAATATATATACATTGTGGGGTCTGCCACGCCCCATTTTGCCTGACCATTTTCAACGGTCGAATGGTATACGAATAGAGAATCAAATTATTTAAGCTCAGATACTCTGTAACCTTAAAATGTGTATTCCGGACCGAGCTTTAAGCAGCTCGGTTTAAAAAAATTGGCAAATGTAAAAATAACATTTTGACGATTTCGGATTCCGAGTCACTAACAAAATTAGTGCAATGTTATGCTGAGCTAAAAAGTCGCGATCCCGTTGAACGAGATTTATTAAAGCCAAAAGTGCTTAGTGCGATGCGCACTATTTTTGATGATTTCGCTCACATGTCCGATCGCTCACTGGCTCGCTGGGACACAGCCCCCTAACTCTGGTCAAATCTAAGACTCGCCTCAAACGCAGCTCAGTCTTTTTGCTGTAATTCCCTCGGTCTGTTGTCAAGCTGGTGACTGAGTAAAGTGCCGAGTGCCCGTCGAGCTTCGAGCAAAAATCTCTCAAAGTTCAAATAATCGTACAAATTAACTAGATTGCATTTGCCACTGTGTGTGCGTACGCCCATCTCAGTGTGTTTGTGTGTGTGCCTGTGCGCGCGACTTTGCCATTTCTATCAGTATGTATCATTTATTCGAACCATAAACTTCTACAGTAAACGTGTGCGTCTAATTCTCGATCTACAAACGAATCGAACAACAATCGAAAAGTGATAAAAATCGTATAAAACAACACACGCAGCTTAATTCTGATAGGCGAGTTATAGATGGGCCGTAGATCCACGTGGACAGTTGGTTTAATTATATGTTTTACTTCCAAACACAGATTAGGTAACAAATATTTCTTTTATGACTTCTTTTTGTATTTGAAAATTCCATTTAAGGTTTAGAGTTAATGTTCCGGTTTAAGTGTGTCTCTTCGTACAACGCCTCGCTATAACGGTCCTTTCAAAGCTACAAATGTAAGCTGACCAATCAACGCACAATTAGAGGCTGATGCAACATTGTCGTTATGGTGAAATCTATTTCTAGAATTTTCGAGACCATGTACTTTCAAAGTGTGTGTGTAACATGTGTATGAGCTTATTTTATAATATATGGTTATTCGTGTATGTGGACTACTGAGTTGTTGTGGCCCTTGATGCCGTTGTCATTCAGCGGAATCTGGACGTTTTCAGGCGAGTGGGGAATGTATAGTGGTAACTCCTCCCCCCCAAGACTGCAGAGAGGGCCATAAGGAAGGAATGGCGTGATCGGGTATGACTGGTGATGAGGCCGGGATGAAGATTGTCATTCTTTGTTATTGCAAAGGTACGATTCCCGCGGTGAGAAAAAGAATACACTCAAACATGCGTATGGTACTTTAAGGTGTGTTCCATTCTATCGTGAAGCTCCGTATTTGTCTTCCATAATCCTTGTCGAAATTGGAACCAGCTTCTGACAGATTGTTGAGTAAGTTCGGTAGCTTCGGGGTCATGATGTTGACGATGTCCTCATGGTTAGATGTATTGAAGATAGCTTTTTGCAGGTCTCACATGTTTACATGATGAATTGTATTATATTCTTCCTTAAATTACAGAGTTTGTGTGTTCTTACTCGCTATAGAGTTATACAGTTTGATGTAACAATAATTTGTGTGTTATTAATAGGTAGGGAATGAATTAATTTGTTAACTGATTAATGTCTAATGTAAACATAGGTATTTTAACACAACAAAATTTAATCATTATTTTTATTGCGCTTAGGGAAATTAAGTTGAAAACATTTTCTTATTTTGATTTCATGACTTTTTTTGTATTTATATATAAACTTAGGAATTAGTTTTAGTTTCACACTAATAAGGTTTCTGCAATTTTATTTAAGCGTAACATAATCAAATCTGTATTAGCGTTTACTTTAATCGTACATTCCAAAATTTTTTTCTTGTTATTTACATTATTAATTTCTTTAGCAATTTGTATTTTCTGTTTATCGTATCCATGTATGTTTGTTATTATTCAGGTTATATTTGGAATTCTCTACTTGCGTCCTAATTGGGTCTTAATTTTATGAATTTTTTGTCTTTTGTTTGTAGTAAAGGTAACGCCCTCATCAGTATCTACAGTCTGTTTTGAAAATCTAGGGGTGAGCTTATTGCGTCTATTTTCCTTACGAAATACTACGTCTTCTGTTTCTACCTGGATAGCTTCTTTCCTTTCTTGATTTAACTTTCCAATTTTATGAACCTTGTTGTTTTGAACTAGTTCACATACTTTAGGGTATATTGTCTTTTGGAATTCGTTTAATATTTGTAGATAGTCATGCTCATCGTCAAATTTAATGGTTTGCTGGAATACGTGTGTACGTCCCGAAAACAGTTCATAAGGAGTCAGCTTAGTAGCCGAGTGTATTGCGTTATTATATGTAATGAAAGTTTCTGTTAGAATCTCCTCGTGGTCTATCTGTACATTTTCCTTTTTCTTTTCTTCTAAAATGATTCGATACACTTCAGTGAGTGTAAAATGTAGTCTTTCGACTGGGGCATTACTAGAAGATTGTTGAAACGACGTGACATGTCGTTCTATATTATATTGTTTGCAAAAATCCTTGAAAAGGTTTGAATTGTATTCATCCCCTTGATCGTAAACAATTTTTTAGGTATGCCGTTCGCTACTATGAATCGCCTAATAGCGTTCACTATATTTATTGCGTCACTTGTAGGGATTGTGTATCCAAGGGCAAATTTAGAAAATTTGTCAATGACAGTAACAACATATTTTCTAAAGGCATGGTAGGTGTTTCGGTTACTTGGAATTTAATATTTAGGGGGTGGCGGTTATATTTTAAGGTATGACAGACATCGCAATTATTTATAGTCTGCGTAATTTTTGATTTCATATTTGGAAAATAGAATTGTCTTTTCATGTGAGCAACGGTTTCGTCTGTACCGCTATGATTATTATTTGTGTGATATTTGTTAGTTTGAAACTCTTGGTCCTGTGTTTCTAGTAAATCGGTTTAGAAGTCCTGTTTGGCTTCAAGGTTTTTTTTTTAAATATCTGTAATTCGTTGTTCTATAAAAGGCAGTTCAGAAATTACTTGTCTCGTTTTTCGTTTAAATATAACTTCAGTTTAAGATTCTATAGAACCACCATATTTCAATACAACTTGGTAGTTAAAATCGTTTAAGGGTTTTTCTGAGATATGGATGTGATCATCCATGTGTTCGTCTGCTGAGTGGACTGTATCTCCACACGTCCCTGTTATTGAGCTACTATCATTTATGTTCATGTCGATTTCTACCCTGCTCAATGCGTCCGCTACCAAGTTTTAAGAACCTTTCTTATACAAAATTTCATAATCATATTCTAATAATTGCATTCTCCACCTAACTATTTTGGAGGTCGGTTCCTTAAAACTCATCAGCCACGTAAGTGCCTTATGATCAGTTACTATAACGAATTTTCTTCCAAACAAGTAAGGGCGAAAGTATTTAACAGCCCATATAATTGCTAAAATTTCTTTCGCGACAGTGACATAATTACGTTCTGTATCGGACAATGTTCTACCTACAAAACAGACCGGCTTGTCCGAACCCAAGGGTCCTTGTGATAGCACTGGTCCAAGGCCAACGTTACTTGCGTCTGTTGTTAAGATAAATCTTTTAGAAAGGTCTGGATATTGTAGTAGGGGATCATTGCAAAGAAGGGTTTTGCATTTTTCGAATGTATCAATATATTCCTGGTCTATTGTAACAGACTTTCAATTGCCTTTTAATTGGACTGTAAGTGGTTTCGTTATTCTGGCCATATCTTTAATAAACTTCCTATAATAGCCTAGTAATCCTAAAAAGGATTTAATTTGTTTCTTAGAAGGAGGCAAGGAAAATTTCTTAATGGCGATAATCTTGTCCGAATTTGGTTTAATGCCTTGGTCCGTAACAATGTGTCCTAAAAATTCGATCTCTTTCTTAAAAAATTTCGATTTCTGTGAATGGAGCTTTAATTGGTGTCACTTTTTTTGCTGAATACTTCTTTTAAGTCTGATATTTGTTGTTGCAATGAACCAGAAAAAATTATGATGTCGTCGAGATAAACTAAACAACATCTCCCTTTCAAGTTACCTAAAACGTTGTTCATTACCTTTTTGAATGTTGCAGGGGTATTTGTCAGACCAAATGGCATTCTGATAAATTCGTAGTGTCCGTCTAATGCCGTAAAGGCATTAGGAATATCTTTCGGTTCCATTTGTATTTGGTGATAACCACTAGCCAAATCTAAAGTCGAAAAATATCTAGCTCTACCTGTCTTATCAAGTACTTCGTTAATATTAGGGATGGGATACCTGTCTTTAACGGTTTTTTCGTTCAGTTTTCTATAGTCAATAACCAATCTCCATTTTTGTTTCGGATTTTTTCGGAACCAACCAAACAGGTGAGCTCCAAGGTGAATGGCTTTCTCTAATTATGTTTTGTTCTAATATATTTTTGATTTGGTCATTGATTTCTTTTTGTTCTTGGTAGGAGTATCTAAAGGGTTTAGCATACAGGGGTACGTCGTCTGTAGTTTCTTTTTTTCTTTTTTGTATTTGAGAATGTTAATCTATCTGACGGGTCGTGAAAAAGGAAGGGAAATTGCAAACGTAGGGGTTTAAGTTCAATTCTACATATTCCTCTTGAATGAATTGGGTTGTAACTAATGGAAATTCTAAACAAATCGTCTGATCCTGATCAGAATAGTTGACTATTTCTATCCATGCGTTGTAATTGTCAGCTGTATAGAGTCCTTGTTGAATGTAAACATTTGTTACGGACTGCTTTCTCCAGGACTGTGCCGGCTAGCTCAGCTGCACAAGGGGAGGGGTTTTTCCCGCTGCCCTTGAGCCCGCACCAAAATGCCGATGAATTTCGATACTTATCACGCCTCACACACAACAACTACAACACTTACATTCTACGTTAACCAATAACAACAACGTTTGGTGACCGATATTGGTCACCGCGCACCCACCCTACCATGTGATGTTCCTGCTCGCGGTTTCGGAGCATCACCCTAGCCGATTGGTCCGATCCTGGCTTGCTACGGCCGCCCCATCTCCCTTAGTAACGAGACTTAGCCAATCATTTTTTTTCTTCTCACGTTACAAGTTTTGATTTAATTAACATTATTTCACACAGAAGCTGCCTACGTAAAAACCTACACAAAACCTAACAAGAATTTAACGCTAACCAATACACATAAATATATAAGCTTACTTAAATCATAATTATATTCTAAATTAATTTAAGGGTCGGGTATCTGCGCGGCCGCTCGCTGCTGCGGCGCTGCGCTATGCTTGCGCGCTGCGGTTGTTCTCTGCTGCTGCTATGACGCTGCTGCTCAAAGAGCGCCTTTGGCGCGCTGCGCCCTAGCTGTGGGCGCTGACGAGGATGGGTTCGAAGGTGGATGCGGGGTGAAGGTAAAACGGGTCTCCTGGTGGAACTCCGCTTGGAACAAACTCACCAGGAGACTGCTTCCTTCCGGCTTTTGTCGTTTCAGTTACTCCTTCGCTCTTATATATTTTGAGCGCAGCTCAAAATCCTCGCCCGCTTATCGCAACTACTTTTCATGACTGAGGCCCAAAAAATAAAACCGTTGGCGGTCACAAACTTGGGCCCTCGGGCATCTAACCGACAGGCCAAACAGCGGTTCTCCCTAACGGTGAGCGGGGGTCGCTGACCGAATTGGCTTAAGAGAAGATCTCTCTCAAGGCCATTTATTCCCGCTAACCCTGCCACCACTGGTTTGCACTGCTTGCTCTGTCGGCCGATGTCCCAATACCAGGGCAGCTGTCTCTTCCGATAGTTTTCATATCGAAATAAACAGCTGTTTACGCAAAATGCAACAGCACCCAATATTTCGAGGGACGCCGCTGATCCGGCAGACGGACGAAATAGTTGGGGCATTTTTTACTTCTATTGGTTCGCTCTGGCCGCGGCCGGCACAGACGATGATGCGCAGTCCGTCAGGCGCCAACGCGGGGCCCACGATCCAAAAGCCGGGCAAATTTCTGCTGCACCCTGGCGTCGGTAAGTATTATACACGTTCCATGTGTTTTGTTGTTGTTGGTGTGTTCGTGCTTCATTCCAGACACTTCGTCGCCAGCCACAGTTTAGGTGCGGATGTCTTTGGCGTGATAAACTCCCAGCCGTCGTCCTTGTAGATCTTCCAGCAGATAGGCGTTGTTTCCGACTGCCTGCACTACTCTGGCCCTCAGGAATTTTCTGGCGAACTTTGCGTTGAAGTTCCTTGAGAAGTCACTCAACACAAAGTTTCGGCGGTAAACTTCTTGGCCGGGCACTGCGCGGAAGTTTCTGGCCTTTTGGTCGTAGCGCTGTCGGCTCACCTCGTACGACTGGTCGAGTTTATCGCGCACCTTGGCATGTATTATCGCCAGCCTATCCTTCGGACTCATGCCATCCACCTCATGGTCACACAGAGATCCCAGTTTTCGGGCCAGCTTGTAGCACGCCCCGTTTAGATACAGGTGCTGTCCGAAAACGGTGAAGAACGGTGTTTGTCCGGTGGCCGTGTGTATAGAGTTCCGGATTGCGACCTCTATTTCCGGTAGATGCGCATCCCACTCCCTGTGGTCTCCTTCGAGGTAACTTCGGATCGCCGACAGTACGCTGCGGTTCACCCGTTCGGCCGCGTTACTGGATGGTGAGTATATTGGTGTCCTGACGTGCTTGATACCGAAGTTCTTCATCAATTCCTCAAACACTTTAGAGGTAAATTGTTTCCCATTGTCAGAGTGTATCACCTCTGGCACTCCGAACTTGAAGAACACTTCATGCACCAGGAACTCAAGGACCGCGGCAGCGGACGCCTCTCGCATCGCCTTCAAAAACGTGTATTTTGAGAAGTGGTCGACCACGATGAAAATATAGGCGTGTCCTCTCCTTGACCGCGGGTATTTGCCGAGGAAGTCAATATACAACTTCTGGAACGGCCTCTCGGTATCCACCTTTTCGCCGATGCCCATCTGCATGCGATGATTCGGCGCCTTCGTCTCCTTGCAGATGTCGCAGTTGCGCACAAAGTCGCGAGCCTGTATGGCCATTCCGGGCCAATAATATAGGCGACGCAGGACCTCCAGAGTCTTCGCCTGTCCTCCATGGGCTGCGGTTGGCTCGGCGTGTGCTCGCGCGATAAGCGCACCAGTCAGAGCACCTGGAATCCATAGTTTCCACTTTGGGCTCTCCACTGCCTCGCTCACATGCTGCTGGGTGGTCCGCTTGTAGAGCAGGCCATTCTCCACCTTCAGGTCGGGTAAGTGTGATTTGTTTTGTTCTGCCTCACGCATCAACTCCACGTAGTCTTCCTCCTCAAAGGCCGTCGTCTCGAAACCCAGCAGATCGGTGGGATTTATGAAGACATCCTCTACGTTACGCGACAACGTATCCGCCACTACGTTTTCACTGCCTTTGCGGTGCTCGATGGAAAAGTGGAATCCCTGCAGCTGTAGTGACCACCTTGCTAGTCTGCCGGAGAGGTCCTTCATCGACATGAGCCACTTCAAGCTGGCGTGGTCGGTTATGCAGGTGAACGCCATCCCCTCAATATACGGCCTGAACTTCCGTATGGCTAGGATGGCTGCCAGGCACTCCTTCTCGGTGACGGTGTAATTCACCTGGTGCTTATTCATTTTCGCCGAGAAGAAAGCGATCGGCCGTTCCTGTCCTTCCCCGTCACGCTGAAATAGCACTGCTCCAACTCCCACGTTTGATGCATCGCATTGCACGTAGAAGTGTCGCTTGAAATCTGCGTGGACCAACACAGGTGCGGTTGTGAGGGCTTCCTTGAGGCGTAACACCGCCTTTTCTGCTTCCGAACTCAATACAAACTTCTTGTTCGTCTTTTTTAGCGCCTCTGTCAACGGTGTCGCCAGTGTGGCAAAGTCTTTTATGAACCGACGGTACCAGCCAGCCATCCCCAGGAACGCTCTGACCTCCTTCACTGACTTTGGATTTGGAACCAGTTCAATTGCCGCGACTCTGCCTGGGTCCATCTGGAGGAGACCTCCGCCTACAATGAAGCCTAGGTACCTTAAGTTTTTGAAGCAGAAATTCGATTTTTTTAAGCCAATCGTCAATCCTGCTTCCTTTAGGCACTGTGCTACTCGGCTCAAGTATTTGAGGTGTGTTTTGAAGTCCGGCGCGAGGATAAGCAAGTCGTCGAGGTAAACGAAGACGTTGGACCTGATCTCCGCGGGAATCACCTTGTCCATCAGCCTCACCAGTCGTTGTGCCGCATTGCAGAGTCCGAAGGGCATGACGCGGAACTGGTATAGAGGCCGGCCTGGGACAGTGAAAGCCGTGTATGCCCTGGATTTCTCCTCCAACTCAATTTGCCAAAAGGCGAATTTGAGGTCGACGCTGGAGATGTACACCGTCTGGTCCAGCCTGGAAAGGATCCCCTCGACGCTAGGTAGCGGGTAAGCGTCTTTTATCGTTAATGCATTTAGCTTACGTGCATCTAAGCAAAATCGATTCTTCCCAGGCTTCGCCACGACTGTCATCCGATTGCTCCAGGGGCTCTTGCTTTCCTCGATGACTCCGAGCGCTAGCATCTTATCTACTTCTTCCTCAATCACCGCTTGCCTTGCTGGTGACATCGGATACGGTCGGTCTTTGAAGATTTTTGCTCCTTCGATGAGCTCGATCGTGTGGAAATCGACACTAGTCCTGCCAAGGCCATGCTGCTCAAAGGTGAGAAACTCACGCTGTACCTGCTCCAGCCGTTCTTCCTGTTCCGCCGACAATTTCCATTTTTCAGGAACTGTGTCCTCCTCGTCGATGCTATCATCGGTGTAGTGCGCCATTCGATGCGCCTGCAGTTCCGCCGCCTGACGATCCTGGTTCGGTGGGGCACCTTTACCGATGACTTCGGGAGCCAGCTGAAACATCTGCCAGAAGTCGACTCCGAGGTAGGCGGTTTGTTCCAAATATGGACAAACGAAAAAATTAACGGTTTTCACCTTTTGACCATATTCCACAGGCAGCTCCACGCGTCCAATGATCGATCGATCTTCTCCTGCGGCAGTGCGTACCTGCGAGAAATAGCGGATCATCGGAACTTGCAACCGGTCCAACAGCTCGCGACTGCCACGACCAAGCAGGCTCACGGATGCTCCTGTGTCCAGCAGTCCCCACACTGTCTCGCCATTTATGCTGATCTTAGCGTATGGCCTGGGATCTTTGTCGTGGCTACGCATCACGGCCGTCGCTACCTCTCTACGCCTGTTTCGTCGCCGCTTGAACCGTTGTCTCGCCTTTTGGATTTTTCGGGATATGAGCCGCATGCCCGCCACCTGATGCTCCTCGAAGATTCGTCTTCTGGCTTCCAGATACCGGCGCATCCTCTCTTCAAAAGTTAGCAGCGTACGTTTCCCATCTGGTTGTGTTTTTTTAATCTCTGTAATTTTATTTTCTTTCTTATCTTTTATTCTTATGGCTAATGGAGTTTCTTCTTGGCGGGACTCATTTACGGGCGCGTGCTTCCCGTCCTCATCACGCCCAGTCGTGCGTTTCCCGCGCAATCCGGGCACTTCGGAGAAACGGTATCTGGCCTACCGCACCGATAGCAGAATAATCTTCGGGATGCAGAGTCGCAGTCGCGGAAAAGGTGTCCTGCTGCTCCGCAGTTCCAGCACCCTGGCCTGTCTGGAGCTTTCTGAGGCCACTTGCGCAGTTCCTCCACTTGATCCGGTGGTTCCTCGGGTTCCGGGCCACCCACCTCGTGGACGCGAAGCCTCGTGGGAGCCGAAAGCGCTGCCGGCTGAGGATACGAAGTCCGTCCTCGACGTCCAAAACTTCGCTCGACGTCCGCCGCTTCGTCCCGGAGCTCGTCCACGGTAAATATTTCCATGGCGTAGACGTAACGAGCGATGTTCTCTCGGAGACCCTTTTTTATGATTTTGACAAGGTGTCTCTCCGCCATGGGCTTGCCCAACCTCGATGCCAGCCGTCGCATGTGGTGGATGTAGTCCTCCACGGTTTCTCCGACCTGCTGTTCCCGCCGCAGCAACTCATGCATCCTGTCGTGCTCTGTCTGGTAGCTGCGGAAACGGTCGAGGAGAGCCTGACGCAGTTGCCTCCAATTGTCGAGGGTGGAGTGCCTAACGTGGATCCAATACCACTCCCTCGCTCGTCCAGTTAGGAGCACGTGGAAGGAGCGCAATACCTCCGCCCATGGACACCGGTACTGCCTCTGGAGGAATTCTATCCGGAAGATGAAATCTTCGACAGAGTTGAACCTGTCCTCGCCGTCGAAGGACAATCCCCATCGCTCCACTCGGGTGTGCTGTGTCGATTGCGGACCATTAGCGTAACCTGACTCGTCGGCAGGCATGCGAGCTGCCTCTCGACCTTGTTGGAACGGACCGCGCCATCTGCCAGGTGGAAGCCTTGGACCCATGTCCGGGCTGCTGCTGTCTTCCGGCCCCTCCTTCGGCGGCATCCTGGGTGGCGGCATCGGAGGTCGCTGTTCTGGTCGGGTGATAGTCTTGGAAACGGCGCCGCGGGGCACGTGGGTCTCGACTCCAACATCGTGGTCGACTGCTGCGCTGCACCTTGGCTTTAACTCGGCCCCAGCTGGTCTCAGGACATCGTTCATCAACTTCATGAGCTCGAGGAAGCCCTGTCGTAGCTCCTGCTTCAGCGTCTGCCCGATCTCGCTTTCCACGGAGTGCCGGTACGTTTGCGCCGCCTGCGCAATAGCTGCATTTACCGCCGACCTCTCTGTCGAGTCCAATTTAATGTTCTGTAGACCCGCTTCCGGCTGCATATGTGGCTCCTCCGGACGTGTGTCTTCCTCCTCGTCTCCTGGCCGTGGAACAACTTGGACTCGGCTCTTAGGCGTCCGCAGCAGTCCTCCTCTTCCCAACGACATCTGGAAACCGGCTGCGCCCTCTCCATCAGTGGACCATGTCACATCCTGCGTCTCTGGTACTGACCCCATTGACCTCAGGTAAGGACCACCAACAACCTTTTTGTCCTCAGCCATGGTAAACTATTAGACTATTACTATTTAGGACCCCCTTTTTTTATACTTTTATACCAAAAAAAAATTTTTTTTTTTTTTTTTATACCAAAATTTTTACACAAAACAATAAAGAAAGGGAGATGAAACGACTTCGCTGCCGGTGGACTCTGATCGACTCTGCGCTTAATGTTGTTGCTGTTACAAACGAAACACTCTTGCCGTTCGTCAACTGGTCAAACTGTCACCCTAGTTGACAGTTGCCAGTTAAGGACGCGGCTGGTGTTCGATCGGATCCGTTTTCGTTGGGTGTGCATCCCTTTAGCCCGCGAGGAGGTGCATCGCGTTTAGCCCTAGGCATTTACGGGTCACCTATATCCTCATTCAGCCCCATTGGCCGAACTAAAGAACACAGACGCCCAGCGAAAACAGACGATCTACTACGTTAAACACAAACAACACAAATAACAAAGTTACATGTATACACATATAATACACTTGGATGTTGGACATGGCCCAGTGCAAGTACGCTGCACAATGCTCTCACCTACATGGTAGAACATGACTCGCGCCTTGCCCGGACACATGCCCCCACATTCCACACACCTCCTGCGAGGCATCTAAGTATCTCCATTCATCAGCTGGTAGAAATTAATCGTCGTATTGACTCTCAATACGGACGCTTTATTTCTACCGTTTTTTTCTTTAAAAATTGGGCGCCATTTTGTTACGGACTGCTTTCTCCAGGGCTGTGCCGGCTAGCTCAGCTGCACAAGGGGAGGGGTTTTTCCCGCTGCCCTTGAGCCCGCACCAAAATGCCGATGAATTTCGATACTTATCACGCCTCACACACAACAACTACAACACTTACATTCTACGTTAACCAATAACAACAACGTTTGGTGACCGATATTGGTCACCGCGCACCCACCCTACCATGTGATGTTCCTGCTCGCGGTTTCGGAGCATCACCCTAGCCGATTGGTCCGATCCTGGCTTGCTACGGCCGCCCCATCTCCCTTAGTAACGAGACTTGGCCAATCATTTTTTTCTCTTCTCACGTTACAAGTTTTGATTTAATTAACATTATTTCACACAGAAGCTGCCTACGTAAAAACCTAACAAGAATTTAACGCTAACCAATACACATAAATATATAAAGCTTACTTAAATCATAATTATATTCTAAATTAATTTAAGGGTCGGGTATCTGCGCGGCCGCTCGCTGCTGCGGCGCTGCGCTATGCTTGCGCGCTGCGGTTGTTCTCTGCTGCTGCTATGATGCTGCTGCTCAAAGAGCGCCTTTGGCGCGCTGCGCCCTAGCTGTGGGCGCTGACGAGGATGGGTTCGAAGGTGGATGCGGGGTGAAGGTAAAACGGGTCTCCTGGTGGAACTCCGCTTGGAACAAACTCACCAGGAGACTGCTTCCTTCCGGCTTTTGTCGTTTCAGTTACTCCTTCGCTCTTATATATTTTGAGCGCAGCTCAAAATCCTCGCCCGCTTATCGCAACTACTTTTCATGACTGAGGCCCAAAAAATAAAACCGTTGGCGGTCACAAACTTGGGCCCTCGGGCATCTAACCGACAGGCCAAACAGCGGTTCTCCCTAACGGTGAGCGGGGGTCGCTGACCGAATTGGCTTAAGAGAAGATCTCTCTCAAGGCCATTTATTCCCGCTAACCCTGCCACCACTGGTTTGCACTGCTTGCTCTGTCGGCCGATGTCCCAATACCAGGGCAGCTGTCTCTTCCGATAGTTTTCATATCGAAATAAACAGCTGTTTACGCAAAATGCAACACATTGTCTACTAATTCTACGGAATCAAGTAAAAATGGTCCCTGTTCACATTCGACTGGTATCTGCACTATCATTCCCGAACTGGCTTCGATATTAAGTATATCCGTAGCTCTATTTCGTTCAATATGAATGGCGATAGTTGGCGCAGGGGTTTGTAAAATTAACATTTTAAGATCTATATTTGTTTTTATTATAGGTTCAATACCTGCAATGATACTTGGATAAATATATTTATTGTGTGGAATATATTTCGTTTGATATTATAAGATGGAGGCCAGCTTACATTGTATTAATGTGTTGATTCGTTTTAATTTCTTAATATGTTATCTTCCACATTAATGACATACTAACAGACTCATACGTCGCAAATGAAAATTTCATTGTATTTGACTCTGTGAAGGCAATCGACTCACTACAGCGGTCGAGAGATTACAACACAGCTACCAAATGGCCGATATGGTCGTCTCGTATATCACCAATGCAAGGTTATTTCTTGTTTGATCATATCTAAGTTGAAGTTTTACACCAGTTTGTGTAGACTGATCTCAAATATGTATGTTTCTGAGGTTCCACCGCGTATCAGTGACCTGTTCGAACATAATTTTTCGCGTCCAACTTGACGGAACTTCCTCCCCACTACAAATCGACAACTGTCTTGCAACACGTTGCAACTTTAAAGGTTGTGGTTTTTGCACAAGTTACTGTGAGGTTAAGTTACGTATGTAGTTTTGTGTGGTTCCGTCGCGTATCGTTCTTTAAAAATTGGGCGCCATTTTGTTACGGACTGCTTTCTCCAGGGCTGTGCCGGCTAGCTCAGCTGCACAAGGGGAGGGGTTTTTCCCGCTGCCCTTGAGCCCGCACCAAAATGCCGATGAATTTCGATACTTATCACGCCTCACACACAACAACTACAACACTTACATTCTACGTTAACCAATAACAACAACGTTTGGTGACCGATATTGGTCACCGCGCACCCACCCTACCATGTGATGTTCCTGCTCGCGGTTTCGGAGCATCACCCTAGCCGATTGGTCCGATCCTGGCTTGCTACGGCCGCCCCATCTCCCTTAGTAACGAGACTTAGCCAATCATTTTTTTTCTTCTCACGTTACAAGTTTTGATTTAATTAACATTATTTCACACAGAAGCTGCCTACGTAAAAACCTAACAAGAATTTAACGCTAACCAATACACATAAATATATAAGCTTACTTAAATCATAATTATATTCTAAATTAATTTAAGGGTCGGGTATCTGCGCGGCCGCTCGCTGCTGCGGCGCTGCGCTATGCTTGCGCGCTGCGGTTGTTCTCTGCTGCTGCTATGACGCTGCTGCTCAAAGAGCGCCTTTGGCGCGCTGCGCCCTAGCTGTGGGCGCTGACGAGGATGGGTTCGAAGGTGGATGCGGGGTGAAGGTAAAACGGGTCTCCTGGTGGAACTCCGCTTGGAACAAACTCACCAGGAGACTGCTTCCTTCCGGCTTTTGTCGTTTCAGTTACTCCTTCGCTCTTATATATTTTGAGCGCAGCTCAAAATCCTCGCCCGCTTATCGCAACTACTTTTCATGACTGAGGCCCAAAAAATAAAACCGTTGGCGGTCACAAACTTGGGCCCTCGGGCATCTAACCGACAGGCCAAACAGCGGTTCTCCCTAACGGTGAGCGGGGGTCGCTGACCGAATTGGCTTAAGAGAAGATCTCTCTCAAGGCCATTTATTCCCGCTAACCCTGCCACCACTGGTTTGCACTGCTTGCTCTGTCGGCCGATGTCCCAATACCAGGGCAGCTGTCTCTTCCGATAGTTTTCATATCGAAATAAACAGCTGTTTACGCAAAATGCAACACATTGTCTACTAATTCTACGGAATCAAGTAAAAATGGTCCCTGTTCACATTCGACTGGTATCTGCACTATCATTCCCGAACTGGCTTCGATATTAAGTATATCCGTAGCTCTATTTCGTTCAATATGAATGGCGATAGTTGGCGCAGGGGTTTGTAAAATTAACATTTTAAGATCTATATTTGTTTTTATTATAGGTTCAATACCTGCAATGATACTTGGATAAATATATTTATTGTGTGGAATATATTTCGTTTGATATTATAAGATGGAGGCCAGCTTACATTGTATTAATGTGTTGATTCGTTTTAATTTCTTAATATGTTATCTTCCACATTAATGACATACTAACAGACTCATACGTCGCAAATGAAAATTTCATTGTATTTGACTCTGTGAAGGCAATCGACTCACTACAGCGGTCGAGAGATTACAACACAGCTACCAAATGGCCGATATGGTCGTCTCGTATATCACCAATGCAAGGTTATTTCTTGTTTGATCATATCTAAGTTGAAGTTTTACACCAGTTTGTGTAGACTGATCTCAAATATGTATGTTTCTGAGGTTCCACCGCGTATCAGTGACCTGTTCGAACATAATTTTTCGCGTCCAACTTGACGGAACTTCCTCCCCACTACAAATCGACAACTGTCTTGCAACACGTTGCAACTTTAAAGGTTGTGGTTTTTGCACAAGTTACTGTGAGGTTAAGTTACGTATGTAGTTTTGTGTGGTTCCGTCGCGTATCAGTGACCTGTTCAAAAATAATTGTTCGCGTCCAACTTGACGGAACCTCCCTCCACTACATGTCGACACTGTGATCAACCGTGTACCACTGACTTGTTTGAACATAATGTTCGCATCGAGCCTAGCAGCCCTCTCACAGCACTTCCCAGTTCTTTGCTTCTATGCAGCATTCTAGTAGTAGTAGTCTCATTATTTTCTGTATGTACAGCTGTTCACCAAAATAGCAGTGCTCATTAGCTGCAACTTTAAACTTAATTTTGTATATCAAAAAGTAAATGAATGTTCACAAATTTAATTTTGTTTCAGTTTTGTGATTATTTTTAACAATAACAAATCAATTTATTGTTGAAAATGTTGTTAATTTTTTTTACATAATTAATTAAAACAAAAAAGTGCTGTTTACAGCTGTTCATAAAAATAGCAGTGAGTAATGAAAACATGGGAATTAGATGAAAAAAACATTGTAGAACTTCATAAAACTATTTTAATTTGTTTGCTTGGGTTAGTACTAAGTCGTGTACCCATTATTATTTATTACGTCCTGGCATCTGCGAGGCATCCACCAAGTCCTGGCAGCGCTTGACAGGGATTCGCTTCCATGATTGTTGAACAACCTCCCGAAGCTGTAATCGAGATGTTGGATTTGCATTTGCAATATATCGTTTAACATCTCCCCATAGGTTTTCAAAGGGATTTAAGTCCGGAGACTGTGCAGGCCACGACATAAGGTCGATCCGCTTTGATGCCATCCAGCTTTTGACCAGTTTGCTTGTATGTTTGGGTCGTTATCTTGTTGAAACGTCCACTTTAGTGGCATTTCCCAATCAGCATAAGGCAACATAACATTTTCTAATATGTTAACATATACAGATCGATCCATGATCCCATCAATCATGAATATAGGGCCTACTCCACGGTAGGAAAAACATGCCCATGCCATAATACTCAATCCGCCGTGCTTAACTGTCTTCAAAGTGTACCTACGATCCTACTCTGTGTTAGGTGGACGTCTGACATATTGTCTGGAGCCCTTTCCACCAAATAACACAATTTTACTTTCGTCACTCCATAAAATATTTCGCCACTTTGTAACGGGCCAATTAAGGTGACTTTTGGTGACTCGAAACGTGCTTTGACATGTCTGGTGGCTAGCAGTGGAACTTTTCGTGGATGGCACGCTTTGAGATTTTGTTCCTTAAGACGTCGCCGAATAGTAACGCCACTAACATTCAAGCCTTACTAATTTTTTAACTTGCTGGACGATGCAAAAGGGTGCGCCCTGCTATATCGCACAATAGATCGGTCCTCATGAGGCGTGGTTTTAAGTCGGATACCACGATTTTCGTGCATTTCTTTAAAGTTTAAAGCATTATAAACCATTTTAGCAGAACATCCACATATTTCCTGGATGTCTTTATATGTTTTTCCAAAGGTTTCTGAGCCGCCCTATGCTATTTGCTTTTTCAGGAGTACAATGTTTGCTCCTGCCCACTTAGTTAAAAAAAATTAATTTATTTTAGTGTTTTCTAATGTTAATAGTCACTAACACAAAACTACTTACTTTTTATCAATTAAAAGTCTACAAAAATTTTTTTTTGCTTATCAAGATACGCACTGCTAATTTAATGAACAGCCAAAGACTGAAGCTTCTAGCAAAAAGAGTTGTTCATTTGCTCAATTCTCGCAAATCTAACGAGATTTTTCGTTTCTTCCTTGTACACATTCCATTCTACAATAACAATGCGTAAATATTCGTAACGGAACTTAACGGAAAAATCGCATGGCTTGATTGCATTTCTTTCACTGCTATTTTTGTGGACACATCTGTATATACATATATTCTTATCGCTTCTCCCGTTTACTTTCTCTCTCTAACAGTTCTTGAAAGCTTTTTGTTTTTGTTATATTTATTTTTGAAATTTCTTTCCTACTTTAATATTTTTTTGGTGTTCCCTACGTTTTTTGAGGTACATTCACTTTTATGAAGATGTTGTCGTGCTCAGCTAGAAACTGCAAATCCTCTGCTGATTCAAAGTCAGATTTTGTTGATTGCTGGCTCTGCGATAACGTTTTTCACGTTAAGTGCATTGGCCTTGCCGGCCGTATAAAAGATGGTATTAATAGCAAAATTGGCCTTAAGTGGTCGTGTGAAGGTTGTCGCGTAGGTGAACTTAACCTACGTAAGACCCTGAGGCCGACCAAATTGAACGTTGCTCGTTTGCGGGCTTCGCATTCGGAGTTAATTGAACTAAAATCCCAACTGAATAACCTTAATTCTCTAGAGGACCCTCCGCTTGTGTCAGTTCTTCCATCAACTCCTTTAACTCCGTTATCTCATGCGAACACTCCTCTCGCTGTCTCGCCTATTTTGCCTCAAGCCTCCACGGTTAGTTTGATTGATCCACCTATTGTGGTCGTCACTTCTCCTACTTCGCCTGTGTCTAGGAGTATAGTAAATAAATGCAGCTCTTCTGTAGTTATGCCTCCAAACATAACTAAGTCCCTTGTCGCCGTTAAGCCAAAGAAATTTATTTTTGTTTCTCGCTCCCCCGATACTTCAATTGAAGATGGCCAAGCATTCATTCAATCCAAGATCTCAATAACGAACCTTATTGTTGAGAAATTTAAATTTATTTTATGCACGAGACATTGCATCGTTCAAAATTAATATTCCTTCAGACAGCTTTAAAAAAGTCTGGACTAAACACTAAACTCTCTAAATTGTTTGTTGATTGTGTCTTTTTTAATTACCATATTTTAATATTTACTGAAGCTTGGTTGAAACCAGATGTACTCAGTAGCTCAATCTTTACAGAAAAGTACACTTCCTTCAGATGCGACCGTTTAGGTCGAACTGGTGGAGGCGTGCTTATAGCAGGTAGGTCTGATTTATCTGTTGAACAACTGTTAATTGTTTGCCCAGAATTTATCTGTGTTAAGGTGTCAGCGTGTCAAATTTCAATATACATTACTTGCTCTTATATTTCCCCTTCTTCAGATGTTTCCATCTACCTTGAACATCTTTCCTCTATCCAGTCTGTTGCATCCAAGTTATCTGATAGAGATTTTCTTTTAGTTTTTGGTGATTTTAATTTACCAGAAGTTGCATGGACCTCTCAACCACAATTCTTTGTTCCCTCGAGCTTTAATAAATTTCTTATAGGACTTTCTGAACTTCCATTATTTCAAATTAATAATATTCCTAACCTAAATGGTACAATGCTTGATCTTATCTTTTCATTTGATGTAATGTTGCAAAACACTATTTCTAGAAGTGATCCTTTAGTTTTACCTGACGATCCTTACCATCCTACATTAAATTTGTCATTAAAATTTCCTACTCTTGTGCAAACTGCAAATTCTCTTTCCAAATTAAAATTTCGCTGCTTTCGCAAGACCAATTTCTTTAAGCTTAACAATTTGATTTTAAATCATGATTGGTCTACTTTTTAATTGTGTTCAGATTTGAATATTTGTATCTCATATTTTTATACCCGCTACTCATAGAGTAGAAGGGTATTATAACTTTGTTCAAACCGAAAATATATGTAACAGGCAGAAGGAGACACCTCCGACCCCATAAAGTATATATATTCTGGCTCAGGATCAACAGCCGAGTCGATATAGCCATGTCCGTCTGTCCGTCTGTCTGTCCGTGTGAAAATCTAGATCTCAGCTATTATAAGAGCTAGGACTACCAAATTTGGTGACTATATGTGTTATTATTGCACGCTGATCAAGTTTATTTTGGATTTTGGCCACGCCCCTTCCGCCCCCGTAAATCGAAAAAACATTGATTACAAGCGCAATTTTAATGCCATATTTTTCATTTTCGGTCTACATGATTACTATAGCTAGCCAAATGATCTCTGAAAATTTGGTAACAATCGGATAATAAACACAGAAGTTATTCAGCTTAACGGTTTCCATAGATGTAAGCAGCGCTGCCGGCAGCGCTGCTTGCAGCATTGTGCCGAATCGTGTGTGCGTGTACGGTGGTGAAATGGGTTAAGTTGTGGACTGCAAAATAGGTTAAGTTGTGGACTGCAAAATAGGTTCAATACCTGCAATGATACTTGGATAAATATATTTATTGTGTGGAATATATTTCGTTTGATATTATAAGATGGAGGCCAGCTTACATTGTATTAATGTGTTGATTCGTTTTAATTTCTTAATATGTTATCTTCCACATTAATGACATACTAACAGACTCATACGTCGCAAATGAAAATTTCATTGTATTTGACTCTGTGAAGGCAATCGACTCACTACAGCGGTCGAGAGATTACAACACAGCTACCAAATGGCCGATATGGTCGTCTCGTATATCACCAATGCAAGGTTATTTCTTGTTTGATCATATCTAAGTTGAAGTTTTACACCAGTTTGTGTAGACTGATCTCAAATATGTATGTTTCTGAGGTTCCACCGCGTATCAGTGACCTGTTCGAACATAATTTTTCGCGTCCAACTTGACGGAACTTCCTCCCCACTACAAATCGACAACTGTCTTGCAACACGTTGCAACTTTAAAGGTTGTGGTTTTTGCACAAGTTACTGTGAGGTTAAGTTACGTATGTAGTTTTGTGTGGTTCCGTCGCGTATCGTTCTTTAAAAATTGGGCGCCATTTTGTTACGGACTGCTTTCTCCAGGGCTGTGCCGGCTAGCTCAGCTGCACAAGGGGAGGGGTTTTTCCCGCTGCCCTTGAGCCCGCACCAAAATGCCGATGAATTTCGATACTTATCACGCCTCACACACAACAACTACAACACTTACATTCTACGTTAACCAATAACAACAACGTTTGGTGACCGATATTGGTCACCGCGCACCCACCCTACCATGTGATGTTCCTGCTCGCGGTTTCGGAGCATCACCCTAGCCGATTGGTCCGATCCTGGCTTGCTACGGCCGCCCCATCTCCCTTAGTAACGAGACTTGGCCAATCATTTTTTTTCTTCTCACGTTACAAGTTTTGATTTAATTAACATTATTTCACACAGAAGCTGCCTACGTAAAAACCTAACAAGAATTTAACGCTAACCAATACACATAAATATATAAGCTTACTTAAATCATAATTATATTCTAAATTAATTTAAGGGTCTGCGCGGCCGCTCGCTGCTGCGGCGCTGCGCTATGCTTGCGCGCTGCGGTTGTTCTCTGCTGCTGCTATGACGCTGCTGCTCAAAGAGCGCCTTTGGCGCGCTGCGCCCTAGCTGTGGGCGCTGACGAGGATGGGTTCGAAGGTGGATGCGGGGTGAAGGTAAAACGGGTCTCCTGGTGGAACTCCGCTTGGAACAAACTCACCAGGAGACTGCTTCCTTCCGGCTTTTGTCGTTTCAGTTACTCCTTCGCTCTTATATATTTTGAGCGCAGCTCAAAATCCTCGCCCGCTTATCGCAACTACTTTTCATGACTGAGGCCCAAAAAATAAAACCGTTGGCGGTCACAAACTTGGGCCCTCGGGCATCTAACCGACAGGCCAAACAGCGGTTCTCCCTAACGGTGAGCGGGGGTCGCTGACCGAATTGGCTTAAGAGAAGATCTCTCTCAAGGCCATTTATTCCCGCTAACCCTGCCACCACTGGTTTGCACTGCTTGCTCTGTCGGCCGATGTCCCAATACCAGGGCAGCTGTCTCTTCCGATAGTTTTCATATCGAAATAAACAGCTGTTTACGCAAAATGCAACACATTGTCTACTAATTCTACGGAATCAAGTAAAAATGGTCCCTGTTCACATTCGACTGGTATCTGCACTATCATTCCCGAACTGGCTTCGATATTAAGTATATCCGTAGCTCTATTTCGTTCAATATGAATGGCGATAGTTGGCGCAGGGGTTTGTAAAATTAACATTTTAAGATCTATATTTGTTTTTATTATAGGTTCAATACCTGCAATGATACTTGGATAAATATATTTATTGTGTGGAATATATTTCGTTTGATATTATAAGATGGAGGCCAGCTTACATTGTATTAATGTGTTGATTCGTTTTAATTTCTTAATATGTTATCTTCCACATTAATGACATACTAACAGACTCATACGTCGCAAATGAAAATTTCATTGTATTTGACTCTGTGAAGGCAATCGACTCACTACAGCGGTCGAGAGATTACAACACAGCTACCAAATGGCCGATATGGTCGTCTCGTATATCACCAATGCAAGGTTATTTCTTGTTTGATCATATCTAAGTTGAAGTTTTACACCAGTTTGTGTAGACTGATCTCAAATATGTATGTTTCTGAGGTTCCACCGCGTATCAGTGACCTGTTCGAACATAATTTTTCGCGTCCAACTTGACGGAACTTCCTCCCCACTACAAATCGACAACTGTCTTGCAACACGTTGCAACTTTAAAGGTTGTGGTTTTTGCACAAGTTACTGTGAGGTTAAGTTACGTATGTAGTTTTGTGTGGTTCCGTCGCGTATCAGTGACCTGTTCAAAAATAATTGTTCGCGTCCAACTTGACGGAACCTCCCTCCACTACATGTCGACACTGTGATCAACCGTGTACCACTGACTTGTTTGAACATAATGTTCGCATCGAGCCTAGCAGCCCTCTCACAGCACTTCCCAGTTCTTTGCTTCTATGCAGCATTCTAGTAGTAGTAGTCTCATTATTTTCTGTATGTACAGCTGTTCACAAAAATAGCAGTGCTCATTAGCTGCAACTTTTAACTTAATTTTGTATATCAACAAGTAAATGAATGTTCACAAATTTAATTTTGTTTCAGTTTTGTGATTATTTTTAACAATAACAAATCAATTTATTGTTGAAAATGTTGTTAATTTTTTTACATTATTAATTAAATCAAAAAAAGTGCTGTTTACAGCTGTTCATCAAAATAGCAGTGAGTAATGAAAACATGGGAATTAGATGAAAAAAACATTGTAGAACTTCATAAAACTATTTTAATTTGTTTGCTTGGGTTAGTACTAAGTCGTGTACCCATTATTATTTATTACGTCCTGGCATCTGCGAGGCATCCACCAAGTCCTGGCAGCGCTTGACAGGGATTCGCTTCCATGATTGTTGAACAACCTCCCGAAGCTGTAATCGAGATGTTGGATTTGCATTTGCAATATATCGTTTAACATCTCCCCATAGGTTTTCAAAGGGATTTAAGTCCGGAGACTGTGCAGGCCACGACATAAGGTCGATCCGCTTTGATGCCATCCAGCTTTTGACCAGTTTGCTTGTATGTTTGGGTCGTTATCTTGTTGAAACGTCCACTTTAGTGGCATTTCCCAATCAGCATAAGGCAACATAACATTTTCTAATATGTTAACATATACAGATCGATCCATGATCCCATCAATCATGAATATAGGGCCTACTCCACGGTAGGAAAAACATGCCCATGCCATAATACTCAATCCGCCGTGCTTAACTGTCTTCAAAGTGTACCTACGATCCTACTCTGTGTTAGGTGGACGTCTGACATATTGTCTGGAGCCCTTTCCACCAAATAACACAATTTTACTTTCGTCACTCCATAAAATATTTCGCCACTTTGTAACGGGCCAATTAAGGTGACTTTTGGTGACTCGAAACGTGCTTTGACATGTCTGGTGGCTAGCAGTGGAACTTTTCGTGGATGGCACGCTTTGAGATTTTGTTCCTTAAGACGTCGCCGAATAGTAACGCCACTAACATTCAAGCCTTACTAATTTTTTAACTTGCTGGACGATGCAAAAGGGTGCGCCCTGCTATATCGCACAATAGATCGGTCCTCATGAGGCGTGGTTTTAAGTCGGATACCACGATTTTCGTGCATTTCTTTAAAGTTTAAAGCATTATAAACCATTTTAGCAGAACATCCACATATTTCCTGGATGTCTTTATATGTTTTTCCAAAGGTTTCTGAGCCGCCCTATGCTATTTGCTTTTTCAGGAGTACAATGTTTGCTCCTGCCCACTTAGTTAAAAAATATTAATTTATTTTAGTGTTTTCTAATGTTAATAGTCACTAACACAAAACTACTTACTTTTTATCAATTAAAAGTCTACAAAAATTTTTTTTTTGCTTATCAAGATACGCACTGCTAATTTAATGAACAGCCAAAGACTGAAGCTTCTAGCAAAAAGAGTTGTTCATTTGCTCAATTCTCGCAAATCTAACGAGATTTTTTCGTTTCTTCCTTGTACACATTCCATTCTACAATAACAATGCGTAAATATTCGTAACGGAACTTAACGGAAAAATCGCATGGCTTGATTGCATTTCTTTCACTGCTATTTTTGTGGACACATCTGTATATACATATATTCTTATCGCTTCTCCCGTTTACTTTCTCTCTCTAACAGTTCTTGAAAGCTTTTTGTTTTTGTTATATTTATTTTTGAAATTTCTTTCCTACTTTAATATTTTTTTGGTGTTCCCTACGTTTTTTGAGGTACATTCACTTTTATGAAGATGTTGTCGTGCTCGGCTAGAAACTGCAAATCCTCTGCTGATTCAAAGTCAGATTTTGTTGATTGCTGGCTCTGCGATAACGTTTTTCACGTTAAGTGCATTGGCCTTCCCGGCCGTATAAAAGATGGTATTAATAGCAAAATTGGCCTTAAGTGGTCGTGTGAAGGTTGTCGCGTAGGTGAACCTAACCTACGTAAGACCCTGAGGCCGACCAAATTGAACGTTGCTCGTTTGCGGGCTTCGCATTCGGAGTTAATTGAACTAAAATCCCAACTGAATAACCTTAATTCTCTAGAGGACCCTCCGCTTGTGTCAGTTCTTCCATCAACTCCTTTAACTCCGTTATCTCATGCGAACACTCCTCTCGCTGTCTCGCCTATTTTGCCTCAAGCCTCCACGGTTAGTTTGATTGATCCACCTATTGTGGTCGTCACTTCTCCTACTTCGCCTGTGTCTAGGAGTATAGTAAATAAATGCAGCTCTTCTGTAGTTATGCCTCCAAACATAACTAAGTCCCTTGTCGCCGTTAAGCCAAAGAAATTTATTTTTGTTTCTCGCTCCCCCGATACTTCAATTGAAGATGGCCAAGCATTCATTCAATCCAAGATCTCAATAACGAACCTTATTGTTGAGAAATTTAAATTTATTTTATGCACGAGACATTGCATCGTTCAAAATTAATATTCCTTCAGACAGCTTTAAAAAAGTCTGGACTAAACACTAAACTCTCTAAATTGTTTGTTGATTGTGTCTTTTTTAATTACCATATTTTAATATTTACTGAAGCTTGGTTGAAACCAGATGTACTCAGTAGCTCAATCTTTACAGAAAAGTACACTTCCTTCAGATGCGACCGTTTAGGTCGAACTGGTGGAGGCGTGCTTATAGCAGGTAGGTCTGATTTATCTGTTGAACAACTGTTAATTGTTTGCCCAGAATTTATCTGTGTTAAGGTGTCAGCGTGTCAAATTTCAATATACATTACTTGCTCTTATATTTCCCCTTCTTCAGATGTTTCCATCTACCTTGAACATCTTTCCTCTATCCAGTCTGTTGCATCCAAGTTATCTGATAGAGATTTTCTTTTAGTTTTTGGTGATTTTAATTTACCAGAAGTTGCATGGACCTCTCAACCACAATTCTTTGTTCCCTCGAGCTTTAATAAATTTCTTATAGGACTTTCTGAACTTCCATTATTTCAAATTAATAATATTCCTAACCTAAATGGTACAATGCTTGATCTTATCTTTTCATTTGATGTAATGTTGCAAAACACTATTTCTAGAAGTGATCCTTTAGTTTTACCTGACGATCCTTACCATCCTACATTAAATTTGTCATTAAAATTTCCTACTCTTGTGCAAACTGCAAATTCTCTTTCCAAATTAAAATTTCGCTGCTTTCGCAAGACCAATTTCTTTAAGCTTAACAATTTGATTTTAAATCATGATTGGTCTACTTTTTAATTGTGTTCAGATTTGAATATTTGTATCTCATATTTTTATACCCGCTACTCATAGAGTAGAAGGGTATTATAACTTTGTTCAAACCGAAAATATATGTAACAGGCAGAAGGAGACACCTCCGACCCCATAAAGTATATATATTCTGGCTCAGGATCAACAGCCGAGTCGATATAGCCATGTCCGTCTGTCCGTCTGTCTGTCCGTGTGAAAATCTAGATCTCAGCTATTATAAGAGCTAGGACTACCAAATTTGGTGACTATATGTGTTATTATTGCACGCTGATCAAGTTTATTTTGGATTTTGGCCACGCCCCTTCCGCCCCCGTAAATCGAAAAAACATTGATTACAAGCGCAATTTTAATGCCATATTGTTCATTTTCGGTCTACATGATTACTATAGCTAGCCAAATGATCTCTGAAAATTTGGTAACAATCGGATAATAAACACAGAAGTTATTCAGCTTAACGGTTTCCATAGATGTAAGCAGCGCTGCCGGCAGCGCTGCTTGCAGCATTGTGCCGAATCGTGTGTGCGTGTACGGTGGTGAAATGGGTTAAGTTGTGGACTGCAAAATGAACAATACTATTATGCGTTTACGGGTTCGAATCCCGCCCGCATCAAAAGTTAAATGTGTGCAAAAATATTTTTATGCCCACTACTCATAGAGTAGAAGGGTATTATAACTTTGTTTAAACCGAAAATGTTTGTAACAGGCAGAATATAATCATGTCCGTCTGTCCGTGTGAAAATCTTGATCTCAGCTATTATAAGAGCTAGGACTACCAAATTTGGTGACAATATGTGTTATTATTGCACGCTGATCAAGTTTATTTTGGATTTTGGCCACGCTCCCTTCCGCCCCCGTAAAATCGAAAAAATTTATTACAAGCGCAATTTTGATGCCATATTGTTCATTTTCGGTTTACATGATAAAAATAGCTAGCCAGATGATCTATGAAAATTTGGTAACAATCGGATAATAAACACAGAAGTTATACACCTTAACGTTTTCCATAGCTGTAAGCAGCGCTATCAGCAGCGCTGAGTGCAGCATTATGCCGAATAGTGTGTGCGTGTACGGTGGTGAAATGGGTTAAGTTGTAGACTGCAAAACGAACAGTACTATTATGCGTTTTCGGGTTCGAGTCCCGCCCGCATCAAAAGTTAAATGTGTGCAAAAATATTTTTATACCCGCTACTCATAGAGTAGAAAGGTATTATAACTTTGTTCAAACCGAAAATGTATGTAACAGGCAGAAGGAGACACCTCCGACCCCATAAATTATATATATTCTGGCTCAGGATCAACAGCCGAGTCGATATAGCCCCCTTCCGCCCCTGTAAATAAAAAAAACTGATTTCAAAGCGCAATTTTGATGCCGTATTGTTCATTTTCGGTTTATATGATAACTATAGCTAGCCAGATGATCTCTGAAAATTTGGTAACAATCGGATAATAAACACAGAAGTTATTAAGTTTAACGTTTTCCATAGCTGTAAGCAGCGCTGCCGGCAGCGCAAATTCTTTATAGTAATTGTCTATTAGTGGACATCATGACCGATTTTCTTAATTTTTTTTATATACGAGGGTCGTTTGATAAGACCGTGACTTTTTGTATTTGCCGCGCACCTGCTCTAAATACAACACTGCTCCTGTCAGCAGTTATCGATTAACAGCTGACTGTAAAATTTTGAGAAAGCTGCGTTTTTTGGTTTGCGTTTTATAGGCATTGAAAGCAGACGATCTCGTGAATTTTAACGAAAATGGAAAAAGTGAATTTCGTGTGCTAATTAAGCATTATTTTTTGCGTAAAAAATCCATCACCGAAACCAAGGAAAGACTTGATAAATATTATGGGGACTCTGCACCATCAATTTCAATGGTTAAGAAATGGTTTACTGAGTTCCGTTGTGGTCGTACCAGTACAAGTGATGCCGAACGTTCAGGTCGCCCAAAAGAGGTCGTCATGCCAGAAATCGTCGACAAAATCCATGGAATGATATTGGATGATCGGAGAATGAAAGTGCGTGAGGTAGCTGAGGCTGTAGGCATCTCAACTGAACGGGTACATCACATTTTACATGAATATTTGGACATGAAAAAGCTTTCCGCGCGATGGGTGCCGCGATTGCTCACACACGACCATAAGCGCAACCGTGTGACCATTTCAAAGGAGTGTTTGGCGATGTTCAACCGCAATCCAAACGAATTTTTGCGCCGTTTCGTTACCGTAGACGAAACATGGATCCACCACACCTGACCAGAGACCAAAGAACAATCAAGACAGTGGGTTTCTCCGGGTGAACGTGCACCAAAGAAGGCCAAGGTGGGTCTGTCGGCCAACAAGGTCATGGCCACAGTTTTTTGGGATGCACAAGGTATCATTCACATCGATTACCTTGAAAAGGGTAAAACGATCACCGGCGAATATTATTCAGAGCTTTTGGACAGATTCGATATTGATTTGAAGCAGAAACGACCGCATTTGGCGAAAAAAAAGTGCTGTTCCATCAGGACAATGCACGGGTGCACACGTGTGTAGTCAGCATGGCAAAATTTCATAAATTGGGCTACGAACTGCTACCCCATCCAGCATATTCTCCAGATTTAGCCCCCTGTGACTATTTTTTGTTTCCAAACATGAAGAAATGGCTCGGCGGTAAGAGATTCGGGTCAAATGAAGAGGTCATCACAGAAACAAACGACTATTTTGAGGGCCTTGAGAAAACCTATTATTTGGAAGGAATAAAAAAATTGGAAAAACGCTGGACTAAATGTATAGAGCTAAAAGGAGATTATGTTGAGAAATAAAACGCTTCTTTGACGAAAAAAATATATTTTATTCAAAAAGTACGGACTTATCAAACGACCCTCGTAGATAGAGCTAGATTTATCTGAATTTTTGGTGAAAGAATTATTCTTCGGTCTCTTCTAGTATTTTTTTTTAAATGATTTAAAGTTTTAATTTTTTTACATGTACTTTGTTGTTGCCTTTTTGTGCGAGGCGCCGGTATGTCGGCCACTTTTCGTGACGCTGCAGTGTGCCAAAAGCAATTTATTTTAAGTGAAAACTACGCAGCCACTTGAATGAAAGATTTTTTTATATTGAAAAATTAATCTAACTCTTCTACACAACATAGCGCCAAAGTTCTAGATCAGCGTGCAATAGTAACACATATTGTCACCAAATTTGGTAGTTCTAGCTCTTATAATAGCTTAGATCTAGATTTTCACACGGACGGACAGACCGACATGGCTATATGGACTCCGTTATTGATCCTGAGCCAGAATATATATACTTTATGGGGTCGGAGATGTCTCCTTCTGCCTGTTATATACATTTTCGGTTTGAACAAAGTTATAATACCCTTCTAATCTATGAGTAGCGGGTATAAACATAAACAAACAAAATATACGCAAATCGATAATTAACGAATATTTCGGAAAGTATTAAGGTAACAGTTTCCTGTTTTGGCACACGTAAAGGTGCTGATAGTAATTACAATCCGATTGCACATTAAACACAAAAGTTATTAAAGAAAACGCTTTCCATAGTTCCGCTGCCCGCGTCATTGGAACGATATGCTCCATCGTTTTTATACTATTCGCCCATTGAAAATGGTCAAAATGGTATACTAAGTTTGTGCAAATGTATGTAACAGGCAGAAGGAGGCGTGGCAGACCCACAAAGTATATATATTCTGACTCAGGATCACTAGCTGAGTCGATTGAGCCATGTCTTTCCAAGCAGAAAGCTGTAACATCAATACTTTTCCTAATAATCATAAATTATCGATTTGCGTGGGCGCTGGGCGTGACATTGAAAATTGAAAATAAACTCGATCTACCTATGGTATACAGAAACTTTCATGTGAAATTTGGTGTCTCTAGCTTTTGTAATAGCTGAGATCTAGACGTTGAAACGGACAGACAGACAGACGGACAGACGGACAGACATACGGACACGGCTCAATCGACTCAGCTAGTGATCCTGAGTCAGAATATATATACTTTGTGGGGTCTGCCACGCCTCCTTCTGTCTGTTACATACTTTAACACAAACTTAGTATACCATTTTTGACCATTTTCAATGGTCGAATGGTATAAAAATAGGTAGTGGATAAACTTGTGCAGAGTTTTTTGATGGAATTAAGTATTTGATAATTTGTTTCGAAAGTGGGCAAATGGTCGGGTGCGCTCGACTGTAGCTTTCTTTACTTGTTAGACCATGGATTTTAAAAAAATACATGGCCTATTGTGTTTGTCGAAATCTGCGTAACAGGCAGAAGGGAGCATCTGCGACCCTATAAAGTATATATATTCTTGATCAGGATCATTAGCCGAGTCGATTAAGCCATGTCTGTCTGTCAGTCTGTATGAACGCCTATATCTCAGAAACTAAAAAAGCTAGAGCCACCAAATTTGGTGACAACACTTATGTGAATCTACTACTTCCGCGCCCGCAAATTGCTAAACCGTATAGCAAGCGCAATAATAAGCTAGAGTTTTCAGTTTTGGCGTGAATGATAACTATCACCACCTAAACGATCGCTGAAAATTTTGGTTCGGATCATCTAATCTATAATGATAATGAACCTAAAAATTATTCAACGTTTCATATAGATTTGCACTGCGCCCACTGCAAGCAAGCAAGCAGTGTTTTTTCTAAGGAGTGTTTTTTTCCAACTGCTTGGACTGCTTGGCGTCTAACTGAAAATTATATGTGTTGCTTATTATTTTTCTTTGAAAAACACGCTTACCAATAACCGTTTTCCAAATCTGATTTTTTGTATAACCTTAAAAAATTAATGGTCTTATACAGTCAACACTTGACTGTAGCCGTTCTTACTTGTTTTTTATAATATTTTATTTATGTTTCTTTTCTGTTTTTTAGAGGCTGCAATAATTTTGCAAATCTTAATTAATTTTAATTTAATTACATTAATTTGTATTCGCACTTATGCCTCAGTAGTATTAGCGCTGGGCTGGTCAATCGTTGCGCTGCAGTCGGCTTTGGCTGCATACCCTTATTAGTTTTCTGGCAAAAGGATTTGGATGCGTCGATAACTTGTCTAAATGCTTCGCTTTTTTCTCTAAAATGATTTCGGTTATATATTTTATTTGGAGGTGTCTGTGAATGTATTCGTTTCGGAGACACCACGGTGCTCCAGTCATAGTTCTCAGGATTTTGGACTGTGCTCGCTGAACAATGTCTATATTACTTCTAGATGCATTGCCTCATAGCTCGGCGCCATAAGTCCAGATGGGTTTTATGACTGAGTTGTACAGAAGTACTTTGTATTCCAGGCAAAGGGGAGAGTGTGCGTTTATAAGCCAATGAAGGTTTCTGGCCTTTAGTCTCATGTGCAGCGTTTTGGCTTCTATATGCTTTCGCCAAGTGAGTCGCCTGTCTAAATGGACACCTAGATATGATACTTCATTAGAGTGTGGGATACATGTGTTGTTGAGGGAAACGGCCGGGCAGCTAAGTTTATTTAGAGTGAACATGACTTGTTTGCATTTGCTTACGTTCAACTGTATGCGCCAATTCGCTGCAAGATGATTGATGGTTAATTGCGTGGAAGCTTTTACTGGGCATCTGGAGCGGCTTAGTATTGCGGTGTCATCTGCAAATGTGGAAGTTGTGAGCTGGTGATCAGTAGGGATGTCAGCCGTGTACAGAATGTAGAGGATTGGGCCCAGAACACTGCCCTGGGGCACTCCGGCTGCGGTTGCATAGTCGCTCGAGGTGCTATTATTACACCTTATTGCAAAAACTCGATTGTAGAGATAGGACTTAAGCATCTTATGTGTGTTTTGTGGCAGAAGCTTGGTAATTTGGAAAATTAGTCCGTCGAGCCAAACTCGATCAAATGCTTGCGCGATGTCTAGGAATATAGCAGTGCAGTATTCTCGATGCTCGAAAGTAGTGCGAATTTCCGATGTGATTCGGTTGACCTGTTCAATAGTTCCTTGTTATTCTCTGAAGTCAAAATTAGTCAAATTGGTGACATGGGATTGTATTGTACTTTTTAAGGTGTGGGCTGATTTTTAGCAACAAAAATTTCTAAAACACCTTTGACAGGCAACCTAGTAAGCTTATAGGCATGTATGATGATGGCTGAGTTTTATCTTTTGCTGATTTGGGTATCATGATAATGATTGATTTCTTCCATCGTTGGGGGAAGTATCCAAGCTTAGCAATAGCGTTGAAAAGTAAGCAAATATGCAGAATGGCACACTGCGGAAGTTCGATGATCATTTTCGGCGTAACTAGTTCAAAGCCAGGCGACTTTCGAGGCTTTAGTTCGTTGATGGCTTTTTATACCCCCTACTCATAGAGTAGAAGGGTATTATAACTTTGTTCAAACCGAAAATGTATGTAACAGGCAGAAGGAGATACCTCCGACCCCATAAAGTATATATATTCTGACTCAGGATCAACAGCCGAGTGGATATAGCCATGCCCGTCTGTCTGTCTGTCCGTCTGTCTGTCCATGTGAAAATCTAGATCTCAGCTATTATAAGAGCTAGAACTACCAAATTTGGTGACAAAATGTGTTATTATTGCACGCTGATCAAGTTTATTTTGGATTTTGGCCATGCCCCCTTCCGCCCCTGTAAATCGAAAAAAAAATTGATTACAAGCGCAATTTTGATGCATTATTGTTCATATTCGGTTTACATGATAAATATATGATGATGATCTCTGAAAATTTGGTAACAATCGGATATTAAACACAGAAGTTATTCAGCTTAACGTTTTCCATAGCTGTGAGCAGCGCTGCCGGCAGCGCAAATTCTTTATTTGTACAGGAAATAATGAGAATGCCTTACAATGCAAATTTTTGCAGTTGTTGGATAGCAGCGTCAGTAGCTTAGTGGAAAAGCGATGAACTCCTGAACCGACAGGCCCGTGGTTCGATTCCCAGTTCATTCCGCTTAAGCTTTTTCTTTTTTTTTAAGAACTTATACTTTAATTTTTGAATATGCATTAATTGGTGGTCGTGCATTTTATTTAAAATTTTTTTAATGGCTCACAATGAACTTTGTTAACAAGTGGAGAAGTGACAGTCTCTTAAATCAGCTGAGTGCGATTGTTAGAGCACAGCTTTTTTTTATATTTATTTTTTATTTAATTGTGTGTTTAAGTTATGAGAATAAATACCAACAACAACATTCATCATGCATTCCTACTTTGTTTTTGTCGTGCAAGAATTTTCGAATGGTCTCATAATGTAACTTTGGCAAAATTTGCATATGGCTTAATGACCGAATGGAGAAGTGGTGGACCTCTTAGATAATGGGTCCAAGGTTCGATTCCGCATGCATGCGTGTCATGGTGGTGGAGATCGAACATTTCTTATTTTTTGCAAAGAAAAGTTTTTGCCTTCCGTTTTGAGCTACCTTCATGAAACATTGATGCCATAGAACCTATCGGTCGTTTTTTTAACAAAATTTATTAAAAGTTAGAGTGCTTTAGAACACTTTCCATTCAAGTATATAAAGAGGTACTAAAAGGGCACATATCGTTTTTTACATGCACGGATTCGATTTATAGTCTTCAACAGGTAGAATTATTATTTTTACTGTTTAAGTGATAAATCCTGGATTTTTTTGGTACCTCAATAAAAGTTAAACGTTTTTAAGCCCGCTACTCATAGAGTAGATGGGTATTATAACTTTGTTCAAACCGAAAATGTATGTAACAGGCAGAAGGAGACACCTCCGACCCCATAAAGTATATATTCTGGCTCAGGATCAACAGCCGAGTCGATATTGCCATGTCCGTCTGTCCGTCTGTCTGGCTCTCTATCTGTCCGTGTGAAAATATAGATCTCAGCTATTATAGGAGCTAGGACTACCAAATTTGGTAACAATATGTGTTATTATTGCACGCTGATCAAGTTTATTTTGGATTTTGGCCACGCCCCCTTCCGCCCCCGTAAATCGAAAAAACATTGATTACATGTGCAATTTTGATGCCATATTGTTCATTTCCGGTTTGCACGATAAAAATAGCTAGCCAGGTGATTTGGTAACAATCGGATAATAAACACAGAAGTTATTCAGCCTAACGTTTTCCATAGCTGTTAGCAAATGCCGACAGCGCTGCTTGCAGCATTGTACCGAATCGTGTGTGCGTGTACGGTGGTGAAATGGGTTAAGTGGACTGCAAAACGAACAGTACTATTATGCATTTACGGGTTCGAGTCCCGCCCGCATCAAAAATTTAATGTGTGCAAAAATGTTTTTTTTTTTTTATTTTAGATTTTGACTTTGCATAAATATTGTAAGTCCATAGCCTTTTTTTTTCAAAATATGATTGTAGCCGTTTTTTATGTTCCGCAAATTAATGATGTACGAGCAGCTGGGTAGCGGGTATATTACTTACTTACTTGTTCTATTTCGCTTTTCCGGAATTCCAGAGGCGCTTGGGGGGCCATGTCCGCTGCTGCAGTCCGGCAGAGTGAAAGAATTTGTAGCAGGGTTTGGCTGGAATACGTCGTGCAGATGGTGAGCAAATGCACTTGCTCTCTCTTCATCGGAGCAAAACCAGTTGCCATTGCCACTTCGTAATAGCATAGCCGTTTTTGTATTGTACCGTATGTACTGACGCTGAGCTTCATCTTCCTCTTGATTGAGTGCCTTGGTGAGTCTGCGGGTGGCTATCTTTAGCATATCTGTTGTACTTAAGCCACTTTATTAATTGGCTTGTAATCCTTCGGGATCGGTCAACAGTGTGTGGACGATTGATAATAGGTCAGCAAGTGATTCAGCGTTAATTTTTCGGGTGACTGCAAAATCAATTATGTCTGGAATTTTGTTGGGATCTGCTGGCCAGTATGTAGGCCCACCCGGAGATACAAAGCCAAGTTTATTACGTGGCTTGATCATTGCATTATACAGCTGCTTTCCCTTTTGGCGTCACCAGACGGGATCCCCAGTATGTGTTGTTGGCGTTGTAGTCGCCGGCTGCAATGCATTTCTCGCCCAAGGTTTTGAAAAATTTCATTAAATGGCCTTCAGAGATCGAAAAGCGGGGAGGGCTGCTGCCAAAGTTAGTGTGCCGCTGCAGAGGTGTATCGTTATAGATATTGACTACAAGTAGGCTTTTTGGAACCTATTTAAAAAGTTATGCATAAGACGACTTCTTATAAGTATCCCAGATCCTCCATGAGCTTTGTTGTCAGGATGATTCGTTCCGTAGAATAAGTAACCTGGTATTTTAAAGTTGTATTTATTTGTAAGATGCGTTTCCCGCCGGAGCATTACATCTATGTTTTGGTCATGCAAAAACTGGATGAATTTTGAATTTTGTCCACCAGAACCACCAAACACCATTAGCGTTTCACAGTGTTATCCTTAAGGAAACCATTATATAGATTTTGAGGATGCAAGCAGCAAAATGGATTCAATGCCACTCGATTGTTTTGTTTTTTTTTTTTTTTTATTTCAAATACGGCAGGAAAATAAGATCTTCGAAAGATACCATCCACCGTCCGTAGATGGTATGCACAATTCATAACTCTCCAAGTAGAGTTACGCCTACGTACTAAAAAAAAACCTCCGTATGCTCTTCAGTCCTTGCTTCGCTCACTGGTACTTCCAATCAAGGTATTACTTCGGTGAGCAGGATGTGGTGCCCGGTCGCAGTCCCTCTCTTGGTGCGTTGCTGTGTAACGCTCCTTCGTTAACTCTTTAGTCGCCTTTTACGACAAGCCGAGCCCGCTGAGGTGGTATTCTTGGTCCGCCACTATACGGGAGTGCTCCCTTATCCAACGGGTCTGCTGGCCGTCTCATCGATGCGAACACGTTTCATCATGCCTATTATAATGCCATGAGCCCTCTCCCACACGGTTTTATCCGCCAGCATATTGCGCATTAGACTTCTCGGGCTGAGCGGAGTTCCAGCAAGAGTCTTCAGTATCTCCCTCTCTGTACGAAACCTAGTGCAGTGCATTAGGATATGTTCCGCTGTTTCGGCTACGTCGTTGCAGAACAGGCACAGGGCTGAGTCCACATGGCGAAACCTGAAGTGGTAACCCCGGAAGCAACCATGGTCGGTGATGAACTGGGTTAAGTGATAGTCCAGCACTTTGTGTTCACACCCTGCCCACTCGGATAAATCTGGAATCAGCTGGTAGGTCCATCTCCCTTGTTGTGAGTGTTGCCACCTAGTCTGCCACACCCCATAAAGCCAGACACTGATCTCTTCCCCGGTAACACCTTCTCGAGACAGGTATTGGGCTTCTATCTCAAGATCGATCGGGGGGATGCCGCGAGAACATGAGCTGCATCTTCCGATATTGTTCTGAATCCTCTTATCAGTCTAAGAGCCAGGGTCCGTGATACTGCACGCGCGTTTTCCAGGTAAGTCACTCTATTCGTGACACTTCTCCAGATGGGGGCAGCGTATAGAAGCGATGATTTCGCGACTGCCACTAGCAGCCTCCTGGCCGACATCCTGGGTCCACCTATATTTGGCATGAGTCTTGCCAGTGCTGCTGCTGTCATCGCTGCCTTCCTACTGGCGTATCTCGCATGCTCCTTGAATGACAGTCTATGGTCAATAAGAACACCCAGATACTTCAGGGATCCAGCAGACTCTATTTGAGCGTCTTTGACCGCGACACGTATACTCTCGACGGCCTTTCTGCTGCTCAACAACACTGCTTCGGACTTGTGCGCAGCGATGCTAAGACCGGCATTCTCCAGCCAGCTAATAGCTGAGCTAATCGCTGCATTGCTCTTGTCCTGTAGCTCCGGAATAGTTTTGGCAACCGCTGCTACTGCCACGTCGTCAGCAAAGCAGAGTAGCTCCACTCCACTGGGCTTGCTGATGGACAATATCCCGTCGTACATTATGTTCCACAGGATTGGACCAAGTACCGACCCTTGTGGGACACCTGCGGTGACGTGGTGTTTTCTTGGCCCGCCATCAGTATCGTACCATAGTATACGGTCCCTGAAGTAGCTGCCAGTGATGATCCTGAGGTAACAAGGAATACCCATGTTGCGCATGGCCCCAAGGATGTTTGGCCATCTCGCCGTATTGAATGCATTTTTCACGTCTAGCGTGATGATGGCGCAGTACTCCTTGCTGCCACCTAGCCATCTGTCACCATCGAGGGCGGAGTTGGCCAGATCTCTTATGGCAGTGAGAGCGTCGAGAGTGCTTTTTCCTCTCCGGAAGCCATACTGGTGTCTTTGTAGGCCATCGGGGCTCTCAGTGATCAGCTCAATTCGGGTGTTTGGGATGCGTTCGAAGAGCTTTACCACAATATCCAGCAGACATAGTGGGCGGAAACTGCCTGCAGCATTAGTTGTAGCCTTACCTTTCGGCAACAATACCAGCCTCATGTTCTTCCAGCGAGAAGGGAAGACACCATCTATCAGACACTGTTGGAAAGTGTCCCTGAAGATTTCAGGCTTGGCATTTGCGGCAGCCATAACTACGACGCCTGGGATGCCATCGAGACCTGGGGCTTTGTTGGGCTTAATTCTCTTTGCCGCTTCGATGACCTCACATGTAGTGACACACGGGAAGTCGGGGACAGGGATTTCTTGTGCGGGTTGCCATAGAGTATCCTGATCTGGGAATAGCTCCTCCACGATGCTTGATAATAGAGCCGGGTCCTGTGGAGTGCCTCCTTCAGCGGCTTTCAGCTTATTGCAAACCAATTTGTAGGCGGGACCCCACGGATCATCGTCTACGCTCGCCAGCAGCTCTTTAAAAGCATTTGCTTTAGCAGCAGCAATGCCATTTCTGAGCTCCGCACGTTTCGATCTGTACCTCTCATGTAGATCTGAGTGGTGAGAGTGACCTCTGGCTCGTTGCGCCTGTCTCCTTGCCCTGAAGCATTCCGAGCGTAGCTGGTTGAGAGAGCCGTTCCACCAGTAGACCGGAGGTTTGCGTTTACTTGTTTGCTTCTTACGCGGCATCGCTGCATCGCATGCAGCTTCCAGCATCTTCATGAGCGCCGCCACCATGGTTTCCGCATGTCCATTTGTAAGCACCATTTGTTCGATGTTGAAAGCCAGCATGTCCTTGTCAAGTTTTTTGATGTCCCATGCATGCCCAAGAGTACTCCTTGCCTGTCGTTGTGTGATGCACGACGTGCGCGCGCTGAATGTAATTAGGGCATGATCGCTCAGCGTTACGTCCAGATCCAGCTGGTTCATGGCATCAATAACGGCCCGTCCTCTGAGATTGGATATCCGGCTTCCCCATTCTATTGCCCAGGCGTTGAAGTCACCTGCAATGACTACAGGCTTGCGCCCTCTAGTGTGGTGAATTAAAGTATTTAACAGTTCCTCGAAGAGGTCCGGACTGTCACTAGGCGGGGCGTAGCAGCTATATAGGTGAACATCCTTAACTTTAGCGTACGCAATGCCACGCATAGGCACGCTTTCCTGATCCTCTATGTAGAGGTTTCTGCAGCATATGACTGCCGCCTTACGTGTAGAGTCGAAGAGCACTCCTGAGTTTCCCGCACCAGGGGCGTACGGTTCGCTCAGAAGCATGACGTCAGCATTGCGCTCTCTCGCTGTCTGGGACAGGAGGCTCTGTGCAGCTGCGCAGTGGTTAACATTTAGCTGGAAGATGTTAATCATCATCACGGCGACTCGGGACTCCTTTTTTTGTGCTCGCTTTGAAGGTAGGGCATGCATAACTACCTGTCGGGTGATTTCTGTCTACATCGCTGTTGCAGATCAGGCATTTCGGCTGATTATCACAGCCCTTCGCTTTGTGCCCACGTTCGCCGCACCGAAGACAGCAGTCCGAGCGGTCAGGCTCCTTACAGTTGATGGCCCTGTGACCGTAACCCAGGCAATTATAGCATCTTGTGGGGCGTGTGTCTTGAATGATGCGACAGCGAGACCAGCCAACGGTTACCGAGCCCTTTTTTAGGTCGATCGCTCCTTTATATTTGGGCACGCTTGCAGAAACTTTTCCCTCCACTTCGAGCAACAACTCGCCTTGTTGTGTCCTCCTGATTTTCTTGACATGACTGCCAAGTTCTGTCAGGCTCGGGTCGGCTTTGAGCTTACGGAGCATGTCCGAATATGAAATTTCTCCCGTCTTTTTAATTATTATCGCCTCCGGCTTTTTGCGTAGTCGTTTAGGTGCCACCTTAGTCCACTCCGCCTTTTTGTTACCCTCTTTGGCTACGGACGCGAAGCTGGGCGGAAGTGGCTCCTTAATTTTGGACGCCTGCAATGTCACATCCTTGTTAGCGGGAAGCTTCTTCGGGGCAGGCTTCACTGGGGCGCTCTTTTTGCTGGCTGCCGGGGTGCACGCTGGTTGCAGTCGCGCTTCCTTCTGGGTTGCCGTGCTCTTCGTTGGGGCCACCTTAGCGATGGCATCCTGCAGCTGGATTGCTCTGGCATTTAGAGCTGCCATCTCCGAAATCTACCCCTTAGTTTCCCGGGTGACGTGGCGCTGCGTCTCAAAGGCTGATAACAGTACCGTTATTTTCCGTTCCATAATGCCCAAAATGCTGCGCATTTCCTCGTTTTTGTAGGCCGACAGGTCTAGTGGCCTAATCGGCGGAACAGGCGGGGTTTTCGCTGAGGCTTTTTGGGTCGGCACGCTGATGAGATCGGAGATCTTCTTCTTGGTCACTGGCGGCGCTGAAGGGGCCAAGTTCTCTCCTACTATATGATCACTGATGCTGGGTATTGAAGTCAGCGTCTGGGAGACGGCTTGCGCTACGCTCACGGCCGCTGGAACTGGGATTTCAGCTCCTCGCTCCGTTATTCCCGCTCCTCTTGTGGGGGACCTGGACATTCTGGCGCTTCGTTTGAATGGGTCCACCACGTCGTCGGGGGCAATGCCCCCCGTTGTACCGTCCATTAATTGGCAGGTGTCAACTACTTACCCTATGCGTACGTAGAGCGCCAAATTTTAAATTTAAATTTACGAGATTTATATATAAATATAAATTTATAAATATATATTTATAAATAAATATTAATATATTTGCAAAATATAAAATTCAAATTAAATATCTGAATTACGCGCTCAACTGATCGAGCAGCCCTGGCGGTGCCGTTGATCTGGCAACGCCACTCAGGTCCGATCGCTTACTGACGTAGGTTGGCAGCGCTGACAGCTGATGTTTTCCGCCGACCACAATGGCGTGACTTAGGAAAAGGAGAAAGCGAGGAAAAGTTGAGTGAAAATTAAATTTTCACCTTCACTCAGCCCTCGCGGCGCTCTCCTCGCCCCCACCACCAATAAGCGCAGTGATATGACCTGGGAAAAGACTCCCGATTAGGATTCCAGAACCCGGAGAACCTCGCAGTGAGTATTGCCACCAATGCAGCAGACTTTGACCAAGCACTTTACTCTTCCAGGTCAGAGTTCTGGGCAGAAAAGCCGCAGAAACACAGGAAAAAACTCTTCACTATCAAAAAACACGTCTTGCTATTTTCGTGGTAAATTTCGTGTCGCCACTCGATTGTGTCAGTTGTTGTGTGTGGGTGTTTGGCACCGTGGACCCTTCGTATGTTGCATTTGCGATTCTTGTAGGTAATGCAGGATTGTGCAGACCGGTCTTGAGAGTGTTGCAAATGAGATACCAAGAGTTGTTCTAGAAACAGTTGGGTAGTTGATTTGTTGCCTGCGGACCATGGTAGATGTTGAGGTTGTTGTGGTTGCGTGCAGAAGCCACACGGTTGTTAAGGCGGCTTTTCAGCTCCTTGTACACCATGCATCCTCTCCAGTTTGCAGTATGTTTCTCGCCACAGTTGCTGCACATTTTTAATATTAATGGCTGTTTTAGCGTTAAAGTTCTTGCTTCTAATTATCGATTATTTCATTTGGCTTTACCGATGGCTCAATTCCTTTCAATACTACTTGTAGTCCCTTGCAGCTTTTTAGTTGATAGGTATAGGAGTTCTTCCCTGCTTCGCTCAGATATTTGGTTACTATGCGGTGGCCCGGCTCCGTTTGGATCTGCAATCTTATTTAATGGATGCTTCCCTTCTTTAGCGGATTGATGTAAAATTTGTTGTCACCAATGAGATTAACAAGCTTGTCTACAAGAGTTTTCGAACTCTGCTCTCGGATGAATATTGGTGGCGGCTTAACTATCTTTAGTTTTACTACTATTGGTACAGCTTGTTGTTCAGGTTCATAATCAGCTAAAATAGCGAACTGATTTGAGCTGGCAGCTCCGGAGTCTTGACTAGCATTGTTTCGCAGTGAGAACCGGCTCTCTCGCTCGTCTTGCTCGCGAGTTCGGGCATCGTTTCGACTCATAGGTAAACTTTTTTTATTTATTTGTGTGTGCGTGTGTGTTTATATGGTTTCCTTACTTGTTAGACCATGGACTTTGAGAAAATAAATGATTAATTGTTTTTGTCGAAATGTGCTTAACAGGCAGAAGGAGGCATCTGCGATCCCATAAAGTATATATATTCTTACTCAGGATTACTAGCCTAGTCGATTGAGTTTAGTCTGTCTGTCCGTGTGTATGAACGCCTATATCTCAGAAACTAAATAAGCTGCCCCGCGTTTACCAATAACAGTTTTCTCAATCTAATTTTTGTATGATCTTCAAAAATCCATGGTCTTGTAGAGTTAACACCTATAGCCGTTCTAACTTGTATAATGTCAGAATACTTTAGCTGTTTTTATCTCTGCCCCTAATTTCTTCCCAAAATGGCATCAAAAGATTTAAATGTGGCCAACAGGTAAAACTTAACTCTAACGTCCTCAATATTAACAAGTAAGAAAGCTAAATTTGAGTCTGCTCGACTGTAAAATACCCGCTACCCAGCTGCTCGTACATCAAAATTATTTTGCGGGACAACAAAGAACGGCCACAATCATATTTTGACCGTAAAAGGCCATGGACTTTCAATATTTAGGCTGTGAATATAATATTCAGCTATGGAAAACGTTAAGCTGAATAACTTTTGTGTTTATCATCCAATTTTTACCAAATTTTCAGAGATCAAATCTAGATTTTCACACGGACAGACAGATGGACATGGCTATATCGACCTGGCTGTTGATCCTGAGCCAGAATATATATAATTTATGGGGTCGGAGGTGTCTCCTTCTGCCTGTTACATTCATTTTCGGCTTAAACAAAGTTATAATACCCTTCTACTCTATGAGTAGTGGGTATAAAAATTAACAAAATTATATTGAGTTCTTGGAGCTGGAATTGGTGGTTCTCTATAAATAAATAAAGTAATGCGAGGAGCAGGTAAAGGCTTTGAGGTGTAGTTCTTAAGCTGTCTTGTCTGTCCCATGTTTGTTGCATTTCTTGCTCTGAAGTTCTCGCTTTCTAATTTGTGGCAAAGATTTAATGCTGAGGTTCTTTGATTCCCAGAAGGCTAGGAAAGTCGCCCTGTAACCCTCGTACGAATGTGTCAAGAGCCTTAACTCTGTACATTTTCGTTATTAACAGTTCTGCTTCGCTTCCTAACCCCATACAATCGAACTTGTTAAGGATTAGGAATAGGTGCTTATAAGCTGCTTGATGGAATTCTTCCACCGATTGGTTAGCACCCGTTGTAAGCATTGTCATTTTGTATTCTAATGTGTTAATGTTGAGTTTATCCGCGTAATGAAGAGTCAGACACTTCGAGATCGCTACCATTCGACCAACTTCGTAGTTGCACTAACTAGTACTAACTCGCTCTCACACACACATACAGACACACACACAAAGGCTAAAACGATGCAGACGAAATGCTGCGGGCAACGGAACTATGAAAAACGTTTTCTTTAATAACTTCTGAATTTATTGCCCGATCGGATTGTAATTATGGGAATGGGTGCACATTATCAGCATCTTTACGTGTTCTAAAACAGAATTCTGTAACCTAAAGACTTTCTTTAATATTCGTAAATCATCGATTTGCGTGGGCGGTGGGCGTGGCACCTCAAATTTGAAATAAATTTCATCTGTGCATGATTTATAGGAACCGTCATGCCAAATTTAGTGTCTCTAACTGTAAGACTTTCCTTAATATTCGTAAATTATCGATTTGCGTGGGCGGTGGGCGTGGTACTCCAAATATGAATTAAACTTGGTATACAGGAACCATCATGTCAAACTTGGTGTCTCTAGCTTTTGTCTTAGCTGAGATCTCGACGTTCATACAGACCGACGGACAGACGGACATGGCTCAATCGATTCGGCTGTTGAAAATATAAATTAATTCACTTGCAGGATGCAAAGTAAAAAATAAAAAGATTTTTGGAGTTCAATTAAGAACAATGGCGTTATTTGTCTAAATCCAATTTGAACCTAATTACCCTAAGCTGTCCCTAATAAGCTGTGAGTCTTGGCTGTGAGCTGCGCTGCCCTTGGTGGCAGATGATCGACGTCGGCTTCGCTGTTTCCAATAGGCAACGACATCGGCTGATGTTATGTTGGTCGAAATGTTGCAGTCTTCTTGGAATTACATGCATTGGTGGGAGCGGAAGCGGTTGCGAAACAGATTCTTAGAATTCTGCTTGGTAGCTCGGCGCGTGCAGAAAATTATGCAGACACTGAGCTTGCAGATTGGAACTTGCGTACTGGAATTCATTATTTTAAATTGTAACACTTTTGTTGTTAACTCTTCCCCCTCCAATTTGCGCTTGTCCACGAACGGTCTCTAGAAGTAGGAAATGTTGTTGAACTGAGGTAACTGATACTCTGCCTCAGTCAAAGATTGCTCGCAGGTTGATGGTGCGACGATCGCTGTGACTTTTGTTTCCATTCCAGGCGTGGGTCCTAATTGCAATGCTATGCTCTTCTGCCTTTGGTTATAGGTGTGCAAGCCCAGGATGAGAGTCAGAGCAATGCCAAAGAGCGTCAGCAGGGTTATGCTGTTGACCGTTGAATGGGCCTTTATGTGCATCAGTTGTCCAGTGTTATTTATGTGCAATGCTTCCAGTGCTTCAAGTGATAGAGCTTTAAGTCTTTCTTTTTCCTCAGCCGTAAACTGCGTAAGAGGAGCTCCAGGGGTGAGGACTGTAGGTTCCAAATTGCTGAACCGCTTGTTGTCGATAATATTCGAGTCGTTTGATAGCTAAAAAAGGTAGGTTCCCTCTAGGTGAAGTTCTGTTTTGCTCCAGGTTATATTTCCATCGAAGTCGTTTAATAGAATGATTGCGTCGTCCACTTCTTCTATTTTGGATACGTGGTCGGCATTGCTAAAACTACACAGCGCTTTCTTACCCTGAACTAACTTTGGAATACAATTTGAATTACTTATATTAACAATTTTATTCTTATTACATATTTTAATATATTCTATTGTTTTACAATTTTGGGGAATGGCATAAGTGAGGTTTTCGAAAACAAAGATTTCTTGAACGTTTAAGTATACAATTAAATTGTTTCTTACTATGGGTATTATCATAATGTCTTGGTATTGTGTTTCTTCTAAGTTTGGAATTTTAACAATATTCAAAAGTGTTGTTTTATTATGTAAAATTGAGACATCGGAAAACTCCATTATTTCTTCCGTTGACAGGGGTCGCATGTAGTTTCTTTAAAAAAATTTTTCAATTTCCATTAACTCATCTTCATTTAGTAAAAGTGTGTTAACTACGTTTAGTCGTGGCCACTGAATGGCATATCTAATGTTAACAATTTTTTCTTTTAGAAGTCTAATCTGGTTCGTAATCCATAGTAATATCCTGAAAAATTGTAGATTTTGATATGGCTTTTATGTACTGTTTTTCCTGATTCTGTTGTTATTGTAGTGTGCTTGTTTTCTGTAACTGTTTCTTTTTTATATCTTGGGGAAAGCCTAGAACCTAATCTAGCGTTTACTTTAACGAATATTTCTTCTCCAGGCTGATAATTACGTATTTCCTTTTCATTTTTATTGTGGTTTGTACGGTCCGTTTTCTGTTTATCTTTAAGTCTTTCAATGTTATCTGGTCTGGCTGTTTCGTATTGGGTCGGGTCTGTTGTCACTCTCCTGCCAAAGAATACTTCTAGTGGTCGTTTCTTGGTAACTGAATAAAAGCTGTAATTGTACTCGTAAACTGCCCTTTCCAAAAGTTCCTTGAAATTCCTTTCTGTGCCTTCCTTCTTGAGGCATCTCATTATTTCTGAAAGTGTTGAATGGAAGCGTTCTATCTGACCGTTAACGGTACTCTTATATGGTGGGGCGGTGTAAACTACTAGCTGTTCCAGCATGAACTTAATTGATTGGGAATTGAAAGCCTTTTCGTTGTCCATAACGATATGTTTAGGGACTCCGAAATAAAATATGATATCACGCAGAGGTGTTCTGATGTCCGCTTTGGAATTTATAATTTTACCTTGCGCTAGTTTAGAGAACTTATCTATTGCAGTGAGTACTAAGTATCGTTCGGTAGAGTAGATGTCGATGTGCAATATGTGACCGGGGTATTTCGGAATAGGAGTTTCTTGAAGTTCGGGATTTGGCTTCTTTGCAAACTTTACATTGCTTGACTAAATGTATAATTTATTGTTTCATTCTTGGGAAGTAACAGGTTTCTGCTAGTTGTTTTTGGTTTTCTTGCGCATTTCGATGTGCTCTCCTATGTATTTGAAGAATTCTTTCTTCCTTTTCGGTTTCGTCTGTCAAGTCTTCTACCCTAGACTGGTTGAATCGAGTTTTGGTTCCTTTAAAGTGACTTCTATAGATTGTCTGTATTTTTCCCATTATATCTTCAGTCGTGTAAATACCGTTAATAACGGATGGGTTGAGATGTTTTTTTAGGTCTGTTATTATGTCGTCTGTAGTGTATTCGCGCCGGTATATTTCATGTCTATGGAAAGTAGGAAATGGGATAGTAAACTTGTAATCGTATTTATCTGATTTGTAAAAGAATATTTGATTTCTGAAAACGTTAATTGGGGCTTCGACGCTAAAGATTAAGTCGAGGGAATAGAGTTAATCTGCTCTTAAAGTATTCTTGAGAGTGCCTCTGCAACAACATTTTCCCTTCCCGGTTTATAGAATATTTCATAATCATATTCCTCTAGATAAGCCTTCCATCTCTTGATTCTGGTATTTCCATTCCAGCTACTCAGAGAATGTGTTAAAAGTTAATGGTCTGTAAAGATCTTAACCTTTGCTTTACCGTACAGGTAATTTTTGAGGGCCTTGAGTGCCCAAATTATGGCTAGCATCTCTTCCTCGTTGGCCGCATAATTCTCTTCGACTTTGGAAAGTGTTCTAGAGAGAAATGATATAGGTTGATTGTCTTGCGATAGAACTGCTCCGATCGCGAAATTTGAAGCATCAGTAGTTAAATGGAACTCCTTATTGAAATCTGGATAACGGAGAATTATTTCTGATGACACCAAGCTGCTTTTAAGCTTCTTAAAAGAGTCTAGAGCTTCATTGTTTAGCGAAATTATTTTTTTTGATGACATTCTTTTGGACACGTATCCATCTTCCCCTTTTAAAAGTGAAGGCCCCTAACTTCACTTTGCCAGTTTGGCGTAGTTTTGTATAAATCTTCTATAGTAGCCGGAAGGCCCTAGGAAAGATCTTAGATCCCTCAAAGTTTTAAGGCAGGGATAATTTGCTATTGCTGCCACTTTACTCGGGTTTGTTTCTATTCCCTTATCGGAAACAACAAATCCAAGGAATTCGACTTTGTTTTTCATGAACTCACATTTGTCCAGTTGACATTTTATGTTAGCGTTCTGTAAAGTTTGAAAAATTTTAGCCAAGTTCTCAATATGCGTATCATGTTGCTAATAATGATGATATCGTCTATATAAATAAAACAAATTTTTCCAATATGCTCTCGAAGTATGTCATCTAATGCACGTTGGAAAATTGAGGGCGCATTCTTTAGACCGAATGAAGTCGGGTAAACTCATATTTTCCGTTGTTTACGGAGAAGGCGGTCTCTTCTATGTCACTATTTTTCAAAGAGATTTGATGGAAGCCGCTTTTTAAATCTAAAACAGAGAATACTTTCTTGTCCCCTAGTTGGGAAAGTACCTCATTTATCTCGGGAATGGGATATTTATCTGCAATGGTTATTCTGTTGAGTTTGCGATAATCTATATCCATGCGATATTTCTTTTCGCCTGAAGCGTCTGCCTTTTAGGTACAATCCACACTGTTGAATTTTACGGGGACCTAGAAGGTCGAATTATACCATCTTCAAAAAGTTCTTTTATCTGTTTTTTTACCTCATCTTTTAGCGTCATTGAATACTGATAGAATTTCGAGTAAACCGGAGTATCGGACGAGGTTCGGATCGCTGCCTTCACATTTGTTGTGTAGGTCAGTTTCTGGTTTGGGTCTGCGAACAAGTCTGGAAATGACTTGAGTAATTCGCTTAGCTTGGCTTTTTGTGTATCGGACAAGTGGGACGTTCTCGGAATAATTGTGTTGACTGCTTTAAATGTTTTTTCTTTAATCTTATCGAGATGCCGTTTTTAAACGTCATAATATTTTTGCTGGTTTTTATGTCAGCACCTAATTCTTTTAAACAGTAGTTACCTAAGATGGCATCAAAAGATATCAATGTGGGCAACAAGAAAAACTTTACTTTAACATCCTGAATATTGAAAAGGTTCGCTACTTTATTGTGCGTAACTACTGTACTACCGCCTACTGAGACAGCATTGAAAGGTGATTTGTTCTGTATAGGGTTATTGACGAATTTAGGTTAGATGTAGTTTCTGTTTGAACCGGTGTCTATAAGTATTTTAATAAATTTGGCAGTCCTCATCTTGCATACGAAATATAGAAGAGAGGAATTCTTTATTCTAAAAAATTTAATGCAGCGTCATCGTAGTAGTCGTAAGCGTTATTGTCAGCGTCGGCTTCATCGATCTGATCTACATAATCGTCCAGGTCGTCGTCAAGGTTGGCGCTGACTGTTGTGGCGGAAATTGCCAATTTTGAAAAGGTGCAGCTGCTTTCTGATAGCTGAAGTTGTTTGAATTTTGTCGTGGTAAAGCGGTCGGTGGTTGTTGTCCGAATTGGTAATATTGAGTTCTTGGGGGCGGAATTGGTGGTTGTCTATTGATAAATGAATTACTGCGAGGAGCAGGTCAAGGCTTTGAAGTTTGGTTCCTAAACTGTCTTGTCTGTCCCATGTTTGTTGCAGGTCTTGTCCTGAAGTTCTGGTTTTCTAGCTTGAGGCAAAGGTGCAATGCTGAGGGGAAGTCTACTGGTTCTTTGATTCCCAGTAGTCGAGGCAAGTCGCCTTGTAATCCTCGTACAAAGGTGTCTATAGCCTTGTCTCTGTACATTTTGGTCATTAGCGATTCTGCTTCTCTTCCTAACCCCATACAACCTATCTTGTTAAGGATTAGGGATAGGTGTTTATAAACCGTTTGATGGAACTCTTCCACCGATTGGTAAGCACCCTCTATAAGCATTGTCATTTGGTATTCTAATGTGTTAATGTCTCGTTTGTCTGCGTAATGCAGAGTCAGACATTTAGAGATCGCTGACCAATTCAATGGAGTATTGTAGGACTCTAGCGCCATGTCAGCGCCTACAATCTTATTACGTATGTAATATGTAAGATTCCATAGTATTTTGGGGTACCCTGGGTACTGTACGCTTCTAGAATTCGGTCTACTCCCTTTTTCCATGAGCTGAACTCTGAAGGATCTTCGAAAAGTCTCGGATAGTTTTCAATATATTCTTCTGGAGAATTCTGACGTCTTAACAAATCCTGTCAATTGATGTGCTAGTATTTCGCTCACTGTTGCTGCTAATGCAGCTCTATCTATATTTTCAACCATACTTCTATTAAGTTCTTGTTCTTCGTGTCGTCTAAGGCGTTGTCTACAAGCTTCTGCACTAAGTATCGAGGGCCTGATTAGGTTGTTTACGTTAGCCATGAATGGGTCATGGACCCAAGAATGGGTCGAGTTTTAGATGAGTCAAGGGAGCAAATGATGGAGCTTATTTCTAATTATTTTGACGTGGATTATTAAAATGTTGTTTTTCTTAAATATAATTCGTTGTTTGCGTATGTGTGTGTGTGTTTAAGTTTTTTTTTTATAAGTTTTATAACCAGAGGCTGGTTTTTTCTTTTAACTTTAGAGGGTCCCTTGGAAATCGTACAGTTGGAATAAGTTATATCACTTTTGTGATATTTTTGTTTAATTTATCGGTTTACGGTTTTTTATATGTGTTTACTTAAGTCTTTTGTATTTCTTTCAGTTTTTGTTAGTTTTTAGGCCATGGATTTTAAAAAAATACATGGTCTTTTGTGTTTGTCGCAATGTGCGCAACAGGTAGAAGGAGGCATCTGCGACCACATAAAGTATATATATTCGGGCTCAGGATCACTAGCCGAGACGATTGAGCCATGTCATCGTCTGTCCGTCTGTATAAACGCCTATAACTCAGAAACTAAAAAAGCTAGAGCCACCAAATTTGGTGACAACACTTATGTGAATCATACGCTGTAAAATTTTATTAAAATTTGGGCCACGCCTACTTCCGCCCCGCAAATCGATAAACCGTATAGCAGGCGCAATAATAAAGCTAGAGTATTCAGTTTTGGTGTGAATGATAACTATCACCACCTAAACGATCGATGAAAATTTGGTTCCAATCGGATAATGAACATAAAAGTTATTCAACGTTTCATATGAATTTGCACTGCGCCTACTGCAAGCAAGCAAGCAGTGTTTTTTCCAAGCAGTGTTTTTTTCCAACTGCTTGGACTGCTTGCCGTCTAACTGAAAATTATATGTGTTGTTTATTATTATTCTTTGAAAAACACGTTTACCAAGAACACTTTTCTAAATCTGATTTTTATACCCGCTACTCATATAGTAGAAGGGTATTATAAATTTGTTCAAACCGAAAATGTATGTAACAGGCAGAAGGAGACACCTCCGACCCCATAAAGTATATATATTCTGGCTCAGGATCAACAGCCGAGTCGATATAGCCATGTCCGTCTGTCCGTCTGTCTCTCCGTGTGAAAATCTTGATCTCAGCTATTATAAGAGCTAGGACTACCACATTTGGTGACAATATGTGTTATTATTGCACGCTGATAAAGTTTATTTTGGATTTTGGCAACGCCCCCTTCCGCCCCCGTAAATCCAAAAAAAATTTATTACAAGCGCAATTTTGATGCCATATTGTTCATTTTCGGTTTACATGATAACTATAGCCAGCCAAATGATCTGAAAATTTGGTAACAATCGGATAATAAACACAGAAGTTATTCAGGCTAACGTTTTCCATAGCTGTAAGCAGCGCTGCCGACAGCGCTGCTTGCAGCATTGTGCCGAATCGTGTGTGCGTGTACGGTGGTGAAATGGGTTAAGTTGTGGACTGCAAAACGAACAGTACTATTATGCATTTACGGGTTCGAGTCCCGCCCGCATCAAAAATTGAATGTGTGCAATAATGTTTTCTTTTATTTTAGATTTTGACTTTGCATAAATATTGTAAGTCCATAGCCTTTTACGGTCAAAATATGATTGTAGCCGTTATTTTTTGTTTCGCAAATAAATGATGTACAAGCAGCTGGGCAGCGGGTATATTACAGTCGAGCACACTCGAATGTAACTTTCTTACTTGTTATACCCGCTACTCATAGAGTAGAAGGGTATTATAACTTTGTTCAAACCGAAAATGTATGTAACAGGCAGAAGGAGACACCTCCGACCCCATAAAGTATATATATTCTGGCTCAGGATCAACAGCCGAGTCGATATAGCCATGTCCGTCTGTCTGTCCGTGTGAAAATCTTGATCTCAGCTATTATAAGAGCTAGGACTACCAAATTTGGTGACAATATGTGTTATTATTGCACGCTGATCAAGTTTATTTTGGATTTTGGCCACGCCCCCTTCCGCCACCGTAAATCGAAAAAAATTTATTACAAGCGCAATTTTGATGCCATATTGTTCATTTCCGGTTTGCATGTTATCTATAGCTAGCCAGATGATCTCTGAAATTTGGTAACAATCGGATAATAAACACAGAAGTTATTCAGCCTAACGTTTTCCATAGCTGTAAGCAGCGCTGCCGGTAGCGCTGCTTGCAGCATTGTACCGAATCGTGTGTGCGTGTACGGTGGTGAAATGGGTTAAGTGGACTGCAAAACGAACAGTACTATTATGCATTTACGGGTTTGAGTCCCGCCGGCATCAAAAATTAAATGTGTGCAAAAATGTTTTTTTATAGAGTAGAAGGGTATTATAACTTTGTTCAAACCGAAAATGTATGTAACAGGCAGAAGGAGACACCTCCGACCCCATAAAGTATATATATTCTGGCTCAGGATCAACAGCCGAGTCGATATAGCCATGTCCGTCTGTCTGTCCGTGTGAAAATCTTGATCTCAGCTATTATAAGAGCTAGGACTACCAAGTTTGGTGACAATATGTGTTATTATTGCACGCTGATCAAGTTTATTTTGGATTTTGGCCACGCCCCCTTCCGCCCCTGTAAATCGAAAAAAATTGATTACAAGTGCAATTTTGATGCCATATTATTCATTTTCGGTTTATATATTATAACTATATCTAGGCAGATGATCTCTAAAAGTTTGGTAACAATCGGATAATAAACACAGTTATTCAGCTTAACGTTTTCCATAGCTGTAAGCAGCGGTGCCGGCAGCGCTGCTTGCAGCATTGTGCCGAATCGTGTGTGCGTGTAGGGTGGTGAAATGGGTTAAGTTGTTGACTGCAAAACGAACAGTACTATTATGCATTTACGGGTTCGAGTCCCGCCCGCATCAAAAATTAAATGTGTGCAAAAATGTTTTTTTTTATAGCCGCCTCTCATAGAGTAGAAGATCAAGTTTATTTTGGATTTTGGCTACGCCCCCTTCCGCCCCTGTAAATCGAAAAAAATTGATTACAAGCGCAAAGTTGATGCCATATTGTTCCGTATGATAATTATAGTTAGCCTGATGATATCTAAAAATTTGGTAACAATCGGATAATAAACAAAGAAGCTATTTAGTTTAACGTTTTCCCTAGCTGTAAACCGCGCTTCCGGCAGCGCAAATTCTTTATTTGTACAGGAAATAATAAGAATGCCATACAATGCAAATTTTTGCAGTTGTTGGATAACAGCGTCAGTAGCTTAGTGGAAAAGCGATGAACTCCTGAACCGACAGGTCCGTGGTTCGATTCCCAGTTCATGCTGCTTAAGCTTTTTCTTTTTTTTTTAAGAACTTTCAAGAAGTGACAGTCTCTTAAATCACCTGTGTGCGATTGTTAGAGCGCAGCTTTTTCTTATATTTTTTTATTTTTATTTTTTATTTAATTATATTTTTATTTGTTATTTATGAATAAATAGCAACAACAACACGCATCATGCATTCAGACTTTGTTTTTGTCGTGCAAGAATTTCCGAATGCTCTTTTAATGTAACTTTGGCAAAATTTGCGTAATGGCTTAATGGCCGAATGGAGAAGCGGTGGACCTCTTAGGTAATGGGTCCAAGGTTCGATTCCGCATGCATACGTGCATACGAGCTTTTCTTATTTTTTGCAAAGGAAAGTTTTTGACTCCCTTTTTGAGCTACCTTCATGAAACTTTGTATACATGTTTCTTATTGCTGCCCGCTGTAAGTAAGTCGGAACGAGCCGGTACGCACCGATACATCGTATAGATGCCATAGAACCCACCGGTCGATTTTTTAACAAAATTTATTAAAAGTTAGAGTGCTCTAGAACACTTTCCATTCAACTATATAAAGAGGTATTAAAAGGGCACATACCGTTTTTTACATGCACGTATTCGATTTATAGTCTTCAACTGGTAGAATTATTATTTTTAACTGTTTAAGTGATAAATCTTGGATTTTTTTGGTACCTGGATAAAAGTTATACGTTTTCAATACTTTTTAATCCTTTTGCCGGCAGCGCTGCTTGGAGCATTGTGCCGAATAGTGTGTGCGTGTACGGTGGTAAAGTGGGTTAAGTTGTGGACTGCATAACGAACAGAACTATTATGCATTTATGGGATCGAGTCCCACCCGCATCAAAAGTTAAATGTGTGCAAAAAATTATTTTTTTTTTAGATTTTGAGTTTGCATAAATATTGTAAGTCCATGGCCTTTTACTGTCAAAATATGATTGTAGCCGTTCTTTATTGTTCCGGAAATAATTTTGATGTACGAGCAGCTGGGTAGCGGGTATATTACAGTCGAGCACACTCGAATGTAGCTTTCTTACTTGTTTTTTTTTATTTTAGATTTTGACTTTGCATAAATATTGTAAGTCCATAGCCTTTTACGGTCAAAATATGATTGTAGCCGTTTTTTTTTTGTTCCGCAAATAAATAATGTACGAGCAGCTGGGTAGCGGGTATATTACAGTCGAGCACTCTCGACTGTCGCTTTCCTACTTGTTCTATTTCGCTTTTCCGGAATTCCAGAGGCGCTTGGGGGGCCATGTCCGCTGCTGCAGTCCGGCAGAGTGAAAGAATTTGTAGCAGGGTTTGGCTGGAATACGTCGTGCAGATGGTGAGCAAATGCACTTGCTCTCTCTTCATCGGAGCAAAACCAGTTGCCATTGCCACTTCGTAATGGCATAGCCGTTTTTGTATTGTACCGTATGTACTGACGCTGAGCTTCATCTTCCTCTTGAGTGCCTTGGTGAGTCTGCGGGTGGCTATCTTTAGCATATGCTTTGCGTTTGGTGATCTGCTGATCTGCCACTCCCTCCGAAGGTGTCGTTTATGTATCACCAGTTGTTCTATTTCGAGGTTTGATCTGGTGTAGCTCGATTTGTTGCATGTATCCGTTGGGGCAGCAGCCCTTGAAGCAGAGACTAACGTGGCTTCGAGTGTATCTGTCGTGTGGTCAATATCTTTCTCTTTGGTTAATATTGGTGATTGCTCAATGTGTGCGCAAACAAATCTTTTGTACTTAGGCCACTTTGTTAAGTGGCTTGTAATCCTTCGGGATCGGTCAACAGTGTGTGGACGATGATAGGTAAGTGACTCCGCGTTAATTTTTCGGGTGACTGCAAAATCAATTAGGTCTGGAATTTTGTTGGGATCTGCTGGCCAGTATGTAGGCCCACAAGGAGACACAAAGCCAAGTTTTCCTTTTGGCGTCACCAGACGGGATCCCCAGTATGTGTGCTTGGCGTTGTAGTCGCCGGCTGCAATGAATTTCTCCCCCAAGGTTTTGAAAAATTTCATTAATTGGTCTTCAGAGATCGAAAAGCGGATAGGGCTGCTGCCAAAGTTAGTGTGCCGCTGCAGAGGTGTATCGTTATAGATATTGACTACAAGTAGGCTTTTTGGAACCTATTTAAAAAGTAATGCATAAGACGACTTTTAATACCCGCTACTCATAGAGTAGAAGGGTATTATAACTTTGTTCAAACCGAAAATGTATGTAACAGGCAGAAGGAGACACCTCCGACCCCATAAAGTATATATATTCTGGCTCAGGATCAACAGCCGAGTCGATATAGTCATGTCCGTCTGTCCGTCTGTCTGTCTGTCCGTCTGTCCGTCTGTCTGTCCGTGTGAAAATCTAGATCTCAGCTATTATAAGAGCTAGAACTACCAAATTTGGTGACAGTATGTGTTATTATTGCACGCTGATCATTATTTTGGATTTTGGCCACGCCCCCTTCCGCCCCTGTAAATCGAAAAAAATTGATTACAAGCGCAATTTTGGTGCCATATTGTTCATATTCGTTTTGCATGATAACTCTAGGTAGCCAGATGATCTCTGAAAATTTGGTAACAATCGGATAATAAACACAGAAGTTATTCAGCTTAACGTTTTCCATAGCTGTAAGCAGCGCTATCAGCAGCGCTGCATGCAGCATTATGCCGAATAGTGTGTGCGTGTACGGTGGTGAAATGGGTTAAGTTGTGGACTGCAAAACGAACAGTACTATTATGCGTTTACGGGTTCGAGTCCCGCCCGCATCAAAAGTTAAATGTGTGCAAAAATATTTTTATACCCGCTACTCATAGAGTAGAAGGGAAGTATAACTTTGTTCAAACCGAAAATGTATGTAACAGGCAGAAACACCTCCGACCCCATAAATGATATATATTCTGGGTCAGGATCAACAGCCGAGTCGATATAGTCATGTCCGTCTGTCCGTCTGTCTGTCTGTCCGTCTGTCTGTCCGTGTGAAAATCTAGATCTCAGCTATTACAAGAGCTGGAACTACCAAATTTGGTGACAGCATGTGTTATTATTGCACGCTGATCAAGTTTATTTTGGATTTTGGCCACGCCCCCTTCCGCCCCCGTAAAACGAAGAAAATTGATTTCAAGCGCAATTTTGATGCCGTATTTTTCATTTTCGGTTTAAATGATAACTATAGCTAGCCAGATCTCTGAAAATTTGATAACAATCGGATAATAAACACAGAAGTTATTCAGCTTAACGTTTTCCATAGCTGTAAGCAGCGCTGCCGGCAGCGCAAATTCTTTATTTGTACAGGAAATAGTAAGAATGCCTTACAATGCAAATTTTTGCAGTTGTTGGATAACATATATATCTTCATTTATTTGGGTTCCAAAAGGAATCGTTCAGTCATTTCCTCTGAACTTAACCTATTGAGTATATAAAGGGTATATGAGACCAAGTGGTTTCTTAATTACTAAGTACAGAGAGATTAATCTAGTTATTAATTACAAGGTGTGTTATATTATCTTCCGGGTAGGGAGATCGCTGGGGTGTACCCTCTTCAGCCTTCTGAGGGAGATGGGGTTTACGAGCATGTTTGCCAGTCGGTTCGGGTGGACCACAAGCCTGTCGGCATAACGGCTGCTGTGAAAGTTGATCTGATCCCCAAGAAGGGTAACTTTCAGATCTCTTTCGATGACCTTGTTCGTCACGTACCAGGGGAGCCCAGATGCGTGACGTGCAGCTCTCGACTGGACCACTCGGAGCCTATTGAGCTGGGATTTGGCGGCAGTTCCCCACACCTGGATGGCATAATTCCACGTTGGAGCTAGTATGGCTTTGATTAGAAGGGCCTTAGAGCTCGTTTGTAGCTTGCTGGAGTGGAAGAGCCAGTCGAGCTTTTTTAGCTTCGCCAGGGACTTAAATTTGACCGACGTGATGTGGGCCCTCCAGGTCAGTCTCCGATCCAGGTGTACTCCCAGGTAGCAGTGCGATGTGACATTGCTGATGGGGTTTCCATTAAAAGTCAGACCTGTGCAAGTTGCGGGCCGCAGGGAAAAAGTTACACAGGCTGACTTTGAGGAGTTAATGGCCACATTCCATTTGGCAGTCCATTCTTCAATTGCATGCAGCCATTCCTGGACTGCATTGGAGGCAGTTTGCAGTGAAGAATGAGACGCCAGCATGGCGGTGTCATCGGCGTAAGTGGCCAGGAGCAGCTGAGCCGGGGAAACTTCGGTATTGTTGGCGGGAGATGGCAAGTCGGCAGTGTACAGGGTGTACAGGAAGGGCCCAAGAACACTTCCCTGTGGAACTCCTGCATGAATCTCTTCCAGGCTGGACCGAGCATCACGTACTGCAACGTCGAACGTCCGATAAGAGGTGAAGGATCTCAGGATGGCATAGTAGGGAGCAGGAAGGAGAGCTTTCATCTTGAATAGGAGGCCCTCATGCCACACCCTGTCAAACGCTTGCTTCACGTCTAGAAAGACGCCGACCGTGTACAGTTTGTGCTCGAAGCCATGCGTCACCTGGTTTACCAGTCGATGTACTTGTTCAGGGCAGCCATGGGACTTCCTGAAACCAAATTGGTGTCGAGGTAAGTGGTTCACTACCTGCGGCAGTTCCATCAGTCTTGCTAAGAGTATTCTCTCAAAAATCTTGGAGAAAGTTGATAGCAAGCTGATTGGGCGATATGCATCGATCTGCGTTGGCGGCTTTCCGGCTTTAGGTATCATGATGATACGTGCACGCTTCCATTGCCTTGGAAAGTGCCCTAGCCTTAGCATGGCATTAAATATTTTTACTAAGGCTAGGACTCCTTTGCGTGGCAGAGACTTTGCAGCACGGTTGTCGATGCCATCGTAGCCAGGGGTTTTCTTAACTTGCAGCGCCTTCAGCTGCATCATGACTTCCTGCGGTGTGGTATGTCTAATGGGGCGAGCCGGTGCAGTCGGAGTGTCTAGGAAATTAATGATGGCTACGCGGTTTGAGTCATCCGTTAGGTTGAAGCGCATGAAGGTGGAGGTCAGGTGCGAAGCAAATGCCCTCGCTTTTTCATCGTCCGTCCTGAGCCAGAGGCCACTGTGACTCAGGACGGGTGATTGAAACAACGGCTGTCTCTTGATTCCTCTTGTGAGCCTCCATAACGAGAAGTTGCTGTTGTTATCTGGGCCAGTACCCTCCAGCAGGGTATCCAGATTTTCTCGTCGGGTCCTGGCTAGCAAACGGTGCAGTCTGTTAGTGATGCTAGAGTATAGCTGCTTGATGCTAGGATCTGCTGTTGCGATGTACCGTCTCCTGAGGCGCCTTTTGTGGGAGAGCAGCTCCCTAGCCTCCAAGCTCAAGATGGGAGCCCTCCTTGCGGTCGTGTGACGAGCTTGGTGTGGGGGTGGTGTGGCCCTCCGTGCTGCTTCCGCGATTGTAGCTGCGAGGTAATCTACATACGCTTCCAGGCTATTGCAGGTGTCAATGGGGATGTTGAGATCTACTGTGGCCTCGATGTGCTCCTTGAAGGCCACAGTATTTGCAGTAGGTGCCAGCATTTTTGTGACACCTTTGAATAGCTGGGCGTCTTCATCCAGCTCAAACAGCAGGGGGAGATGGTCAGATGACAGTTCTGTCAGTATTTGCACGTTGATTTCTTGCTGTCTGAATCCTTTGGAGATCCCGAAATCGATGGCACTTGGAGTGGCACTTGCTCGATAGGGATAGTAAGTAGCTCCTCCAGTTGCAACGATGTCGATACCTTCGCCCGCCAGAGCAGAGAACAGCACCCTGCCTCTAGTGCACATCCTGTAGTTTCCCCACCATCTGTGCTTTGCGTTCCAATCACCTGCCGCAAGGAACTTTGTGCCAAATTGAGCGATGATCAGTTCAACGTCAGCCTCCGTCCACCTGAAGTTAGGAGGGCAGTATACTGAGGCAATGTTAAAGATACCCCTGCTTGCCGTCAGCTGGATAACTGCTGCCTGGATGTGATTTTCCGACAAGGTGGAGAAGGGTTGATGGGAGATGAGTGATCTGATAAGGATCGCCGCACCTCCGCGTTGGCTGTCATTCGGGTGGTTGGCAGTGTGGAGGGTAAAGCCAGGAACTCTGAAGGTGGACCGGGAAACGAAATGGGTTTCCGACAGCAGGAGGATATCAATTTCGTGAAGCTCAATGAAGGCGAGGATCTCATTGGTCTTCGAGGAGGCCACATTGGCATTCCAAGCTGCTACCTTAAGAGGACCCATTTTGAGCAGCAGAAGGGAAGGTGCGAGTTTGCAGGAGCAGTTGCATTAGCGTTTCAACTAGTGACATCATCCTGTCAAGCCTAGTAAACAGTTGCTCCGGCTTGGACTCTAGATTAGCGCTTGCATGGGGGACAGTAGCGGCAGGCTTGGCGACGGGCTGACTTCCTCTGACAATATTAGCAAATGAAGGCTTTCCAGACATGTGGGCTGGTGGAGTGGGTAGGTGTGCTCCTCTTGCAGGATCAGAAACAGAGGGTTCATTGACCTTCCGTTGGTGTTTGCGGTTAGAAGCCTCTAGCAGGTACTTTTTGCAACCTTTAAAATTGGCTGCATGGGGGCCGCCACAGTGAAAGCAGAATCTGGCCTCGTCCTGTTCCAGCTTACACTCTGCAGTGGGGTGATTGTCACCGCATTCTCTGCATATATAGTGCCGAGAACAATATGCCTTGGTATGACTTGGTTTTCGAGGAGCATGGCTCGTCGTCGTCGCTCAAAGATATCTCGCCCAGGACCATATCTTCCTCGTCGCTTAGAGCTTAAAAGCGATTGGCAGATATTTTTGCCGGCTTATCAGATGCCAGCTTTTTAACTAATTTAGGGGAGAGGACTGCGCCTGCTCTCTTTTTGATTCCTCCATTTCTTGATTTAAAGGAGATATCCTGCCAGCCGGTGGGAGATTGTGGCTTCACGATTGAGCTGACAGATGCACTGTTGTGAGTTGTACTGGCAGCAGTACAGCAAACGTTGCCGCTCAAGGAGGAGGTATAGATGTACGCGGACGAGATAGTCGAGCTGGTGGAGGTTAGTGTGAAGGTCGAACTGCCGTAGGTGTTTGAAATACTGGTAGTAGCTAAGGCTGGAACTTCACTTTGCCAGCTCTTCTTCAGTTGCTCCCGTATCTCTTTTGGGCCCGCGCCAGAAAATTGCTTCATCGACTCATAATCGATAGATTTTTGCTGTGGACCGTTATCCATTTTAAAGAAATGCTTAGCGACGACTCGAACCAGCTAGAAGCTTAAAGTTCTAGCGGCAGAGTATCTGATACGATCAAGATGGAGCTTAAAGATCACGCCTTGTAAGTAGTAGTTTACCGTGGACACGAGCCAGCCAGGGCTTAAAGCTCTTACAGCTTAAAGCTCTCACAGCTGATCGCCTCGTGAAGTTTTTCAGTGAGGCTTGAGCCAGCCTCACCAAGTAAAGAAAAACGACGCTAGTTAGTAAAAGTCGCCACACTTTCACTTGCCAACACTTAATTTGATTATGTTATCGTTATTACACTATGTGCCACAGTTGTGGACTTGTCCGTAAGTTTGTTAAACTAAACTGTATCACTGCACCAAAAACGCGTGCGGCTTATCGCAACTGCGAAACTGAAAACCCTTTGGATAACAGCGTCAGTAGCTGAGTAGAAAAGCGATGAACTCCTGAACCGACAGCCCTTTGGTTCGATTCCCAGTTCATGCCGCTTAAGCTTTTTATACCCGCTACTTATAGAGTAGAAGGGTATTATAACTTTGTTCAAACCGAAAATGTATGTAACAGGCAGAAGGAGACACCTCCGACCCCATAAAGTATATATATTCTGGCTCAGGATCAACAGCCGAGTCGATATAGCCATGTCCGTCTGTCCGTCTGTCTGTCCGTGTGAAAATCTAGATCTCAGCTATTATAAGAGCTAGGACAACCAAATTTGGTGACAATATGTGTTATTATTGCACGCTGATCAAGTTTATTTTGGATTTTGGCCACGCCCCCTTCCGCCCCCGCAAATCGAAAAAACATTGATAACAAGTGCAATTTTGATGCCATATTGTTCATTTCGGTTTACATGATAACTATAGCTAGCCAGATGATCTCTGAAAATTTGGTAACAATCGGATAATAAACACAGAAGTTATTCAGCTTAACGTTTTCCACAGCTGTAAGCAGCGCTGCCGGCAGCGCTGCTTGCAGCATTGTGCCGAATCGTGTGTGCGTGTACGGTGGTGAAATGGGTTAAGTTGTGGACTGCAAAACGAACAGTACTATTATGCATTTACGGGTTCGAGTCCCGCCCGCATCAAAAATTAAATGTGTGCAAAAATGTTTTTTTTTTTTTTTTTATATTTTGACTTTGCATAAATATTATAAGTCCATAGCCTTTTACGGTCAAAATATGATTGTAGCCGTTTTTTTGTTCCGCAAATAAATTTTGTACAAGCAGCTGGGTAGCGGGTATGTTACAGTCGAGCACACTCGACTGTAGCTTTCTTACTTGTTTTTTTAAGAACTTATACTTTAATTTTTGAATATGCATTAATTGGTGGTCGTGCATTTTATTTAAAAATTGTTTAATGGCTCACAATGAACTTAGTTAACAAGTGGAGAAGTGACAGTCTCTTAAATCAACTGTGTGCGATTGTTAGAGCGCAGCTTTTTCTTATATTTTTATACCCGCTACTCATAGAGTAGAAGGGTATTATAACTTTGTTCAAACCGAAAATGTATGTAACAGGCAGAAGGAGACACCTCCGACCCCATAAAGTGTATATATTTTGGCTCAGGATCAACAGCCGAGTCGATATAGTCATGTCCGTCTGTCTGTCCGTGTGAAAATCTAGATCTCAGCTATTATAAGAGCTAGGACTACCAAATTGGGTGACAGTATGTGTTATTATTGCACGCTGATCAAGTTTATTTTGGATTTTGGCCACGCCCCCTTCCGCCCCCGTAAATCGGAAAAACATTGATTACAAGCGCAATTTCGATGCCATATTGTTAATTTTCGGTTTACATGATAACTATAGCTAGACAGATGATCTCTAAAAATTTGGTAACAACCGGAAAATAAACACAGAAGTTATTTCATAGCTGTTTTCCATAGCTGTAAACAGCGCTGCCGGCAGCGCTGCTTGCAGCATTGTGCCGAATCGTGTGTGCGTGTACGGTGGTGAAATGGGTTAAGTTGTGGACTGCAAAACGAACAGAACTATTATGCATTTACGGGTTCGAGTCCCACCCGGATCAAAAATTAAATGTGTGCAAAAAACTATTTTTTTTTTATTTTTGATTTTGACTTTGCATAAATATTGTAAGTCCATGGCCTTTTACGGTTAAAATATGACTGTAGCTGTTCTTTATTGTTCCGCAAAAAATTATACCCGCTACTTTTAGAGTAGGAGGGTATTATAACTTTGTTTAAACCGAAAATGTATGTAACAGGCAGAAGAAGACACCTCCGACCCCATAAATGATATATATATTCTGGATCAGGATCAACCGCCGAGTCGATATAGCCGTCTGTCCGTCTGTCTGTCTGTCCGTCTGTCTGTCCGTGTGAAAATCTAGATCTCAGCTATTATAAGAGCTAGAACTACCAAATTTGGTGACAGCATGTGTTATTATTGCACGCTGATCAAGTTTATTTTGGATTTTGGCCACGCCCCCTTCCGCCCCTGTAAATCGATAAAAATTGATTTCAAGCGCAATTTTGATGCCATATTGTTAATTTTCGGTTTATATGATAACTATAGCTAGCCAGAAAATCTCTGAAAATTTGATAACAATCGGATAATAAACACAGAAGTTATTCAGCTTAACGTTTTCCATAGCTGTAAGCAGCGCTGCATGCAGCATTATGCCGAATAGTGTGTGAGTGTACGGTGGTGAAATGGGTTAAGTTGTGGACTGCAAAACGAACAGTACTATTATGCGTTTACGGGTTCGAGTCCCGCCCGCATCAAAAGTTAAATGTGTGCAAAAATATTTTTATACCCGCTACTCATAGAGTAGAAGGGTATTATAACTTTGTTCAAACCGAAAATGTATGTAACAGGCAGAAGGAGACACCTCCGACCCCATAAATTATATATATTCTGGCTCAGGATCAACAGCCGAGTCGATATTGCCATGTCCGTCTGTCCGTCTGTCTGTCCGTGTGAAAATCTTAGCTATTATAAGAGCTAGAACTACCAAATTTGGTGACAGTATGTGTTATTATTGCACGCTGATCAAGTTTATTTTGGATTTTGGCCACGCCCCCTTCCGCCCCTGTAAAACGAAAAAAAATTGATTTCAAGCGCAATTTTGATGCCGTATTGTTCATTTTTGGTTTACATGATAACTATAGCTAGCCAGATGATCTCTGAAAATTTGGTAACAATCGGATAATAAACACAGAAGTTATTCAGCTTAACGTTTTCCATAGCTGTAAGCAGCGCTGCCGGCAGCGCAAATTCTTTATTTGTACAGGAAATAGTAAGAATGCCTTACAATGCAAATTTTTGCAGTTGTTGGATAACAGCGTCAGTAGCTGAGTGGAAAAGCGATGAACTCCTGAACCGACAGCCCCTTGGTTCGATTCCCAGTTCATGCCGCTTAAGCTTTTTCTTTTTTTTTTAAGAACTTATACTTTAATTTTTGAATATGCATTAATTGGTGGCCGTGCATTTTATTTAAAATTTGTTTAATGGCTCACAATGAACTTAGTTAACAAGTGGAGAAGTGACAGTCTCTTAAATCAGCTGTGTCCGATTGTTAGAGCGCAGCTTTTTCTTATATTTTTATACCCGCTACTCATAGAGTAGAAGGGTATTATAACTTTGTTCAAACCGAAAATGTATGTAACAGGCAGAAGGAGACACCTCCGACCCCATAAAGTACATATATTTTGGCTCAGGATCAACAGCCGACTCGATATAGTCATGTCCGTCTGTCTGTCCGTGTGAAAATCTAGATCTCACCTATTATAAGAGCTAGGACTACCAAATTGACAGTATGTGTTATTATTGCACGCTGATCAAGATTATTTTGGATTTTGGCCACGCCCCCTTCCGCCCCCGTAAATCGAAAAAACATTGATTACAAGCGCAATTTCGATGCCATATTGTTCATTTTTGGTTTACATAATAACTCTAGCTAGACAGATGATCTCTAAAAATTTGGTAACAATCGGAAAATAAACACTGAAGTTATTTCATAGCTGCCGGCAGCGCTGCTTGCAGCATTGTGCCGAATCGTGTGTGCGTGTACGGTGGTGAAATGGGTTAAGTTGTGGACTACAAAACGAACAGAACTATTATGCATTTACGGGTTCGAGTCCCACCCGGATCAAAAATTAAATGTGTGCAAAAAACTATTTTCTTTTTATTTTGGATTTTGACTTTGCATAAATATTGTAAGTCCATGGCCTTTTACGGTTAAAATATGACTGTAGCTGTTCTTTATTGTTCCGCAAAAAATTATACCCGCTACTTTTAGAGTAGGAGGGTATTATAACTTTGTTTAAACCGAAAATGTATGTAACAAGCAGAAGAAGACACCTCCGACCCCATAAATGAATTATATATTCTGGATCAGGATCAACCGCCGAGTCGATATAGCCGTCTGTCCGTCTGTCTGTCTGTCCGTCTGTCTGTCCGTGTGAAAATCTAGATCTCAGCTATTATAAGAGCTAGAACTACCAAATTTGGTGACAGCATGTGTTATTATTGCACGCTGATCAAGTTTATTTTGGATTTTGGCCACGCCCCCTTCCGCCCCTGTAAATCGAAAAAAATTGATTGCAAGCGCAATTTTGATGCCATATTGTTAATTTTCGGTTTATATGATAACTATAGCTAGCCAGAAAATCTCTGAAAATTTGATAACAATCGGATAATAAACACAGAAGTTATTCAGCTTAACGTTTTCCATAGCTGTAAGCAGCGCTGCATGCAGCATTATGCCGAATAGTGTGTGCGTGTACGGTGGTGAAATGGGTTAAGTTGTGGACTGCAAAACGAACAGTACTATTATGCGTTTACGGGTTCGAGTCCCGCCCGCATCAAAAGTTAAATGTGTGCAAAAATATTTTTATACCCGCTACTCATAGAGTAGAAGGGTATTATAACTTTGTTCAAACCGAAAATGTATGTAACAGGCAGAAGGAGACACCTCCGACCCCATAAATTATATATATTCTGGCTCAGGATCAACAGCCGAGTCGATATAGCCATGTCCGTCTGTCTGTCCGTGTGAAAATCTCAGCTATTATAAGAGCTAGAACTACCAAATTTGGTGACAGTATGTGTTATTATTGCACGCTGATCAAGTTTATTTTGGATTTTGGCCACGCCCCCTTCCGCCCCTGTAAAACGAAAAAAAATTGATTTCAAGCGCAATTTTGATGCCGTATTGTTCATTTTTGGTTTACATGATAACTATAGCTAGCCAGATGATCTCTGAAAATTTGGTAACAATCGGATAATAAACACAGAAGTTATTCAGCTTAACGTTTTCCATAGCTGTAAGCAGCGCTGCCGGCAGCGCAAATTCTTTATTTGTACAGGAAATAGTAAGAATGCCTTACAATGCAAATTTTTGCAGTTGTTGGATAACAGCGTCAGTAGCTGAGTGGAAAAGCGATGAACTCCTGAACCGACAGCCCCAGTTCATGCCGCTTAAGCTTTTTCTTTTTTTTAAGAACGTATACTTTAATTTTTGAATATGCATTAATTGGTGGTCGTGCATTTTATTTAAAATTTGTTTAATGGCTCACAATGAACTTAGTTAACAAGTGGAGAAGTGACAGTCTCTTAAATCAGCTGTGTCCGATTGTTAGAGCGCAGCTTTTTCTTATATTTATATACCCGCTACTCATAGAGTAGAAGGGTATTATAACTTTGTTCAAACCGAAAATGTATGTAACAGGCAGAAGGAGACACCTCCGACCCCATAAACTATATATATTTTGGCTCAGGATCAACAGCCGAGTCGATATAGTCATGTCCGTCTGTCTGTCCGTGTGAAAATCTAGATCTAACCTATTATAAGAGCTAGGACTACCAAATTGACAGTATGTGTTATTATTGCACGCTGATCAAGATTATTTTGGATTTTGGCCACGCCCCCTTCCGCCCCCGTAAATCGAAAAAACATTGATTACAAGCGCAATTTCGATCCCATATTGTTCATTTTTGGTTTACATGATAACTATAGCTAGACAGATGATCTCTAAAAATTTGGTAACAATCGGAAAATAAACACTGAAGTTAAGAAATTAAATGTGTGCAAAAAACTATTTTTTTTTTATTTTGGATTTTGACTTTGCATAAATATTGTAAGTCCATGGCCTTTTACGGTTAAAATATGATTGTAGCTGTTCTTTATTGTTCCGCAAAAAATTATACCCGCTACTTTTAGAGTAGAAGGGTATTATAACTTTGTTTAAACCGAAAATGTATGTAACAGGCAGAAGAAGACACCTCCGACCCCATAAATGATATATATATTCTGGATCAGGATCAACAGCCGAGTCGATATAGCCGTCTGTCCGTCTGTCTGTCTGTCCGTCTGTCTGTCCGTGTGAAAATCTAGATCTCAGCTATTATAAGAGCTAGAACTACCAAATTTGGTGACAGTATGTGTTATTATTGCACGCTGATCAAGTTTATTTTGGATTTTGGCCACGCCCCCTTCCGCCCCTGTAAATCGAAAAAAATTGATTTCAAGCGCAATTTTGATGCCATATTGTTAATTTTCGGTTTATATGATAACTATAGCTAGCCAGAAGATCTCTGAAAATTTGATAACAATCGGATAATAAACACAGAAGTTATTCAGCTTAACGTTTTCCATAGCTGTAAGCAGCGCTGCATGCAGCATTATGCCGAATAGTGTGTGCGTGTACGGTGGTGAAATGGGTTAAGTTGTGGACTGCAAAACGAACAGTACTATTATGCGTTTACGGGTTCGAGTCCCGCCCGCATCAAAAGTTAAATGTGTGCAAAAATATTTTTATACCCGCTACTCATAGAGTAGAAGGGTATTATAACTTTGTTCAAACCGAAAATGTATGTAACAGGCAGAAGGAGACACCTCCGACCCCATAAATTATATATATTCTGGCTCAGGATCAACAGCCGAGTCGATATAGCCATGTCCGTCTGTCTGTCTGTCGCCGTGTGAAAATCTAACTCAGCTATTATAAGAGCTAGAACTACCAAATTTGGTGACAGTATGTGTTATTATTGCACGCTGATCAAGTTTATTTTGGATTTTGGCCACGCCCCCTTCCGCCCCTGTAAAACGAAAAAAAATTGATTTCAAGCGCAATTTTGATGCCGTATTGTTCATTTTCGGCTTACATGATAACTATAGCTAGCCAGATGATCTCTGAAAATTTGGTAACAATCGGATAATAAACACAGAAGTTATTCAGCTTAACGTTATCCATAGCTGTATGCAGCGCTGCCGGCAGCCCAAATTCTTTATTTGTACAGGAAATAATAAGAATGCCTTACAATGCAAATTTTTGCAGTTGTTGGATAAGAGCGTCAGTAGCTTAGTGCAAAAGCGATGAACTCCGGAACCGACAGGCCCTTGGTTCGATTCCCAGTTCATGCCGCTTAAGCTTTTTCTTTTTTTTAAGAACGTATACTTTAATTTTTGAATATGCATTAATTGGTGGTCGTGCATTTTATTTAAAATTTGTTTAATGGCTCACAATGAACTTAGTTAACAAGGGGAGAAGTGACAGTCTCTTAAATCAGCCGTGTGCGATTGTTAGAGCGCAGCTTTTTCTTATATTTTTATACCCGCTACTCATAGAGTAGAAGGGTATTATAACTTTGTTCAAACCGAAAATGTATGTAACAGGCAGAAGGAGACACCTCCGACCCCATAAACTATATATATTTTGGCTCAGGATCAACAGCCGAGTCGATATAGTCATGTCCGTCTGTCTGTCCGTGTGAAAATCTAGATCTCAGCTATTATAAGAGCTAGGACTACCAAATTTGGTGACAGTATGTGTTATTATTGCACGCTGATCAAGATTATTTTGGATTTTTGCCACGCCCCCTTCCGCCCCTGTAAATCAAAAAAAATTGATTACAAGCGCAATTTTGATGCCATATTGTGCATGTTCGGTTTATGTGATAAATATAGCTAGCCAAAAGATCTCTGAAAATTTGATAACAATCGGATAATAAACACAGAAGTTATTCAGCTTAACGTTTTCCATAGCAGTAAGCAGCGCTATCAGCAGCGCTGCATGCAGCATTATGCCGAATAGTGTGTGCGTGTACGGTGGTGAAATGGGTTAAGTTGTGGACTGCAAAACGAACAGTACTATTATGCGTTTACGGGTTCGAGTCCCGCCCGCATCAAAAGTTAAATGTGTGCAAAAATAATTTTATACCCGCTACTCATAGAGTAGAAGGGTATTATAACTTTGTTCAAACCGAAAATGTATGTAACAGGCAGAAGGAGACACCTCCGACCCCATAAATTATATATATTCTGGCTCAGGATCAACAGCCGAGTCGATATAGTCATGTCCGTCTGTCCGTCTGTCTGTCTGTCTGTCTGTCCGTCTGTCTGTCCGTGTGAAAATCTAGATCTCAGCTATTATAAGAGCTAGAACTACCAAATTTGGTGACAGTATGTGTTGTTATTGCACGCTGATCAAGTTTATTTTGGATTTTGGCCACGCCCCCTTCCGTCCCTGTAAATCGAAAAAAATTGATTACAAGCGCAATTTTGATGCCATATTGTTCATATTCGCTTTACATGCTAAATATAGCTAGCCAGATGACCTCTAAAAATTTGGTAACAATTGGATAATAAACACAGAAGTTATTCAGCTTAACGTTTTCCATAGCTGTAAGCAGCGCTGCCGGCAGCGCAAATTCTTTATTTGTACAGGAAATAGTAAGAATGCCTTACAATGCAAATTTTTGCAGTTATTGGATAACAGCGTCAGTAGCTTAGTGCAAAAGCGATGAACTCCTGAACCGACAGGCCCTTGGTTCGATTCCCAGTTCATGCCGCTTAAGCTTTTTCTTTTTATACCCGCTACTCATAGAGTAGAAGGGTATTATAACTTTGTTCAAACCGAAAATGTATTTAACAGGCAGAAGGAGACACCTCCAAACCCATAAAGTATATCATTTTCATTTACATGATAACGTTTTCCATAGCTGTAAGCAGCGCTGCTTGCAGCATTGTGCCGAATCGTGTGTGTGTGTACGGTGGTGAAATGGGTTAAGTTGTGGACTGCAAAACGAACAGTACTATTACGCTTTTACGGGTTCGAGTCCCGCCCGCATCAAAAATTAAATGTGTGCAAAAATGTTTTTTTTTTTTTATTTTATATTTTGACTTTGCATAAATATTATAAGTCTATAGCCTTTTACGGTCAAAATATGATTGTAGCCGTTTTTTGTTCCGCAAATAAATTATGTACAAGCAGCTGGGTAGCGGGTATATTACAGTCGAGCACTCTCGACTGTAGCTTTCTTACTTGTTATAAGTATCCCAGATCCTCCATGAGCTTTGTTGTCAGAATGATTCTTCCGTAGAATAAGTAACCTGGTATTTTAATGTTGTATTTATTTGTAAGATGCGTTTTCCCCCGAACCATTACATCTATGTTTTGGTCATGTAAAAACTGGATGATTTCTGGTTTGTGTCGTAAAACACCATTAGCGTTTCACAGTGTTATCATTTTTTTGGCAATTCGGGCATTACACTGGACCTTTTCGCTTAAGAGGTTCCTCTACTGTTATCCTGCGATGTAGTAGGAATTGGAGTTTGTATATCGGGTGCACCTTGTTTTTTAAGCTTTTGGTCTCTGGCTCAAGCTCGACTTAAAATAGTGGGTGTGGTACTTTGTTTCTGTTCGCTCAGATATTTGGTTACTATGCGGTGGTCCGGCTTCGTTTGGATCTGCAATCTTATTTCATGGATGTTTCCCTTCTTTAGCGGAAAGATGTAAAATTTGTTGTCACCAATGAGATCAACAAGCTTGTCTACAAGAGTTTTCGAACTCTGCTCTCGGATGAATATTGGTGGCGGCGTAACTATCTTGGGTTTTACTTCTATTGGTACAGCTTGTTGTTCGGGTTCATAATCAGCTAAAATAGCGAACTGATTTGAGCTGGGAGCTCCAGAGTCTTAACTAGTAGCATTGGTCCGACTAATTTTTGGTTGGTTGTCAGTCTTTGCATTAGGTGGGCTTAATTTTCGCTTTATTTGTATATAGCGATTCATGCCAGTCTGCACAGCTGTGCATTTTTTTTTGATTTTGATTTGGTTCTTGTTCTCGTGTATTGCTACTACCGCTGAGCCTAGTACCTAAGGTAACGGTGGGTGCTACAGCTTGTGTAGGCTCAGTAGAAATTGGTCGGGTTAGGGGTTGTTGACCGATCGACGAATGTGAAGTACGCATTGTTTCGCAGTGAGAGCCGGCTCTCTCGCTCGTCTTGCTCGCGAGTTCGGGCATCGTTTCGACTCATAGGTAATCTTTGTTTATTTATTTGTAGTATTTAAAAGACAGAATAAGTAATTGTGCGATGAGGCAAACTTTGATTTATAACTTTGATGTACTTGTTGCCTTTGCGTGTGTGTTTATATTGTTTCCTTACTTGTTAGACCATGGACTTTGAGAAAATACATGATTAATTGTTTTTGTCGAAATGTGCTTAACAGGCAGAAGGAGGCATCTGCGATCCCATAAAGTATATATACTCTTACTCAGGATCACTAGCCGAGTCGATTGAGTCTGTCTGTCTGTGTGTATGAACGCCTATATCTCAGAAACTAAAAAAGTTCAGAGGTAATCAATTTTTTTCGGAAGCGGGCGTGGCCAAAATCCAAAATAAACTTGATCAGCGTGCTAGCTCCTAGCTCTTATAATAGCTAAAATATAGATTTTCACACGGACAGACAGACGGACATGGCTATATCGACCTCTGTCCGTGTGAAAATCTAGATCTCAGCTATTATAAGAGCTAGGACTACCAAATTTGGTGACAATATGTGTTATTATTGCACGCTAATCGTTATAATACGCTTGAACTATATGAGTAGCGGGTATTAAAAGGACCGATAGGTTTTGTGGCATTAAAATTGCGATTGTAATCACTTTTTTTTAATTCACAGGGGCTGAAGAAGGCGTGGCCAAAATCCAAAATAAACTTGATTAGCGTGCAATAATAACACATATTGTCACCAAATTTGGTAGTCCTAGCTCTTATAATAGCTGAGATCTAGATTTTCACACGGACAGACAGACGGAAAGACAGACAGACGGACAGACGGACATGGCTATATCGACTCGGCTGTTGATCCTGAGCCAGAATATATACTTTATGGGGTCGGAGGTGTCTCCTTCTGCCTGTTACATACATTTTCGGTTTGAACAAAGTTATAATAACCTTCTACTCTATGAGTAGCGGGTACAAAAAGGCCATAGACTTACAATATTTAGGCATAGTCAAAATCTAAAATAAAACAAGTAAGAAAGCTACAGTCGAGTGTGCTTGACTGTAATATACCCGCTACCCAACTGCTCGTACATCATTTATTTGCGGAACAAAAGAACGGATACAATCATATTTTGACCGTAAAAGGCTATGGACTTACAATATTTATGCAAAGTCAAAATCTATACATTTAATTTTTGATGCGGGCGGGCCTCGAACCCGTAAATGCATAATAGTACTGTTCGTTTTGCAGTTAACAACTTAACCCATTTCACAACGGTGCACGCACACACTATTCGGCATAATGCTGCATGCAGCGCTGCTGATAGCGCTGCTTACAGCTATGGAAAACGTTAAGCTGCATAACTTCTGTGTTTATTATCCGATTATTACTAAATTTTCAGAGATCATTTGGCTAGCTATAGTTATCATATAAACCGAATATGAACAATTTGGCATCAAAATTGCGCTTGTAATCAATTTTTTTCGATTTGCGGGGGCGGAAGGGGGCGTGGCCAAAATCCAAAATAAACTTGATCAGCGTGCAATAATAACACGTTTTGTCACCAAATTTGGTAGTTCTAGCTCTTATAATGGCTGAGATCTAGAATTTCACACGGACGGACAGACGGACATGGGTATATCGACTTAGCTGTTGATTCTGAGCCAGAATATATATACTTTATGGGGTCGGAGAGGTCTCCTCCTGCCTGTTACATATATTTTCGGTTTGAACAAAGTTATAATACTCTTCTACTCTATAAGTAGCGGGTATAAAAAGAATTTTCAGTTTGCACAAGAGTAAGCAATTTTAATAACAAGACTAATGTAGGATGGTATGGATCTTCAGGTAAAACTAAATGATCAATTCTAGAAATAGTGTTTTGTAACAACAGACTGGATAGTTGAAAGATGTTTAAGGTAGATGGAACATGTGAAGAAGAGGGAATACCATATAAGAGCAAGTAATATGTATATACTGAAATTTGACACATTGACACTTTAACACAGATAAATTCAGGGCTATCAATTAACAATTGTTCGACAGACAAATCTAACCTAGCAGCTATAAGCACGCCTCCACCAGTTCGACATAAACTTTCGCATCTGAAGGAAGTATACTTATCTGTAAAGATTAAGCTACTGAGTACATCTGGTTTCAACTAAGTTTCAGTAAATATTAAAATATGGTAATTAAAAGAAACACAATCAATAAACAATTTAGAGAGCTAAGTATTAAGTCCTCTAAGATTTTGATAGGCAAAAAAAAGTGAAGATAGATTTAGTTTTTTGATTTTTCACTCGAAGACGGGGCAAATGAAACTACTGGCAATTAAACTGAGGGACGAATTTTTGTTTAGGAGTATACTCCTTAACAATTAAGCCCGGCGGCCAAAAACTTACATAACAGACTTTTTTAAAGCTATCTGCAGGAATATGAATTTTAAACGATGCAATATCTCATAGTTAAATTTAAATTTCTCAACAACAAGGTTCGTTATTGAGATCTTAGATTAAATGAATGCTTGCACATCTTTAATCAAAGTATCTAGAGCCAAACGAGAAACAAAAATAAATTTCTTTGGCTTAACGGCGACAAGAGATTTAACATTTATAGTTATGCTTGGAGGCATAGCTACAAAAGAGCTGCAACCCGTGTTATTTACTTAACTTATAGACACAGGCGAAGTAGGGAAAGTGACGACCACAATAGGTAGATCTATCAAATTAACCGTGGAGGCTTGAGGCAATATAGGCGAGACAGCGGAAATTCCGCGAAGAGTGTTTACATGAGAAGAAGGAGTTGACGGAGCAAAGATTCAAGATCAATGAACCCCGAATTCAACTTAGAAAACGAAGCCCGCAAACGAGCAACATTCAATTTGGTCTGCCTCAGGGTCTTACGTTGATTAAATTCACCTACGCGACAACCTTCACACGACCACTTAAGAACAATTTTGCTATTAATGGCATCTTTTATACGACCGGTAAGGCCAATGCACTTCACATGACAAACTTTATCGCAGAGCCAGCAATCAACAAAATCTGACTTAGAGTCAGCAGAGGATTTACAGTTTCTAGCCGAGCATGACAACATATTTATTAAAAGTGATGTACCTCAAAAACGTAGGGAACACCAAAAGAATAGTAAAGTAGGAAAGTAAATTCAAAAATAAACAAGTAAGAAAGCGACAGTTGAGCGTGCTCGACTGTAATATACCCGCTACCCAGCTGCTCGTACATCATTTATTTGCGGAACAAACAAAAAACGGCTACAATCATATTTTGACCGTAAAAGGCTATGGACAATATTTATGCAAAGTCAAAATCTAAAATAAAAAAAAAAAACGTTTTTGCACACATTTAATTTTTGATGCGGGCGGGACTCGAACCCGTAAATGCATAATAGTACTGTTCGTTTTGCAGTCCACTTAACCCATTTCACCACCGTACACGCACACACGATTCGGCACAATGCTGCAAGCAGCGCTGTCGGCAGCTGTCGGCAGCGCTGCTTACAGCTATGGAAAACGTTAGGCTGAATAACTTCTGTGTTTATTTATTATCCGATTGTTTCCAAATTTTCAGAGCTCATCTGGCTAGCTATAGATATCATGCAAACCGGAAATGAACAATATGGCATCAAAATTGCACTTGTAATCAATGTTATTTCGATTTACGGGGGCAGAAGGGGGCGTGGCCAAAATCCAAAATAAACTTGATCAGCGTGCAATAATAACACATACTGTCACCAAATTTGGTAGTTCTAGTTCTTATAAAAGCTGAGATTTTCACACGGACAGACAGACGGACAGACGGACATGGCTATATCGACTCGGCTGTTGATCCTGAGCCAGAATATATATACTTTATGGGGTCGGAGGTGTCTCCTTCTGCCATTACATACATTTTCGGTTTGAACAAAGTTATAATACCCTTCTACTCTATGAGTTGCGGGTATAAAAACGTATAACTTTTATTCAGGTACCAAAAAATCCAAGATTTATCACTTAAACAGTAAAAGTAATAATTCTACCTGTTCAAGACTATAAATGGAATACGTGCATGTAAAAAACGATATGTGCCCTTTTAATATCTCTTTATATACTTGAATGGAAAGTGTTCTAGAGCACTCTAACTTTTAATAAATTTTGTTAAAAAATCGACCGATAGGTTCTATGACATCTATACGATGTATTGGTCCGTACCGGCTCGTTCCGACTTATTTACATCGGGCAGCAATAAGAAACATGTATACAAAGTTTCATGAAGGTAGCTCAAAAAGGGAGGCAAAAACTTTTCTTTGCCAAAAATAAGAAAAGTTCGATCTTCCCCACCATGACACGCATGCCTGCGGAATCGAACCTTGGACCCATTACCTCAGAGGTCCACCACTTCGCCATTCGGTCATTAAGCCATTACGCAAATTTTGTCAAAGTTACATTATGAGACCATTCGAAAATTCTTGTACGACAAAAACAAAGTCTGAATGCATGATGCGTGTTGTTGTTGCTATTTATTCTCATAACTTAAACATACAATTAAATAAAAAAAAAAAAAATATAAGAAAAAGCTGCGCTCTAACATTCGCACTCAGCTGATTTAAGAGACTGTCACTTCTCCACTTGTTAACTAAGTTCATTGTGAGCCATTAAAAAATTTTTAAATAAAATGCACGACCACCAATTAATGCATATTCAAAAATTAAAGTATAAGTTCTTAAAAAAAAAAGAAAAAACTTAAGCGGCATGAACTGGGAATCGAACCACGGGCCTGTCGGTTCAGGAGTTCATCGCTTTTCCACTAAGCTACTGACGCTGTTATCCAACAACTGCAAAAATTTGCATTGTAAGGCATTCTCATTATTTCCTGTACAAATAAAGAATTTGCGTTGCCTGCAGCGCTGCTCACAGCTTTGGAAAACGTTAAGCTGAATAACTTCTGTGTCTAATATCCGATTGTTACCAAATTTTCAGAGATCATCTGGGTAGCTATAGTTATCATATCAACCGAAAATGAACAATATGGCATCAAAATTGCGCTTGTAATCAATTTTTTTCGATTTACACACAGACGGACATGGCTATATCGACTCGGCTGTTGATTCTAAGCCAGAATATATATACTTTATGGGGTCGGAGGTATCTCCTTCTGCCTGTTACATACATTTTCGGTTTGAACAAAGATATAATACCCTTCTACTCCATGAGTAGCGGGTATAAAAATTAACAAAATTATATTGAGTGCTTGGAGCTGGAATTGGTGGTTGTCTATAAATAAATAAAGTAATGCGAGGAGCAGGTAAAGGCTTTGAAGTGTAGTTCTTAAACTTTCTTGTCTGTCCCATGTTTGTTGCATTTCTTGCTGTGAAGTTCTCGCTTTTTAATTTGTGGCAAAGATGTAATGCTGAGCTTCTTTGATTCCCAGAAGGCTAGGAAAGTCGCCCTGTAACCCTCGTACGAATGTGTCTAGAGCCTTATCTCTGTACGTTTTCGTTATTAACAGTTCTGCTTCGCTTCCTAACCCCATACAATCGATCTTGTTAAGGATTAGGAATAGATGCTTATAAGCTGCTTGATGGAATTCTTCCACCGATTGGGATGCACCCGTTGTAAGCATTGTCATTTGGTATTCTAATGTGTTAATGTCGAGTTTATCCGCGTAATGAAGAGTCAGACACTTCGAGATCGCTTGCCAGTTCAGTGGAGTACTGTAGAATTCTAATGCCATGTCAGCGTGTCCTACAATCTTATTACGTATGGCATGTAAGATACCATAGTATTTTGGGTACCCTGAAAAGCACTGTACGCTTGCATGACCTGAACTCTGAAGGATCACTTTAAAAGTATCGGATAGTTTTTACTATATCCGGCACTCTGTCTGAGTCGCCTCGCCTGGACTATTACGTTCGCAAATTCTTCTGAAGAATTGTGACGTCTGAAAAACCCTGGCAATTGTGCTAGTATTTCACTTACTGTTGCTTCTAATGCAGCTCTGTCTATAATTTCAACCACATTTCTATTAAGTTCTTGGTTCTCCTGTCCTCTGATTCGTTGTCTGCAAGCTTTCGCACTTAGTATTGATGAGATGATCAGGTTATTCACGTTAGCCATAAAACACTAAGTGAATCCGAATTAATAATGGGTCTAGTTTTAGATAAGTCAAAGGAGCAAATAATGTACCTTATTTCTTATAATGTTTAAAGTGAATTAGTAAGAGGTTATTTTTTCTTAAAGATAATTCGGTTTTGTGTGTGTGTGGGTGTTTGAGTATGTCGTTTGTTTGTCTTTTATGTTTAATAAACAGAGGCTGTTTTTTCCTTTAACTTTGGAGGGTCCATTTAGAATCGTAAAGTTGGAATCAATTATATCACTTATGTGTTATTTTTGTTTTATTTATTTTTATATATATTAATTTGTGTAATCTTACAGTACTATGTGGCTCCTCCCTCCGACGATCCGGATTCCATCCTTTTTGTCCCCAACTAGTAGGGATCCTGCGATGCATACAGGGTTGAGGGGTAGTCTGTGACCCTGGCTTCAGTCCTTGGAGTCAACCGATGGGCAAATGAACAAGTTAAGTTCGACTTGCCGGAGCTTTGGTGTATCGTACGCGTACCGGTCCCTGTTAATTACTTGCGTATTGCAAAGTAAAACAATTTAGAAAGCTACAGTTGACTGTGCTCGACTGTAATATACCCGCTACCCAACTGCTCGTACATCAAAATTATTTTCGGAACAATAAAGAACGGCTACAATCATATTTTGACCGTAAAAGGCCATAGACTTACAATATTTATGCAAAGTTAAAAACTAAAATAAAAAAAAACAAGTAAGAAAGCTACAGTCGAGTGTGCTCGACTGTAATATACCCGCTACCCAGCTGCTTGTACATAATTTATTTGCGGAACAAAAATTGGGCTACAATCATATTTTGACCGTAAAAGGCTATGGACTTATAATATTTATGCAAAGTCAAAATATAAAATAAAAAAAAAAAAACATTTTTGCACACATTTAATTTTTGATGCGGGCGGGACTCGAACCCGTAAATGCGTAATAGTACTGTTCGTTTTGCAGTCCACAACTTAACCCATTTTACCACCGTACACACACACACGATTCGGCACAATGCTGCAAGCAGCGCTGCTGATAGCGCTGCTTACAGCTATGGAAAACGTTATCATGTAAATGAAAATGATATACTTTATGGGTTTGGAGGTGTCTCCTTCTGCCTGTTACATACATTTTCGGTTTGAACAAAGTTATAATAGCCTTCTACTCTATGAGTAGCGGGTATAAAAAGAAAAAGCTTAAGCGGCATGAACTGGGAATCGAACCAAGGGCCTGTCGGGTCAGGAGTTCATCGCTTTTGAACTAAGCTACTGACGCTGTTATCCAACAACTGCAAAAATTTGCATTGTAAGGCATTCTTACTATTTCCTGTACAAATAAAGAATTTGCGCTGCCGGCAGCGCTGCTCACAGCTATGGAAAACGTTAAGCTGAATAACTTCTGTGTTTATTATCTGATTGTTACCAAATTTTTAGAGGTCATCTGGCTAGCTATATTTATCATGTAAACCGAATATGAAGAATATGGCATCAAAATTGCGCTTGTAATCAATTTTTTTCGATTTACAGGGGCGGAAGGGGGCGTGGCCAAAATCCAAAATAAACTTGATCAGCGTGCAATAATAACACATACTGTCACCGAATTTGGTAGTTCTAGCTCTTATAATAGCTGAGATTTTCACACGGACAGACAGACGGACATGGCTATATCGACTCGGCTGTTGATCCTGAGCCAGAATATATATAATTTATGGGGTCGGAGGTGTCTCCTTCTGCCTGTTACATACATTTTCGGTTTGAACAAAGTTATAATACCCTTCTACTCTATGAGTAGCGGGTACAAAAATATTTTTGCACACATTTAACTTTTGATGCGGGCGCGACTCGAACCCGTAAACGCATAATAGTACTGTTCGTTTTGCAGTCCAACACTTAACCCATTTCACCACCGTACACGCACACACAATTCGGCATAATGCTGCATGCAGCGCTGCTTACAGCTATGGAAAACGTTAAGCTGAATAACTTCTGTGTTTATTATCCGATTGTTATCAAATTTTCAGAGATCTTCTGGCTAGCTATAGTTATCATATAAACCGAAAATTAACAATATGGCATCAAAATTGCGCTTAAAATCAATTTTTTTCGATTTACAGGGGCGGAAGGGGGCGTGGCCAAAATCCAAAATAAACTTGGTCAGCTTGCAATAATAACACATACTGTCACCAAATTTGGTAGTTCTAGCTCTTATAACAGCTGAGATCTAGATTTTTACACGGACAGACAGACGGACAGACAGACAGACGGACAGACGGACAAACGGACATGACTATATCGACTCGGCTGTTGATCCTGAGCCAAAATATATATACTTTATGGGGTCGGAGGTGTCTCCTTCTGCCTGTTACATACATTTTCGGTTTGAACAAAGTTATAATACCCTTCTACTCTATGAGTAGCGGGTATAATTTTTTGCGGAACAATAAAGAACAGCTACAATCATATTGTAACCGTAAAAGGCCATGGACTTACAATATTTATGCAAAGTCAAAATCCAAAATAAAAAAAAAAATAGTTTTGCACACATTTAATTTTTGATCCGGGTGGGACTCGAACCCGTAAATGCATAATAGTTCTGTTCGTTTTGTAGTCCACAACTTAACCCATTTCACCACCGTACACGCACACACGATTCGGCACAATTCTGCAAGCAGCGCTGCCGGCAGCTATGAAATAACTTCAGTGTTTATTATCCGATTGTTACCAAATTTTCAGAGATCATCTGGCTACCTAGAGTTATCATGCAAAACGAATATGAACAATATGGCATCAAAATTGCGCTTGTAATCAATTTTTTTCGATTTACAGGGGCGGAAGGGGGGTTGGCCAAAATCCAAAATAAACTTGATCACCGTGCAATAATAACACATACTGTCACCAAATTTGGTAGTTCTAGCTCTTATAATAGCTGAGATCTAGATTTTCACACGGACAGACAAACGGACAGACGGACAGACAGACAGACGGACAGACGGACAGACGGACATGACTATATCGACTCGGCTGTTAATCCTGAGCCAGAATATATATACTTTATGGGGTCGGAGGTGTCTCCTTCTGCCTGTTACATACATTTTCGGTTTGAACAAAGTTATAATACCCTTCTACTCTATGAGTAGCGGGTATAAAAAGAAAAAGCTTAAGCGGCATGAACTGGGAATCGAACCAAGGGGCTGTCGGTTCAGGAGTTCATCGCTTTTCCACTCAGCTACTGACGCTGTTATCCAACAACTGCAAAAATTTGCATTGTAAGGCATTCTTACTATTTCCTGTACAAATAAAGAATTTGCGCTGCCGGCAGCGCTGCTTACAGCTATGGAAAACGTTAAGCTGAATAACTTCTGTGTTTATTATCCGATTGTTACCAAATTTTTAGAGATCATCTGGCTAGCTATAGTTATCATATAAACCGAAATTGAACAATACGGCATCAAAATTGCGTTTGAAATCAATTTTTTTCGTTTTACAGGGGCGGAAGGGGGCGTGGCCAAAATCCAAAATAAACTTGATTAGCGTGCAATAATAACACATGGTGTCACCAAATTTGGTAGTTCTAGCTCTTATAATAGCTGAGATCTAGATTTTCACACGGACAGACAGACAGACAGACGGACAGACGGACAGACGGACATGGCTATATCGTCTCGGCTGTTGATCCTGAGCCAGAATATATATACTTTATGGGGTCGGAGGTGTCTCCTTCTGCCTGTTACATACATTTTCGGTTTGAACAAAGTGATAATACCCTTCTACTCTATGAGTAGCGGGTATAAAAATTTTTGCACACATTTAATTTTTGATGCGGGCGGGACTCGAACTGGGGCGGGACTAGTACTGTTCGTTTTGAAGTCCACAACTTAACCAATTTCACAACCGTACACGCACACACTATTCAGCACAATGCTGCAGCTTACAGCTATGGAAAACGTAAAGCTGCATAACTGTGTTTATTATACCCGCTACTCATAGAGTAGAAGGGTATTATAACTTTGTTCAAACCGAAAATGTATGTAACAGGCAGAAGGAGACACCTCCGACCCCATAAAGTATATATATTTTGGCTCAGGATCAACAGCCGAGTCGATATAGTCATGTCCCTCTGTCTGTCCGTGTGAAAATCTAGATCTCAGCTATTATAAGAGCTAGGACTACCAAATTTGGTGACAGTATGTGTTATTATTGCACGCTGATCAAGTTTATTTTGGATTTGGGCCACGCCCCTTCCGCCCCCGTAAATCGAAAAAACATTGATTACAAGCGCAATATCGATGCCATATTGTTCATTTTCGGTTTACGTGATAACTATAGCTAGCCAGATGATCTCTAAAAATTTGGTAACAGTCGGCAAATAAAAACAGAAGTTATTTCATAGCTGTTTTCCATAGCTGTAAACAGAGCTGCCGGCAGCGCTGCTTGCAGCATATTGCTGAATCGTGTGTGCGTGTACGGTGGTGAAATGGGTTAAGTTGTGGACTGCAAAACGAACAGAACTATTATGCATTTACGGGTTCGAGTCCCACCCGGATCAAAAATTAAATGTGTGCAAAAACCTATTTTTTTTTTATTTTGGATTTTGACTTTGCATAAATATTGTAAGTCCATGGCTTTTTACGGTTAAAATATGATTGTGGCTGTTCTTTATTGTTCCGCAAATAATTATACCCGCTACGTTTAGAGTAGAAGGGAATTATAACTTTGTTTAAACCGAAAATGTATGTAACAGGCAGAAGAAGACACCTCCGACCCCATAAATGATATATATTCTGGATCAGGATCAACAGCCGAGTCGATATAGCCGTCTGTCCGTCTGTCTGTCTGTCCGTCTGTCTGTCCGTGTGAAAATCTAGATCTCAGCTATTATAAGAGCTAGAACTACCAAATCTGGTGACAGCATGTGTTATTATTGCACGCTGATCAAGCTTATTTTGGATTTTGGCCACGCCCCCTTCCGGCCCTGTAAATCGAAAAAAATTATTTTCAAGCGCAATTTTGATGCCGTATTGTTCATTTTCGGTTTATATGATAACTATAGCTAGCCAGATGATCTCTGAAAATTTGGTAACATCGGATAATAAACACAGAAGTTATTCAGCGTAACGTTTTCCATAGCTGTAAGCAGCGCTATCAGCAGCACTGCATGCAGCATTATGCCGAATAGTGTGTGCGTGTACGGTGGTGAAATGGGTTAAGTTGTGGACTGCAAAACGAACAGTACTATTATGCGTTTACGGGTTCGAGTCCCGCCCGCATCAAAAGTTAAATGTGTGCAAAAATATTTTTATACCCGCTACTCATAGAGTAGATGGGTATTATAACTTTGTTCAAACCGAAAATGTATGTAACAGGCAGAAGGAGACACCTCCGACCCCATAAATTATATATATTCTGGCTCAGGATCAACAGCCGAGTCGATATAGCCATGTCCGTCTGTCTGTCTGTCCGTCTGTCTGTCTGTCCGTCTGTCTGTCTGTCCGTCTGTCTGTCCGTGTGAAAATCTCAGCTATTATAAGAGCTAGAACTACCAAATTTGGTGACAGTATGTGTTATTATTGCACGCTGATCAAGTTTATTTTGGATTTTGGCGACGCCCCCTTCCGGCCCTGTAAAACGAGAAAAATTGATTTCAAGCGCAATTTTGATGCCGTATTGTTCATTTTCGGTTTATATGATAACTATAGCTAGCCAGATGATCTCTGAAAATTTGGTAACAATCGGATAATAAACACAGAAGTTATTCAGCTTAACGTGTTCCATAGCTGTAAGCAGCGCTGCCGGCAGCGCAAATTCTTTATTTGTACAGGAAATAGGAAGAATGCCTTACAATGAAAATTTTTGCAGTTGTTGGATAACAGCGTCAGTAGCTGAGTGGAAAAGCGATGAACTCCTGAACCGACAGCCCCTTGGTTCGATTCCCAGTTCATGCCGCTTAAGCTTTTTCTTTTTATACCCGCTACTCATAGAGTAGAAGGGTATTATAACTTTGTTCAATCCGAAAATGTATGTAACAGGCAGAAGGAGACAACTCCGACCCCATAAAGTATATATATTCTGGCTCAGGATCAACAGCCGAGACGATATAGCCATGTCCGTCTGTCTGTCTGTCCGTCTGTCTGTCTGTCCGTCTGTCTGTCTGTCCGTCTGTCTGTCCGTGTGAAAATCTAGATCTCAGCTATTATAAGAGCTAGAACTACCAAATTTGCTGACAGTATGTGTTATTATTGCACGCTGATCAAGTTTATTTTGGATTTTGGCCACGCCCCCTTCCGCCCCCGTATATCGAAAAACAAGTAAGAAAGCTACAGTCGAGTGTGCTCGACTGTAATATACCCGCTACCCAGCTGCTTGTACATAATTTATTTGCGGAACAAAAAAACGGCTACAATCATATTTTGACCGTAAAAGGCTATGGACTTATAATATTAATGCAAAGTCAAAATATAAAATAAAAAAAAAAACATTTTTGCACACATTTAATTTTTGATGCGGGCGGGACTCGAACCCGTAAATGCATAATAGTACTGTTCGTTTTGCAGTCCACAACTTAACCCATTTCACCACCGTACACACACACACGATTCGGCACAATGCTGCAAGCAGCGCTGCTTACAGCTATGGAAAACGTTATCATGTAAATGAAAATGATATACTTTATGGGTTTGGAGGTGTCTCCTTCTGCCTGTTACATACATTTTCGATTTGAACAAAGTTATAATAGCCTTCTACTCTATGAGTAGCGGGTATAAAAAGAAAAAGCTTAAGCGGCATGAACTGGGAATCGAACCAAGGGCCTGTCGGGTCAGGAGTTCATCGCTTTTGAACTAAGCTACTGACGCTGTTATCCAACAACTGCAAAAATTTGCATTGTAAGGCATTCTTACTATTTCCTGTACAAATAAAGAATTTGCGCTGCCGGCAGCGCTGCTCACAGCTATGGAAAACGTTAAGCTGAATAACTTCTGTGTTTATTATCTGATTGTTACCAAATTTTTAGAGGTCATCTGGCTAGCTATATTTATCATGTAAACCGAATATGAAGAATATGGCATCAAAATTGCGCTTGTAATTAATTTTTTCGATTTACAGGGGCGGAAGGGGGCGTGGCCAAAATCCAAAATAAACTTGATCAGCGTGCAATAATAACACATACTGTCACCGAATTTGGTAGTTCTAGCTCTTATAATAGCTGAGATTTTCACACGGACAGACAGACGGACATGGCTATATCGACTCGGCTGTTGATCCTGAGCCAGAATATATATAATTTATGGGGTCGGAGGTGTCTCCTTCTGCCTGTTACATACATTTTCGGTTTGAACAAAGTTATAATACCCTTCTACTCTATGAGTAGCGGGTACAAAAATATTTTTGCACACATTTAACTTTTGATGCGGGCGCGACTCGAACCCGTAAACGCATAATAGTACTGTTCGTTTTGCAGTCCAACACTTAACCCATTTCACCACCGTACACGCACACACAATTCGGCATAATGCTGCATGCAGCGCTGCTTACAGCTATGGAAAACGTTACGCTGAATAACTTCTGTGTTTATTATCCGATTGTTATCAAATTTTCAGAGATCTTCTGGCTAGCTATAGTTATCATATAAACCGAAAATTAACAATATGGCATCAAAATTGCGCTTAAAATCAATTTTTTTCGATTTACAGGGGCGGAAGGGGGCGTGGCCAAAATCCAAAATAAACTTGGTCAGCGTGCAATAATAACACATACTGTCACCAAATTTGGTAGTTCTAGCTCTTATAACAGCTGAGATCTAGATTTTTACACGGACAGACAGACGGACAGACAGACAGACGGACAGACGGACAAACGGACATGACTATATCGACTCGGCTGTTGATCCTGAGCCAAAATATATATACTTTATGGGGTCGGAGGTGTCTCCTTCTGCCTGTTACATACATTTTCGGTTTGAACAAAGTTATAATACCCTTCTACTCTATGAGTAGCGGGTATAATTTTTTGCGGAACAATAAAGAACAGCTACAATCATATTGTAACCGTAAAAGGCCATGGACTTACAATATTTATGCAAAGTCAAAATCCAAAATAAAAAAAAAATAGTTTTGCACACATTTAATTTTTGATCCGGGTGGGACTCGAACCCGTAAATGCATAATAGTTCTGTTCGTTTTGTAGTCCACAACTTAACCCATTTCACCACCGTACACGCACACACGATTCGGCACAATTCTGCAAGCAGCGCTGCCGGCAGCTATGAAATAACTTCAGTGTTTATTATCCGATTGTTACCAAATTTTCAGAGATCATCTGGCTACCTAGAGTTATCATGCAAAACGAATATGAACAATATGGCATCAAAATTGCGCTTGTAATCAATTTTTTTCGATTTACAGGGGCGGAAGGGGGGTTGGCCAAAATCCAAAATAAACTTGATCACCGTGCAATAATAACACATACTGTCACCAAATTTGGTAGTTCTAGCTCTTATAATAGCTGAGATCTAGATTTTCACACGGACAGACAAACGGACAGACGGACAGACAGACAGAGGGACAGACGGACATGACTATATCGACTCGGCTGTTAATCCTGAGCCAGAATATATATACTTTATGGGGTCGGAGGTGTCTCCTTCTGCCTGTTACATACATTTTCGGTTTGAACAAAGTTATAATACCCTTCTACTCTATGAGTAGCGGGTATAAAAAGAAAAAGCTTAAGCGGCATGAACTGGGAATCGAACCAAGGGGCTGTCGGTTCAGGAGTTCATCGCTTTTCCACTCAGCTACTGACGCTGTTATCCAACAACTGCAAAAATTTGCATTGTAAGGCATTCTTACTATTTCCTGTACAAATAAAGAATTTGCGCTGCCGGCAGCGCTGCTTACAGCTATGGAAAACGTTAAGCTGAATAACTTCTGTGTTTATTATCCGATTGTTACCAAATTTTTAGAGATCATCTGGCTAGCTATAGTTATCATATAAACCGAAATTGAACAATACGGCATCAAAATTGCGTTTGAAATCAATTTTTTTCGTTTTACAGGGGCGGAAGGGGGCGTGGCCAAAATCCAAAATAAACTTGATTAGCGTGCAATAATAACACATGGTGTCACCAAATTTGGTAGTTCTAGCTCTTATAATAGCTGAGATCTAGATTTTCACACGGACAGACAGACAGACAGACGGACAGACGGACAGACGGACATGGCTATATCGTCTCGGCTGTTGATCCTGAGCCAGAATATATATACTTTATGGGGTCGGAGGTGTCTCCTTCTGCCTGTTACATACATTTTCGGTTTGAACAAAGTGATAATACCCTTCTACTCTATGAGTAGCGGGTATAAAAATTTTTGCACACATTTAATTTTTGATGCGGGCGGGACTCGAACTGGGGCGGGACTAGTACTGTTCGTTTTGAAGTCCACAACTTAACCAATTTCACAACCGTACACGCACACACTATTCAGCACAATGCTGCAGCTTACAGCTATGGAAAACGTAAAGCTGCATAACTGTGTTTATTATACCCGCTACTCATAGAGTAGAAGGGTATTATAACTTTGTTCAAACCGAAAATGTATGTAACAGGCAGAAGGAGACACCTCCGACCCCATAAAGTATATATATTTTGGCTCAGGATCAACAGCCGAGTCGATATAGTCATGTCCCTCTGTCTGTCCGTGTGAAAATCTAGATCTCAGCTATTATAAGAGCTAGGACTACCAAATTTGGTGACAGTATGTGTTATTATTGCACGCTGATCAAGTTTATTTTGGATTTGGGCCACGCCCCCTTCCGCCCCCGTAAATCGAAAAAACATTGATTACAAGCGCAATATCGATGCCATATTGTTAATTTTCGGTTTACGTGATAACTATAGCTAGCCAGATGATCTCTAAAAATTTGGTAACAGTCGGCAAATAAAAACAGAAGTTATTTCATAGCTGTTTTCCATAGCTGTAAACAGAGCTGCCGGCAGCGCTGCTTGCAGCATATTGCTGAATCGTGTGTGCGTGTACGGTGGTGAAATGGGTTAAGTTGTGGACTACAAAACGAACAGAACTATTATGCATTTACGGGTTCGAGTCCCACCCGGATCAAAAATTAAATGTGTGCAAAACACTATTTTTTTTTTATTTTGGATTTTGACTTTGCATAAATATTGTAAGTCCATGGCTTTTTACGGTTAAAATATGATTGTGGCTGTTCTTTATTGTTCCGCAAATAATTATACCCGCTACGTTTAGAGTAGAAGGGAATTATAACTTTGTTTAAACCGAAAATGTATGTAACAGGCAGAAGAAGACACCTCCGACCCCATAAATGATATATATTCTGGATCAGGATCAACAGCCGAGTCGATATAGACGTCTGTCCGTCTGTCTGTCTGTCCGTCTGTCTGTCCGTGTGAAAATCTAGATCTCAGCTATTATAAGAGCTAGAACTACCAAATCTGGTGACAGCATGTGTTATTATTGCACGCTGATCAAGCTTATTTTGGATTTTGGCCACGCCCCCTTCCGGCCCTGTAAATCGAAAAAAATTATTTTCAAGCGCAATTTTGATGCCGTATTGTTCATTTTCGGTTTATATGATAACTATAGCTAGCCAGATGATCTCTGAAAATTTGGTAACATCGGATAATAAACACAGAAGTTATTCAGCGTAACGTTTTCCATAGCTGTAAGCAGCGCTATCAGCAGCACTGCATGCAGCATTATGCCGAATAGTGTGTGCGTGTACGGTGGTGAAATGGGTTAAGTTGTGGACTGCAAAACGAACAGTACTATTATGCGTTTACGGGTTCGAGTCCCGCCCGCATCAAAAGTTAAATGTGTGCAAAAATATTTTTATACCCGCTACTCATAGAGTAGATGGGTATTATAACTTTGTTCAAACCGAAAATGTATGTAACAGGCAGAAGGAGACACCTCCGACCCCATAAATTATATATATTCTGGCTCAGGATCAACAGCCGAGTCGATATAGCCATGTCCGTCTGTCTGTCTGTCCGTCTGTCTGTCTGTCCGTCTGTCTGTCTGTCCGTCTGTCTGTCCGTGTGAAAATCTCAGCTATTATAAGAGCTAGAACTACCAAATTTGGTGACAGTATGTGTTATTATTGCACGCTGATCAAGTTTATTTTGGATTTTGGCGACGCCCCCTTCCGGCCCTGTAAAACGAGAAAAATTGATTTCAAGCGCAATTTTGATGCCGTATTGTTCATTTTCGGTTTATATGATAACTATAGCTAGCCAGATGATCTCTGAAAATTTGGTAACAATCGGATAATAAACACAGAAGTTATTCAGCTTAACGTGTTCCATAGCTGTAAGCAGCGCTGCCGGCAGCGCAAATTCTTTATTTGTACAGGAAATAGGAAGAATGCCTTACAATGAAAATTTTTGCAGTTGTTGGATAACAGCGTCAGTAGCTGAGTGGAAAAGCGATGAACTCCTGAACCGACAGCCCCTTGGTTCGATTCCCAGTTCATGCCGCTTAAGCTTTTTCTTTTTATACCCGCTACTCATAGAGTAGAAGGGTATTATAACTTTGTTCAATCCGAAAATGTATGTAACAGGCAGAAGGAGACAACTCCGACCCCATAAAGTATATATATTCTGGCTCAGGATCAACAGCCGAGACGATATAGCCATGTCCGTCTGTCTGTCTGTCCGTCTGTCTGTCTGTCCGTCTGTCTGTCTGTCCGTCTGTCTGTCCGTGTGAAAATCTAGATCTCAGCTATTATAAGAGCTAGAACTACCAAATTTGCTGACAGTATGTGTTATTATTGCACGCTGATCAAGTTTATTTTGGATTTTGGCCACGCCCCCTTCCGCCCCCGTATATCGAAAAACAAGTAAGAAAGCTACAGTCGAGTGTGCTCGACTGTAATATACCCGCTACCCAGCTGCTTGTACATAATTTATTTGCGGAACAAAAAAACGGCTACAATCATATTTTGACCGTAAAAGGCTATGGACTTATAATATTAATGCAAAGTCAAAATATAAAATAAAAAAAAAAAACATTTTTGCACACATTTAATTTTTGATGCGGGCGGGACTCGAACCCGTAAATGCATAATAGTACTGTTCGTTTTGCAGTCCACAACTTAACCCATTTCACCACCGTACACGCACACACGATTCGGCACAATGCTGCAAGCAGTGCTGCCGGCAGCGCTGCTTACAGCTATGGAAAACTTTAAGCTGAATAACTTCTGTGTTTATTATCCGATTGTTACCTAATTTTCAGAGATCATTTGGCTAGCTATAGTTATCATGTTAACCAAAAATTAACAATATGGCATCAAAATTGCACTTGTTATCAATGTTTTTTCGATTTGCGGGGGCGGAAGGGGGCGTGGCCAAAATCCAAAATAAACTTGATCAGCGTGCAATAATAACACATATTGTCACCAAATTTGGTAGTCTTAGCTCTTATAATAGCTGAGATCTAGATTTTCACACGGACAGACAGACGGACAGACAGACAGACGGAAAGACAGACAGACGGACATGGCTATATCGTCTCGGCTGTTGATCCTGAGCCAGAATATATATACTTTATGGGGTCGGAGGTGTCTCCTTCTGCCTGTTACATACATTTTCGGTTTGAACAAAGTTATAATACCCTTCTACTCTATGAGTAGCGGGTATAAACATTGATTACAAGCGCAATTTTGATGCCATATTGTTCATATTCGGTTTACATGATAACTATAGCTAGCCAGATGATCTCTGAAAATTTGGTAACAATCGGATAATAAACACAGAAGTTATTGAGCTTAACGTGTTCCACAGCTGTAAGCAGCGCTGCCGGCAGCGCAAATTCTTTATTTGTACAGGAAATAGGAAGAATGCCTTACAATGAAAATTTTTTCAGTTGTTGGATAACAGCGTCAGTAGCTGAGTGGAAAAGCGATGAACTCCTAAACCGACAGCCCCTTGGTTCGATTCCCAGCTCATGCCGCTTAAGCTTTTTCTTTTTATACCCGCTACTCATAGAGTAGAAGGGTATTATAACTTTGTTCAATCCGAAAATGTATGTAATGGCAGAAGGAGACACCTCCGACCCCATAAAGTATATATATTCTGGCTCAGGATCAACAGCCGAGACGATATAGCCATGTCCGTCTGTCTGTCTTTCCGTCTGTCTGTCTGTCCGTCTGTCTGTCCGTGTGAAAATCTAGATCTCAGCTATTATAAGAGCTAGAACTACCAAATTTGCTGACAGTATGTGTTATTATTGCACGCTGATCAAGTTTATTTTGGATTTTGGCCACGCCCCCTTCCGCCCCCGTATATCGAAAAACAAGTAAGAAAGCTACAGTCGAGTGTGCTCGACTGTAATATACCCGCTACCCAGCTGCTTGTACATAATTTATTTGCGGAACAAAAAAACGGCTACAATCATATTTTGACCGTAAAAGGCTATGGACTTATAATATTAATGCAAAGTCAAAATATAAAATAAAAAAAAAAACATTTTTGCACACATTTAATTTTTGATGCGGGCGGGACTCGAACCCGTAAATGCATAATAGTACTGTTCGTTTTGCAGTCCACAACTTAACCCATTTCACCACCGTACACGCACACACGATTCGGCACAATGCTGCAAGCAGTGCTGCCGGCAGCGCTGCTTACAGCTATGGAAAACTTTAAGCTGAATAGCTTCTGTGTTTATTATCCGATTGTTACCTAATTTTCAGAGATCATTTGGCTAGCTATAGTTATCATGTCAACCAAAAATTAACAATATGGCATCAAAATTGCACTTGTTATCAATGTTTTTTCGATTTGCGGGGGCGGAAGGGGGCGTGGCCAAAATCCAAAATAAACTTGATCAGCGTGCAATAATAACACATATTGTCACCAAATTTGGTAGTCTTAGCTCTTATAATAGCTGAGATCTAGATTTTCACACGGACAGACAGACGGACAGACGGACATGGCTATATCGACTCGGCTGTTGATCCTGAGCCAGAATATATATACTTTATGGGGTCGGAGGTGTCTCCTTCTGCCTGTTACATACATTTTCGGTTTGAACAAAGTTATAATACCCTTCTACTCTATGAGTAGCGGGTATAAACATTGATTACAAGCGCAATTTTGATGCCATATTGTTCATATTCGGTTTACATGATAACTATAGCTAGCCAGATGATCTCTGAAAATTTGGTAACAATCGGATAACAAACACAGAAGTTATTCAGCTTAACGTTATCCATAGCTGCAAGCAGCGCTGCCGGCAGCCCAAATTCTTTATTTGTACAGGAAATAATAAGAATGCCTTACAATGCAAATTTTTGCAGTTGTTGGATAAGAGCGTCAGTAGCTTAGTGCAAAAGCGATGAACTCCTGAACCGACAGGCCCTTGGTTCGATTCCCAGTTCATGCCGCTTAAGCTTTTTCTTTTTATACCCGCTACTCATAGAGTAGAAGGGTATTATAACTTTGTTCAAACCGAAAATGTATGTAACAGGCAGAAGGAGACACCTCCGACCCCATAAAGTATATATATTCTGGCTCAGGATCAACAGCCGAGTCGATATAGTCATGTCCGTCTGTCCGTCTGTCTGTCTGTCCGTGTGAAAATCTAGATCTAAGCTATTATAAGAGCTAGAACTACCAAATTTGGTGACAGTATGTGTTATTATCGCACGCTGATCAAGTTTATTTTGGATTTTGGCCACGCCCCAATCCGCCCCTGTAAATCGAAAAAAATTGATTTTAAGCGCAATTTTGATGCCGTATTGTTCATTTTCGGATTATATGATAACTATAGTTAGCCAGATGATCTCTGAAAATTTGGTAACAATCGGATAATAAACACAGAAGTTATTCAGCTTAACGTGTTCCACAGCTGTAAGCAGCGCTGCCGGCAGCGCAAATTCTTTATTTGTACAGGAAATAGGAAGAATGCCTTACAATGAAAATTTTTGCAGTTGTTGGATAACAGCGTCAGTAGCTGAGTGGAAAAGCGATGAACTCCTGAACCGACAGCCCCTTGGTTCGATTCCCAGTTCATGCCGCTTAAGCTTTTTCTTTTTATACCCGCTACTCATAGAGTAGAAGGGTATTATAACTTTGTTCAATCCGAAAATGTATGTAACAGGCAGAAGGAGACAACTCCGACCCCATAAAGTATATATATTCTGGCTCAGGATCAACAGCCGAGACGATATAGCCATGTCCGTCTGTCTGTCTGTCCGTCTGTCTGTCTGTCCGTCTGTCTGTCTGTCCGTCTGTCTGTCCGTGTGAAAATCTAGATCTCAGCTATTATAAGAGCTAGAACTACCAAATTTGCTGACAATATGTGTTATTATTGCACGCTGATCAAGTTTATTTTGGATTTTGGCCACGCCCCCTTCCGCCCCCGTATATCGAAAAACAAGTAAGAAAGCTACAGTCGAGTGTGCTCGACTGTAATATACCCGCTACCCAGCTGCATGTACATAATTTATTTGCGGAACAAAAAAAACGGCTACAATCATATTTTGACCGTAAAAGGCTATGGATTTATAATATTTATGCAAAGTCAAAATATAAAATAAAAAAAAAACATTTTTGCACACATTTAATTTTTGATGCGGGCGGGACTCGAACCCGTAAATGCATAATAGTACTGTTCGTTTTGCAGTCCACAACTTAACCCATTTCACCACCGTACACGCACACACGATTCGGCACAATGCTGCAAGCAGTGCTGCCGGCAGCGCTGCTTACAGCTATGGAAAACTTTAAGCTGAATAGCTTCTGTGTTTATTATCCGATTGTTACCTAATTTTCAGAGATCATTTGGCTAGCTATAGTCATCATGTCAACCAAAAATTAACAATATGGCATCAAAATTGCACTTGTTATCAATGCTTTTCGATTTGCGGGGGGCGGAAGGGGGCGTGGCCAAAATCAAACTTAAACTTGATCAGCGTGCAATAATAACACATATTCTCACCAAATTTGGTAGTCTTAGCTCTTATAATAGCTGAGATCTAGATTTTCACACGGACAGACAGACGGACAGACGGACATGGCTATATCGACTCGGCTGTTGATCCTGAGCCAGAATATATATACTTTATGGGGTCGGAGGTGTCTCCTTCTGCCTGTTACATACATTTTCGGTTTGAACAAAGTTATAATACCCTTCTACTCTATGAGTAGCGGGTATAAACATTGATTACAAGCGCAATTTTGATGCCATATTGTTCATATTCGGTTTACATGATAACTATAGCTAGCCAGATGATCTCTGAAAATTTGGTAACAATCGGATAACAAACACAGAAGTTATTCAGCTTAACGTTATCCATAGCTGTAAGCAGCGCTGCCGGCAGCCCAAATTCTTTATTTGTACAGGAAATAATAAGAATGCCTTACAATGCAAATTTTTGCAGTTGTTGGATAAGAGCGTCAGTAGCTTAGTGCAAAAGCGATGAACTCCTGAACCGACAGGCCCTTGGTTCGATTCCCAGTTCATGCCGCTTAAGCTTTTTCTTTTTATACCCGCTACTCATAGAGTAGAAGGGTATTATAACTTTGTTCAAACCGAAAATGTATGTAACAGGCAGAAGGAGACACCTCCGACCCCATAAAGTATATATATTCTGGCTCAGGATCAACAGCCGAGTCGATATAGTCATGTCCGTCTGTCCGTCTGTCTGTCTGTCCGTCTGTCTGTCCGTGTGAAAATCTAGATCTAAGCTATTATAAGAGCTAGAACTACCAAATTTGGTGACAGTATGTGTTATTATCGCACGCTGATCAAGTTTATTTTGGATTTTGGCCACGCCCCAATCCGCCCCTGTAAATCGAAAAAAATTGATTTTAAGCGCAATTTTGATGCCGTATTGTTCATTTTCGGATTATATGATAACTATAGTTAGCCAGATGATCTCTGAAAATTTGGTAACAATCGGATAATAAACACAGAAGTTATTCAGCTTAACGTGTTCCACAGCTGTAAGCAGCGCTGCCGGCAGCGCAAATTCTTTATTTGTACAGGAAATAGGAAGAATGCCTTACAATGAAAATTTTTGCAGTTGTTGGATAACAGCGTCAGTAGCTGAGTGGAAAAGCGATGAACTCCTGAACCGACAGCCCCTTGGTTCGATTCCCAGTTCATGCCGCTTAAGCTTTTTCTTTTTATACCCGCTACTCATAGAGTAGAAGGGTATTATAACTTTGTTCAATCCGAAAATGTATGTAACAGGCAGAAGGAGACAACTCCGACCCCATAAAGTATATATATTCTGGCTCAGGATCAACAGCCGAGACGATATAGCCATGTCCGTCTGTCTGTCTGTCCGTCTGTCTGTCTGTCCGTCTGTCTGTCTGTCCGTCTGTCTGTCCGTGTGAAAATCTAGATCTCAGCTATTATAAGAGCTAGAACTACCAAATTTGCTGACAATATGTGTTATTATTGCACGCTGATCAAGTTTATTTTGGATTTTGGCCACGCCCCCTTCCGCCCCCGTATATCGAAAAACAAGTAAGAAAGCTACAGTCGAGTGTGCTCGACTGTAATATACCCGCTACCCAGCTGCTTGTACATAATTTATTTGCGGAACAAAAAAACGGCTACAATCATATTTTGACCGTAAAAGGCTATGGATTTATAATATTTATGCAAAGTCAAAATATAAAATAAAAAAAAAACATTTTTGCACACATTTAATTTTTGATGCGGGCGGGACTCGAACCCGTAAATGCATAATAGTACTGTTCGTTTTGCAGTCCACAACTTAACCCATTTCACCACCGTACACGCACACACGATTCGGCACAATGCTGCAAGCAGTGCTGCCGGCAGCGCTGCTTACAGCTATGGAAAACTTTAAGCTGAATAGCTTCTGTGTTTATTATCCGATTGTTACCTAATTTTCAGAGATCATTTGGCTAGCTATAGTCATCATGTCAACCAAAAATTAACAATATGGCATCAAAATTGCACTTGTTATCAATGCTTTTTCGATTTGCGGGGGCGGAAGGGGGCGTGGCCAAAATCCAAATTAAACTTGATCAGCGTGCAATAATAACACATATTCTCACCAAATTTGGTAGTCTTAGCTCTTATAATAGCTGAGATCTAGATTTTCACACGGACAGACAGACGGACAGACGGACATGGCTATATCGACTCGGCTGTTGATCCTGAGCCAGAATATATATACTTTATGGGGTCGGAGGTGTCTCCTTCTGCCTGTTACATACATTTTCGGTTTGAACAAAGTTATAATACCCTTCTACTCTATGAGTAGCGGGTATAAACATTGATTACAAGCGCAATTTTGATGCCATATTGTTCATATTCGGTTTACATGATAACTATAGCTAGCCAGATGATCTCTGAAAATTTGGTAACAATCGGATAACAAACACAGAAGTTATTCAGCTTAACGTTATCCATAGCTGTAAGCAGCGCTGCCGGCAGCCCAAATTCTTTATTTGTACAGGAAATAATAAGAATGCCTTACAATGCAAATTTTTGCAGTTGTTGGATAAGAGCGTCAGTAGCTTAGTGCAAAAGCGATGAACTCCTGAACCGACAGGCCCTTGGTTCGATTCCCAGTTCATGCCGCTTAAGCTTTTTCTTTTTATACCCGCTACTCATAGAGTAGAAGGGTATTATAACTTTGTTCAAACCGAAAATGTATGTAACAGGCAGAAGGAGACACCTCCGACCCCATAAAGTATATATATTCTGGCTCAGGATCAACAGCCGAGTCGATATAGTCATGTCCGTCTGTCCGTCTGTCTGTCTGTCCGTCTGTCTGTCCGTGTGAAAATCTAGATCTAAGCTATTATAAGAGCTAGAACTACCAAATTTGGTGACAGTATGTGTTATTATCGCACGCTGATCAAGTTTATTTTGGATTTTGGCCACGCCCCAATCCGCCCCTGTAAATCGAAAAAAATTGATTTTAAGCGCAATTTTGATGCCGTATTGTTCATTTTCGGATTATATGATAACTATAGTTAGCCAGATGATCTCTGAAAATTTGGTAACAATCGGATAATAAACACAGAAGTTATTCAGCTTAACGTGTTCCACAGCTGTAAGCAGCGCTGCCGGCAGCGCAAATTCTTTATTTGTACAGGAAATAGGAAGAATGCCTTACAATGAAAATTTTTGCAGTTGTTGGATAACAGCGTCAGTAGCTGAGTGGAAAAGCGATGAACTCCTGAACCGACAGCCCCTTGGTTCGATTCCCAGTTCATGCCGCTTAAGCTTTTTCTTTTTATACCCGCTACTCATAGAGTAGAAGGGTATTATAACTTTGTTCAATCCGAAAATGTATGTAACAGGCAGAAGGAGACAACTCCGACCCCATAAAGTATATATATTCTGGCTCAGGATCAACAGCCGAGACGATATAGCCATGTCCGTCTGTCTGTCTGTCCGTCTGTCTGTCTGTCCGTCTGTCTGTCTGTCCGTCTGTCTGTCCGTGTGAAAATCTAGATCTCAGCTATTATAAGAGCTAGAACTACCAAATTTGCTGACAATATGTGTTATTATTGCACGCTGATCAAGTTTATTTTGGATTTTGGCCACGCCCCCTTCCGCCCCCGTATATCGAAAAACAAGTAAGAAAGCTACAGTCGAGTGTGCTCGACTGTAATATACCCGCTACCCAGCTGCTTGTACATAATTTATTTGCGGAACAAAAAAACGGCTACAATCATATTTTTACCGTAAAAGGCTATGGATTTATAATATTTATGCAAAGTCAAAATATAAAATAAAAAAAAAAACATTTTTGCACACATTTAATTTTTGATGCGGGCGGGACTCGAACCCGTAAATGCATAATAGTACTGTTCGTTTTGCAGTCCACAACTTAACCCATTTCACCACCGTACACGCACACACGATTCGGCACAATGCTGTAAGCAGTGCTGCCGGCAGCGCTGCTTACAGCTATAAAAACGTTAAGCTGAATAACTTCTGTGTTTATTATCCGATTGTTACCTAATTTTCAGAGATCATTTGGCTAGCTATAGTTATCATGTCCGTAAAAGGCTATGGTCTTATAATATTTATGCAAAATCAAAATATAAAATAAACAAGTAAGAAAGCTACAGTCGAGTGTGCTCGACTGTAATATACCTGCTACCCAGCTGCTTGTACATAATTTATTTGCGGAACAAAAAAACGGCTACAATCATATTTTGACCTTAAAAGGCTATGGACTTATAATATTTATGCAAAGTCAAAATATAAAATAAAAAAAAAAACATTTTTGCACACATTTAATTTTTGATGCGGGCGGGACTTGAACCCGTAAATGCGTAATAGTACTGTTCGTTTTGCAGTCCACAACTTAACCCATTTCACCACCGTACACACACACACGATTCGGCACAATGCTGCAAGCAGCGCTGCTGATAGCGCTGCTTACAGCTATGGAAAACGTTATCATGTAAATGAAAATGATATACTTTATGGGTTTGGAGGTGTCTCCTTCTGCCTGTTACATACATTTTCGGTTTGAACAAAGTTATAATAGCCTTCTACTCTATGAGTAGCGGGTTTAAAAAGAAAAAGCTTAAGCGGCATGAACTGGGAATCGAACCAAGGGTCTGTCGGTTCAGGAGTTCATCGCTTTTGAACTAAGCTACTGACGCTGTTATCCAACAACTGCAAAAATTTGCATTGTAAGGCATTCTTACTATTTCCTGTACAAATAAAGAATTTGCGCTGCCGGCAGCGCTGCTTACAGCTATGGAAAACGTTAAGCTGAATAACTTCTCTGTTTATAATCTGATTGTTACCAAATTTTTAGAGGTCATCTGGCTAGCTATATTTATCATGTAAACCGAATATGAACAATATGGCATCAAAATTGCGCTTGAAATCATTTTTTTTCGATTTACAGGCGCGGAAGGGGGCGTGGCCAAAATCCAAAATAAACTTGATCAGCGTGCAATAATAACACATACTGTCACCAAATTTGGTAGTTCTAGCTCTTATAACAGCTGAGATCTAGATTTTCACACGGACAAGTAGCGGGAATAATTTTTTGCGGAACAATAAAGAACAGCTACAATCATATTTTAACCGTAAAAGGCCATGGACTTACAATATTTATCCAAAGTCAAAATCCAAAATAAAAAAGAAAATAGTTTTTTGCACACATTTAATTTTTGATCCGGGTGGGACTCGAACCCGTAAATGCATAATAGTTCTGTTCGTTTTGTAGTCCACAACTTAACCCATTTCACCACCGTACACGCACACACGATTCGGCACAATGCTGCAAGCAGCGCTGCCGGCAGCTATGAAATAACTTCAGTGTTTATTATCCGATTGTTACCAAATTTTCAGAGATCATCTGGCTACCTAGAGTTATCATGCAGAACGAATATGAACAATATGGCATCAAAATTGCGCTCGTAATCAATTTTTTTCGATTTACAGGAGCGGAAGGGGGGTTGGCCAAAATCCAAAATAAACTTGATCACCGTGCAATAATAATACATACTGTCACCAAATTTGGTAGTTCTAGCTTATAATAGCTGAGATCTAGATTTTCACACGGACAGACAGACGGACAGACGGACAGAAAGACAGACGGACAGACGGACAGACGGACATGACTATATCGACTCGGCTGTTAATCCTGAGCCAGAATATGTATACTTTATGGGGTTGGATGTGTCTCCTTCTGCCTGTCACATACATTTTCGGTTTGAACAAAGTTATAATACCCTTCTACTCTATGAGTAGCGGGTATAAAAAAAAAACATTTTTGCACACATTTAATTTTTGATGCGGGCGGGACTCGAACCCGTAAATGCATAATAGTACTGTTCGTTTTGCAGTCCACAACTTAACCCATTTCACCACCGTACACGCACACACGATTCGGCACAATGCTGCAAGCAGTGCTGCCGGCAGCGCTGCTTACAGCAATGGTAAACGTTAAGCTGAATAACTTCTGTGTTTATTTCCCGATTCTTACCTAATTTTCAGAGATCATTTGGCTAGCTATATTTATCATGTCAACCAAAAATTAACAATATGGCATCAAAATTGCACTTGTTATCAATGCTTTTTCGATTTGCGGGGGCGGAAGGGGACGTGGCCAAAATCCAAAATAAACTTGATCAGCGTGCAATAATAACACACGCTGTCACCAAATTTGGTAGTTGTAGCTCTTACAATAGCTGAGATCTAGATTTTCACACGGACAGACAGACGGACAGACGGACAGACAGACAGACAGACAGACGGACAGACAGACGGACAGACGGACATGTTTATATCGACTCGGCTGTTGATCCTGAGCCAGAATATATATACTTTATGGGGTCGGAGGTGTCTCCTTCTGCCTGCTACATACATTTTCGGTTTGAACAAAGTTATAATACTCTTCTACTCTATGAGTAGCGGGTATAAACATTGATTACAAGCGCAATTTTGATGCCATATTGTTCATATTCGATTTACATGATAACTATAGCTAGCCAGATGATTTTGGTAACAATCGGATAATAAACACAGAAGTTATTCAGCTTAACGTTATCCATAGCTGTATGCAGCGCTGCCGGCAGCCCAAATTCTTTATTTGTACAGGAAATAATAAGAATGCCTTACAATGCAAATTTTTGCAGTTGTTGGATAAGAGCGTCAGTAGCTTAGTGCAAAAGCGATGAACTCCGGAACCGACAGGCCCTTGGTTCAATTCCCAGTTCATGCCGCTTAAGCTTTTTCTTTTTATACCCGCTACTCATAGAGTAGAAGGGTATTATAACTTTGTTCAAACCGAAAATGTATGTAACAGGCAGAAGTAGACACCTCCGACCCCATAAATTACATATATTCTGGCTCAGGATCAACAGCCGAGTCGACATAGCCATGTCCGTCTGTCCGTCTGTCTGTTCGTGTGAAAATCTCAGCTATTATAAGAGCTAGAACTACCAAATTTGGTGACAGTATGTGTTATTATTGCACGCTGACCAAGTTTATTTTGGATTTTGGCCACGCCCCCTTCAGTCCATGTAAATCGAAAAACTAGATTACATGCCATATTGTTCATTTTCGGTTAATATGATAACTATAGCTAGCCAGATGATCTCTGAAAATTTGGTAACAATCGGATAATATACACAGAAGTTATTCAGCTTAAAGTTTTCCACAACAGTAAGCAGCGCTGCCGGCAGCGCAAATTCTTTATTTGTACATTAAATAATAAGAATGCCTTACAATGCAAATTTTTGCAGTTGTGGGATAACAGCGTCAGTAGCTTAGTGGAAAAGCGATGAACTCCTGAACCGACAGGCCCGTGGATCGATTTCCAGTTCATGCCGCTTAAGCTTTTTATACCCGCTACTCATATTCTGGCTCAAAATCAACAGCCGAGTCAATATAGCCATGTCCGTCTGTCCGTGTGAAAATCTAGATCTCAGCTATTATAAGAGCTAGAACTACCAAATTTGGTGACAGTATGTGTTATTATTGCACGCTGATCAAGTTTATTTTGGATTTTGGCCACGCCCCCTTCCGCCCCTGTAAATCGAAAAAAATTGATTTCAAGCGCAATTTTGATGCCGTATTGTTAACTTTCGGTTTATATGATAACTATAGCTAGCCAGAAAATCTCTGAAAATTTGATAACAATCGGATAATAAACACAGAAGTTATTCAGCTTAACGTTTTCAATAGCTGTAAGAAGCGCTGCCGGCAGCGCAAATTTTTTAATTGTACAGGATATAATGAGAAAGCCTTACAATGCAAGTTTTTGCAGTTGTTGAATAGCAGCATCAGTAGCTTCGTGGAAAAGCGATAAACTCCTGAACCGACAGGCCCTTTCTTTTTTTTTTAAGAACTTATACTTTAATTTTTGAATATGCATTAATTGGTGGTCGTGCATTTTATTTAAAATTTTTTTAATGGCTCACAATGAACTTAGTTAACAAGTGGAGAAGTGACAGTCTCTTAAATCAGCTGAGTGCGATTGTTAGAGCGCAGCTTTTTCTTATATTTATACCCGCTACTCATAGAGTAGAAGGGTATTATAACTTTGTTCAAATTGAAAATGTATGTAACAGGCAGAAGGAGACACCTCCGACCCCATAAAGTATATATATTCTGGCTCAGGATCAACAGCCGAGACGATATAGCCATGTCCGTCTGTCCGTCTGTCTGTCTGTCCGTCTGTCTGTCCGTGTGAAAATCTAGATCTCAGCTATTATAAGAGCTAGAACTACCTAATTGATTAACTCCTGAACCGACAGGCCCTTGGTTCGATTCCCAGTTCATGCCGCTTAAGCTTTTTCTTTTTATACCCGCTACTCATAGAGTAGAAGGGTATTATAACTTTGTTCAAACCGAAAATGTATGTAACAGGCAGAAGGAGACAACTCCGACCCCATAAAGTATATATATTCTGGCTCAGGATCAACAGCCGAGACGATATGGCCATGTCCGTCTGTCTGTCTGTCCGTCTGTCTGTCTGTCCGTCTGTCTGTCCATGTGAAAATCTAGATCTCAGCTATTATAAGAGCTAGAACTACCAAATTTGCTGACAGTATGTGTTATTATTGCACGCTGATCAAGTTTATTTTGGATTTTGGCCACGCCCCCTTCCGCCCCTGTAAATCGAAAAAAATTGATTTCAAGCGCAATTTTGATGCCGTATTGTTAACTTTCGGTTTATATGATAACTATAGCTAGCCAGAAAATCTCTGAAAATTTGATAACAATCGGATAATAAACACAGAAGTTATTCAGCTTAACGTTTTCAATAGCTGTAAGAAGCGCTGCCGGCAGCGCAAATTTTTTAATTGTACAGGATATAATGAGAAAGCCTTACAATGCAAGTTTTTGCAGTTGTTGGATAACAGCGTCAGTAGCTGAGTGGAAAAGCGATGAACTCCTGAACCGACAGCCCCTTGGTTCGATTCCCAGTTCATGCCGCTTAAGCTTTTTCTTTTTATACCCGCTACTCATAGAGTAGAAGGCTATTATAACTTTGTTCAAACCGAAAATGTATGTAACAGGCAGAAGGAGACACCTCCAAACCCATAAAGTATATCATTTTCATTTACATGATAACGTTTTCCATAGCTGTAAGCAGCGCTATCAGCAGCGCTGCTTGCAGCATTGTGCCTAATCGTGTGTGTGTGTACGGTGGTGAAATGGGTTAAGTTGTGGACTGCAAAACGAACAGTACTATTACGCATTTACGGGTTCGAGTCCCGCCCGCATCAAAAATTAAATGTGTGCAAAAATGTTTTTTTTTTTTATTTTATATTTTGACTTTGCATAAATATTATAAGTCCATAGCCATTTACGGTCAAAATATGATTGTAGCCGTTTTTTTGTTCCGCAAATAAAATATGTACAAGCATCTGGGTAGCGGGTATATTACAGTCGAGCACACTCGACTGTAGCTTTCTTACTTGTTTTTTTTATTTTTGATTTTGACTTTGCATAAATATTGTAAGTCCATGGCCTTTTACGGTTAAAATATGATTGTAGCTGTTTTTTATTGTTTCGCAAATAATTATACCCGCTACTTTTAGAGTAGAAGGGTATTATAACTTTGTTTAAACCGAAAATGTGTGTGACAGGCAGAAGAAGACACCTCCGACCCCATAAATGATATATATATTCTGGATCAGGATCAACAGCCGAGTCGATATAGCCGTCCGTCCGTCTGTCTGTCTGTCCGTCTGGCTGTCCGTGTGAAAATCTAGATCTCAGCTATTATAAAAGCTAGAACTACCAAATTTGGTGACAGCATGTGTTATTATTGCACGCTGATCAAGTTTATTTTGGATTTTGGCCACTCCCCCCTCCGCCCCTGTAAATCGAAAAAAAATAATTACAAGCGCAATTTTGATGCCATATTGTTCTTTTTCGGACTACATGATAACTATATCTAGCCAGATGATCCTGAAAATTTGGTAACAATCGGATAATAAAAACAGAAGTTATTCAGCTTAACGCTTTCCGTAGCTGTAAGCAGCGCTGCCGGCAGTGCGAATTCTTTATTTGTACAGGAAATAATAAGAATGCCTTACAATGCAAATTTTTGCAGTTGTTGGATAACAGCGTCAGTAGCTGAAGAAGCGAAGAACTCCTGAACCGACAGGTCCGTGGTTCGATTCCCAGTTCATACCGCTTAAGCTTGTTCTTTTTATTTATTTTTAAGAGCTTTTACTTTAATTTTTGAATATTCATTAATTGGTGGTCATGCATTTTATTTAAAATTTATAGTTTATATGATAACTATAGGTAGCCAGATGATCTCTGAAAATTTGGTAACAATCGAATAATTAACACAGAAGTTATTTAGCTTAACGTTTTCCATAGCTGTAAGCAGCGCTGCCGGCAGCGCAAATTCTTTATTTGTACACGAAATAACAAGAATGCCTTACAATGCAAATTTTCGCAGCTGTTGGGTAACAGCGTCCGTAGCTTAGTGGAAAAGCGATGAACTCCTGAACCGACAGGCCCGTGGTTCGATTCCCAGTTCATGCTGCTTAAGCTTTTTCTTTTTATACCCGCTACTCATAGAGTAGAAGGGTATTATAACTTTGTTCAAACCGAAAATGTATGTAACAGGCAAAAGGAGACACCTCTGACCCCATAAAGTATATATATTCTGGCTCAGGATCAACAGCCGAGTCGATATAGCCATGTCCGTCTTTCCTCTGTCTGTCCGTCTGTCTGTCCGTGTGAAAATCTAGATATCAGCTATTATAAGAGCTAGAACTACCAAATTTGGTGACAGCATGTGTTATTATTGCACGCTGATCAAGTTTATTTTGGATTTTGGCCACGCCCCCTTCCGCCCCTGTAAATCGAAAAAAATTGATTTCAAGCGCAATTTTGATGCCGTATTGTTCATTTTCGGTTTATATGATAACTATAGCTAGCCAGAAGATCTCTGAAAATTTGATAACAATCGGATAATAAACACAGAAGGTATTCAGCTTACCGTTTTCAATAGCTGTAAGAAGCGCTGCCGGCAGCGCAAATTCTTTATTTGTACAGGATATAATGAGAATGCCTTACAATGCAAGTTTTTGCAGTTGTTGGATAGCAGCGTCAGTAGCTTAGTGGAAAAGCGATAAACTCCTGAACCGACAGGCCCTTGGTTCGATTCCCAGTTCATGCCGCTTAAGCTTTTTCTTTTTTTTTTTAAGAACTTATACTTTAATTTTTGAATATGCATTAATTGGTGGTCGTGCATTTTATTTAAAATTTTTTTAATGGCTCACAATGAGCTTAGTTAACAAGTGGAGAAGTGACAGTCTCTTAAATCAGCTAAGTGCGATTGTTAGAGCGCAGTTTTTCTTATATTTATACCCGCTACTCATAGAGTAGAAGGGTATTATAACTTTGTTCAAGCTGAAAATGTATGTAACAGGCAGAAGGAGACACCTCCGACCCCATAAAGTATATATATATTCTGGCTCAGGATCAACAGCCGAGCCGATATAGCCCTGTCCGTCTGTCCGTCTGTCCGTCTGTCCGTCTGTCTGTCTGTCTGTCCGTGTGAAAATCTAGATCTCAGCTATTATAAAAGCTAGAACTACCAAATTTGGTGACAGCATGTGTTATTATTGCACGCTGATCAAGTTTATTTTGGATTTTGGCCACTCCCCCTCCGCCCCCTGTAAATCGAAAAAAAATAATTACAAGCGCAATTTTGATGCCATATTGTTCTTTTTCGGACTACATGATAACTATATCTAGCCAGATGATCCTGAAAATTTGGTAACAATCGGATAATAAAAACAGAAGTTATTCAGCTTAACGCTTTCCGTAGCTGTAAGCAGCGCTGCCGGCAGTGCGAATTCTTTATTTGTACAGGAAATAATAAGAATGCCTTACAATGCAAATTTTTGCAGTTGTTGGATAACAGCGTCAGTAGCTGAAGAAGCGAAGAACTCCTGAACCGACAGGTCCGTGGTTCGATTCCCAGTTCATACCGCTTAAGCTTGTTCTTTTTATTTATTTTTAAGAGCTTTTACTTTAATTTTTGAATATTCATTAATTGGTGGTCATGCATTTTATTTAAAATTTATAGTTTATATGATAACTATAGGTAGCCAGATGATCTCTGAAAATTTGGTAACAATCGAATAATTAACACAGAAGTTATTTAGCTTAACGTTTTCCATAGCTGTAAGCAGCGCTGCCGGCAGCGCAAATTCTTTATTTGTACACGAAATAACAAGAATGCCTTACAATGCAAATTTTCGCAGCTGTTGGGTAACAGCGTCCGTAGCTTAGTGGAAAAGCGATGAACTCCTGAACCGACAGGCCCGTGGTTCGATTCCCAGTTCATGCTGCTTAAGCTTTTTCTTTTTTATACCCGCTACTCATAGAGTAGAAGGGTATTATAATTTTGTTCAAACCGAAAATGTATGTAACAGGCAAAAGGAGACACCTCTGACCCCATAAAGTATATATATTCTGGCTCAGGATCAACAGCCGAGTCGATATAGCCATGTCCGTCTTTCCTCTGTCTGTCCGTCTGTCTGTCCGTGTGAAAATCTAGATATCAGCTATTATAAGAGCTAGAACTACCAAATTTGGTGACAGCATGTGTTATTATTACACGCTGATCAAGTTTATTTTGGATTTTGGCCACGCCCCCTTCCGCCCCTGTAAATCGAAAAAAATTGATTTCAAGCGCAATTTTGATGCCGTATTGTTCATTTTCGGTTTATATGATAACTATAGCTAGCCAGAAGATCTCTGAAAATTTGATAACAATCGGATAATAAACACAGAAGGTATTCAGCTTACCGTTTTCAATAGCTGTAAGAAGCGCTGCCGGCAGCGCAAATTCTTTATTTGTACAGGATATAATGAGAATGCCTTACAATGCAAGTTTTTGCAGTTGTTGGATAGCAGCGTCAGTAGCTTAGTGGAAAAGCGATAAACTCCTGAACCGACAGGCCCTTGGTTCGATTCCCAGTTCATGCCGCTTAAGCTTTTTCTTTTTTTTTTAAGAACTTATACTTTAATTTTTGAATATGCATTAATTGGTGGTCGTGCATTTTATTTAAAATTTTTTTAATGGCTCACAATGAGCTTAGTTAACAAGTGGAGAAGTGACAGTCTCTTAAATCAGCTAAGTGCGATTGTTAGAGCGCAGTTTTTCTTATATTTATACCCGCTACTCATAGAGTAGAAGGGTATTATAACTTTGTTCAAGCTGAAAATGTATGTAACAGGCAGAAGGAGACACCTCCGACCCCATAAAGTATATATATATTCTGGCTCAGGATCAACAGCCGAGCCGATATAGCCCTGTCCGTCTGTCCGTCTGTCCGTCTGTCCGTCTGTCCGTCTGTCCGTCTGTCTGTCTGTCTGTCCGTGTGAAAATCTAGATCTCAGCTATTTTAAGAGCTAGAACTACCAAATTTGGTGACACCATGTGTTATTATTGCACGCTAATCAAGTTTATTTTGGATTTTGGCCACGCACCCTTCCGCCCCTGCAAAACGAAAAAAATTGATTTCAAGCGCAATTTTGATGCCGTATTGTTCATTTTCCGTTTATATGCTAACTATAGCTAGCCAGATGATCTCTAAAAATTTGGTAACAATCGGATAATAAACACAGAAGTTATTCAGCTTAACGTTTTCCATAGCTGTAAGCAGCGCTGCCGGCAGCGCAAATTCTTTATTTGTACAGGAAATAGTAAGAATGCCTTACAATGCAAATTTTTGCAGTTGTTGGATAACAGCGTCAGTAGCTGAGTGGAAAAGCGATGAACTCCTGAACCGACAGCCCCTTGGTTCGATTCCCAGTTCATGCCGCTTAAGCTTTTTCTTTTTATACCCGCTACTCATAGAGTAGAAGGGTATTATAACTTTGTTCAAACCGAAAATGTATGTAACAGGCAGAAGGAGACACCTCCAACCCCATAAAGTATACATATTCTGGCTCAGGATTAACAGCCGAGTCGATATAGTCATGTCCGTCTGTCCGTCTGTCTGTCTGTCCGTCTGTCCGTCTGTCTGTCCGTGTGAAAATCTAGATCTCAGCTATTATAAGAGCTACAACTACCAAATTTGGTGACAGTATGTGTTATTATTGCACGGTGATCAAGTTTATTTTGGATTTTGGCCAACCCCCCTTCCGCCCCTGTAAATCGAAAAAAATTGATTACAAGCTCAATTTTGATGTCATATTGTTCATATTCGTTTTGCATGATAACTCTAGGTAGCCAGATGATCTCTGAAAATTTGGTAACAATCGGATAATAAACACTGAAGTTATTTCATAGCTGCCGGCAGCGCTGCTTGCAGCATTGTGCCGAATCGTGTGTGCGTGTACGGTGGTGAAATGGGTTAAGTTGTGGACTACAAAACGAACAGAACTATTATGTATTTACGGGTTCGAGTCCCACCCGGATCAAAAATTAAATGTGTGCAAAAAACTATTTTCTTTTTTATTTTGGATTTTGACTTTGCATAAATATTGTAAGTCCATGGCCTTTTACGGTTAAAATATGATTGTAGCTGTTCTTTATTGTTCCGCAAAATATTATACCCGCTACTCATAGAGTAGAAGGGTATTATAACTTTGTTCAAACCGAAAATGTACGTAACAGGCAGAAGGAGACACCTCCGACCCCATAAAGTATATATATTTTGGCTCAGGATCAACAGCCGAGTCAATATAGTCATGTCCGTTTGTCCGTCTGTCCGTCTGTCTGTCTGTCCGTGTGTCTGTCCGTGTGAAAATCTAGATCTCAGCTGTTATAAGAGCTAGAACTACCAAATTTGGTGACAGTATGTGTTATTATTGCACGCTGATCAAGTTTATTTTGGATTTTGGCCACGCCCCCTTCCGCCCCTGTAAATCGAAAAAAATTGATTTCAAGCGCAATTTTGATGCCATATTGTTAATTTTCGGTTTATATGATAACTATAGCTAGCCAGAAGATCTCTGAAAATTTGATAACAATCGGATAATAAACACAGAAGTTATTCAGCTTACCGTTTTCAATAGCTGTAAGAAGCGCTGCCGGCAGCGCAAATTCTTTATTTGTACAGGACATAATGAGAATGCCTTACAATGCAAGTTTTTGCAGTTGTTGGATAGCAGCGTCAGTAGCTTAGTGGAAAAGCGATAAACTCCTGAGCCGACAGGCCCTTGGTTCGATTCCCAGTTCATGCCGCTTAAGCCTTTTCTTTTCTTATACCCGCTACTCATAGAGTAGAAGGGTATTATAACTTTGTTCAAACCGAAAATGTATGTAACAGGCAGAAGGAGACACCTCCGACCCCATAAAGTATATATTATCTGGCTCAGGATCAACAGCCGAGTCGATATAGCCATGTGCGTCTGTCCGTCTGTCCGTCTGTCTGTCCGTGTGAAAATCTAGATCTCAGCTATTATAAGAGCTAGGACAGCCAAATTTGGTGACAATATGTGTTATTATTGCACGCTGATCAAGTTTATTTTGGATTTTGGCCACGCCCCCTTCCGCCCCCGCAAATCGAAAAAACATTGATAACAAGTGCAATTTTGATGCCATATTGTTCATTTTCGGTTTATATGATAACTATAGCTAGCCAGATGATCTCTGAAAATTTGGTAACAATCGGATAATAAACACAGAAGTTATTCAGCTTAACGTTTTCCATAGCTGTAAGCAGCCCTGCCGGCAGCGCTGCTTGCAGCATTGTGGCGAATCGTGTGTGCGTGTACGGTGGTGAAATGGGTTAAGTTGTGTACTGCAAAACGAACAGTACTATTAGGCATTTACGGGTTCGAGTCCCGCCCGCATCAAAATTTAAATGTGTGCAAAAATGTTTTTTTTTTTGATACCCGCTACTCATAGAGTAGAAGGGTATTATAACTTTGTTCAAACCGAAAATGTATGTAACAGGCAGAAGGAGACACCTCCGACCCCATAAAGTATATATATTCTGGCTCAGGATCAACAGCCGAGTCGATATAGCCATGTCCGTCTGTCCGTCTGTCTGTCCGTGTGAAAATCTAGATCTCAGCTATTATAAGAGCTAGGACAACCAAATTTGGTAACAATATGTGTTATTATTGCACGCTGATCACGTTTTTTTTTGGATTTTGGCCACGCCCCCTTCCGCCCCCGCAAATCGAAAAAATATTGATAACAAGTGCAATTTTGATGCCATATTGTTCATTTTCGGTTTAGCCAGATGATCTCTGAAAATTTGGTAACAATCGGATAATAAACACAGAAGTTATTCAGCTTAACGTTTTCCACAGCTGTAAGCAGCACTGCCGGCAGCGCTACTTGCAGCATTGTGCCGAATCGTGTGTGCGTGTACGTTGGTGATATGGGTTAAGTTGTGGACTGCAAAACGAACAGAACTATTATGCATTTACGGGTTCGAGTCCCACCCGCATCAAAAATTAAATGTGTGCAAAAATGTTTTTTTTTTTTATTTTATATTTTGACTTTGCATAAATATTATAAGTCCATGGCCTTTTACGGTCAAAATATGATTGTAGCCGGTTTTTTGTTCCGCAAATAAATTATGTACAAGCAGCTGGGTAGCGGGTATATTACAGTCGAGCACACTCGACTGTAGCTTTTTTACTTGTTTTTTTTAAGAACTTATACTTTAATTTTTGAATATGCATTAATTGGTGGTCGTGCATTTTATTTAAAATTTTTTTAATGGCTCACAATGAACTTATTTAACAAGTGGAGAAGTGACAGTCTCTTAAATCAGCTGAGTGCGATTGTTAGACCGCAGTTTTTCTTATATTTATACCCGCTACTCATAGAGTAGAAGGGTATTATCACTTTGTTCAAACCGAAAATGTATGTAACAGGCAGAAGGAGACACCTCCGACCCCATAAAGTATATATATTCTGGCTCAGGATCAACAGCCGAGACGATATAGCCATGTCCGTCTGTCCGTCTGTCCGTCTGTCTGTCTGTCTGTCCGTGTGAAAATCTAGATCTCAGCTGTTATAAGAGCTAGAACTACCAAATTTGGTGACAGCATGTGTTATTATTGCACGCTAATCAAGTTTATTTTGGATTTTGGCCACGCCCCCTTCCGCCCCTGTAAAACGAAAAAAATTGATTTCAAGCGCAATTTTGATGCCGTATTGTTATATTCGGTTTATATGATAACTATAGCTAGCTAAATGATATCTAAAAATTTGGTAACAATCGGATAATAAACACAGAAGTTATTCAGCTTACCGTTTTCAATAGCTGTAAGAAGCGCTGCCGGCAGCGCAAATTCTTTATTTGTACAGGATATAATGAGAATGCCTTACAATGCAAGATTTTGCAGTTGTTGGATAGCAGCGTCAGTAGCTTAGTGGAAAAGCGATAAACTCCTGAACCAACAGGCCCTTGGTTCGATTCCCAGTTCATGCCGCTTAAGCATTTTCTTTTTTTTTTAAGAACTTATACTTTAATTTTTGAATATGCCGGCAGGGCTGCTTGCAGCATTGTGCCGAATCGTGTGTGCGTGTACGGTGGTGAAATGGGTTAAGTTGTGGACTGCAAAACGAACAGAACTATTATGCATTTACGGGCTCGAGTCCCACCCGGATCAAAAATTAAATCTGTGCAAAAAACTATTTTTTTTTTTTATTTTTGATTTTGACTTTGCATAAATATTGTAAGTCCATGGCCTTTTACGGTTAAAATATGATTGTAGCTGTTTTTTATTGTTTCGCAAATAATTATACCCACTACTTTTAGAGTAGAAGGGTATTATAACTTTGTTTAAACCGAAAATGTATGTAACAGACAGAAAGAGACACCTCCGACCCCGTAAAGTATATATATTCTGGCTCAGGATCAACAGCCGAGTCGATGTAGCCATGTCCGTCTGTCCGTCTGTCCGTCTGTCTGTCTGTCTGTCTGTCTGTCCGTGTGAAAATCTAGATCTCAGCTATTATAAGAGCTAAAACTACCAAATTTGGTGACAGCGTGTGTTATTATTGCACGCTAATCAAGTTTATTTTGGATTTTGGCCACGCCCCCTTCCGCCCCTGTAAAACGAAAAAAATTGATTTCAAGCGCAATTTTGATGCCGTATTGTTTATTTTCGGTTTATATGATAACTATAGCTAGCTAGATGATCTCTAACTGTAATATACCCGCTACCCAGCTGCTTGTTCATAATTTATTTGCGGAACAAAAAAACGGCTACAATCATATTTTGACCGTAAAAGGCTATGGACTTATAATATTTATGCAAAGTCAAAATATAAAATAAAAAAAAAAAACATTTTTGCACACATTTAATTTTTGATGCGGGCGGGACTCGAACCCGTAAATGCGTAATAGTACTGTTCGTTTTGCAGTCCACAACTTAACCCATTTCACCACCGTACACACACACACGATTCGGCACAATGCTGCAAGCAGCGCTGCTGATAGCGCTGCTTACAGCTATGGAAAACGTTATCATGTATATGAAAATGATATACTTTATGGGTTTGGAGGTGTCTCCTTCTGCCTGTTACATACATTTTCGGTTTGAACAAAGTTATAATAGCCTTCTACTCTATGAGTAGCGGGTATAAAAAGAAAAAGCTTAAGCGGCATGAACTGGGAATCGAACCAAGGGCCTGTCGGTTCAGGAGTTCATCGCTTTTGAACTAAGCTACTGACGCTGTTATCCAACAACTGCAAAAATTTGCATTGTAAGGCATTCTTACTATTTCCTGTAAAATAAAGAATTTGCGCTGCCGGCAGCGCTGCTTACAGCTATGGAAAACGTTAAGCTGAATAACTTCTGTGTTTATAATCTGATTGTTACCAAATTTTTAGAGGTCATCTGGCTAGCTATATTTATCATGTAAACCGAATGTGAACAATATGGCATCAAAATTGCGCTTGTAATCAATTTTTTTCGATTTACAGGGGCGGAAGGGGGCGTGGCCAAAATGCAAAATAAACTTGATCAGCGTGCAATAATAACACATACTGTCACCAAATTTGGTAGTTCTAGCTCTTATAATAGCTGAGATCTAGATTTTCACACGGACAGACAGACGGACATGGCTATATCGACTCGGCTGTTGATCCTAAGCCAGAATATATATAATTTATGGGGTCGGAGGTGTCTCCTTCTGCCTGTTACATACATTTTCGGTTTGAACAAAGTTATAATACCCATCTACTCTATGAGTAGCGGGTATAATTTTTTGCGGAACAATAAAGAACAGCTACAATCATATTTTAACCGTAAAAGGCCATGGACTTACAATATTTATGCAAAGTCAAAATCCAAAATAAAAAAGAAAATAGTTTTTTGCACACATTTAATTTTTGATCCGGGTGGGACTCGAACCCGTAAATGCATAATAGTTCTGTTCGTTTTGTAGTCCACAACTTAACCCATTTCACCACCGTACACGCACACACGATTCGGCACAATGCTGCAAGCAGCGCTGCCGGCAGCTATGAAATAACTTCAGTGTTTATTATCCGATTGTTACCAAATTTTCAGAGATCATCTGGCTACCTAGAGTTATCATGCAAAACGAATATGAACAATATGGCATCAAAATTGCGCTTGTAATCAATTTTTTTCGATTTACAGGGGCGGAAGGGGGGTTGTCCAAAATCCAAAATAAACTTGATCACCGTGCAATAATAACACATACTGTCACCAAATTTGGTAGTTCTAGCTCTTATAATAGCTAAGATCTAGATTTTCACACGGACAGACAGACGGACAAACGGACAGACAGACAGACGGACAGACGGACATGACTATATCGACTCGGCTGTTAATCCTGAGCCAGAATATATATACTTTATGGGGTCGGAGGTGTCTCCTTCTGCCTGTTACATACATTTTCGGTTTGAACAAAGTTATAATACCCTTCTACTCTATGAGTAGCGGGTATAAAAAGAAAAAGCTTAAGCGGCATGAACTGGGAATCGAACCAAGGGGCTGTCGGTTCAGGAGTTCATCGCTTTTCCACTCAGCTACTGACGCTGTTATCCAACAACTGCAAAAATTTGCATTGTAAGGCATTCTTACTATTTCCTGTACAAATAAAGAATTTGCGCTGCCGGCAGCGCTGCTTACAGCTATGGAAAACGTTAAGCTGAATAACTTCTGTGTTTATTATCCGATTGTTACCAAATTTTTAGAGATCATCTAGCTAGCTATAGTTATCATATAAACCGAAAATGAACAATACGGCATCAAAATTGCGCTTGAAATCTACTTTTTTCGTTTTACAGGGGCGGAAGGGGGCGTGGCCAAAATCCAAAATAAACTTGATTAGCGTGCAATAATTACACATGGTGTCACCAAATTTGGTAGTTCTAGCTCTTATAATAGCTGAGATATAGATTTTCACACGGACAGACTGACAGACAGACGGACAGACGGACATGGCTATATCGTCTCGGCTGTTGATCCTGAGCCAGAATATATATACTTTATGGGGTCGGAGGTGTCTCCTTCTGCCTGTTACATACATTTTCGGTTTGAACAAAGTGATAATACCCTTCTACTCTATGAGTAGCGGGTATAAATATAAGAAAAACTGCGCTCTAACAATCGCACTCAGCTGATTTAAGAGACTGTCACTTCTCCACTTGTTAACTAAGTTCATTGTGAGCCATTAAAAAATTTTTAAATAAAATGCATGACCACCAATTAATGCATATTTAAAAATTAAAGTATAAGTTCTTAAAAAAAAAAGAAAAAGCTTAAGCGGCATGAACTGGGAATCGAACCAAGGGCCTGTTGGTTCAGGAGTTTATCGCTTTTCCACTAAGCTACTGACGCTGCTATCCAACAACTGCAAAAACTTGCATTGTAAGGCATTCTCATTATATCCTGTACAAATAAAGAATTTGCGCTGCCGGCAGCGCTTCTTACAGCTATTGAAAACGGTAAGCTGAATAACTTCTGTGTTTATTATCCGATTAAGTAAGAATGCCTTACAATGCAAATTTTTGCAGTTGTTGGATAACAGCGTCAGTAGCTGAGTGGAAAAGCGATGAACTCCTGAACCGACAGCCCCTTGGTTCGATTCCCAGTTCATGCCGCTTAAGCTTTTTCTTTTTATACCCGCTACTCATAGAGTAGAAGGGTATTATAACTTTGTTCAAACCGAAAATGTATGTAACAGGCAGAAGGAGACACCTCCGACCCCATAAAGTATATATATTCTGGCTCAGGATCAACAGCCGAGTCGATATAGTCATATCCGTCTGTCCGTCTGTCTGTCTGTCCGTCTGTCTGTCCGTGTGAAAATCTAGATCTCAGCTATTATAAGAGCTAGAACTACCAAATTTGGTGACAGTATGTGTTATTATTGCACGCTGATCAAGTTTTTTTTGAATTTTGGCCACGCCCCCTTCCGCCCCTATAAAACGAAAAAAATTGATTTCAAGCGCAATTTTGATGCCGTATTGTTCATTTTCGGTTTATATGATAACTATAGCTAGCCAGATGATCTCTGGAAATTTGGTAACAATCGGATAATAAACACAGAAGTTATTCAGCTTAACGTTTTCCATAGCTGTAAGCAGCGCTGCCGGCAGCGCAAATTCTTTATTTGTACAGGAAATAGTGAGAATGTCTTACAATGCAAATTTTTGCAGTTGTCGGATAACAGCGTCAGTAGCTGAGTGGAAAAGCGATGAACTCCTGAACCGACAGCCCCTTGGTTCGATTCCCAGTTCATGCCGCTTAAGCTTTTTCTTTTTTTTTTAAGAACTTATACTTTAATTTTTGAATATGCCGGCAGCGCTGCTTGCAGCATTGTGCCGAATCGTGTGTGCGTGTACGGTGGTGAAATGGGTTAAGTTGTGGACTGCAAAACGAACAGAACTATTATGCATTTACGGGTTCGAGTCCCACCCGGATCAAAAATTAAATCTGTGCAAAAAACTATTTTTTTTTTTATTTTTGATTTTGACTTTGCATAAATATTGTAAGTACATGGCCTTTTACGGTTAAAATATGATTGTAGCTGTTCTTTATTGTTTCGCAAATAATTATACCCACTACTTTTAGAGTAGAAGGGTATTATAACTTTGTTTAAACCGAAAATGTATGTAACAGGCAGAAGAAGACACCTCCGACCCCATAAGTGATATATATATTCTGGATCAGGATCAACAGCCGAGTCGATATAGCCGTCTGTCCGTCTGTCTGTCTGTCCGTCTGTCTGTCCGTGTGAAAATCTAGATCTCAGCTATTATAAGAGCTAGAACTACCAAATTTGGTGACAGCATATGTTATTATTGCACGCTGATCAAGTTTATTTTGGATTTTGGCCACGCCCCCTTCCGCCCCTGTAAATCAAAAAAAATTGATTTCAAGCGCAATTTTGATGCCATATTATTAATTTTCGGTTTATTTGATAACTATAGCTAGCCAGATGATCTCTGAAAATTTGGTAACAATCGGATAATAAACACAGAAGTTATTCAGCTTACCGTTTTCAATAGCTGTAAGAAGCGCTGCCGGCAGCGAAAATTCTTTATTTGTACAGGATATAATGAGAATGCCTTACAATGCAAGTTTTTGCAGTTGTTGGATAGCAGCGTCAGTAGCTTAGTGGAAAAGCGATAAACTCCTGAACCAACAGGCCCTTGGTTCGATTCCCAGTTCATGCCGCTTAAGCCTTTTCTTTTTTATACCCGCTACTCATAGAGTAGAAGGGTATTATAACTTTGTTCAAACCGAAAATGTATGTAACAGGCAGAAAGAGACACCTCCGACCCCATAAAGTATATATATTCTGGCTCAGGATCAACAGCCGAGTCGATATAGCCATGTCCGTCTGTCTGTCTGTCCGTCTGTCTGTCCGTGTGAAAATCTAGATCTCAGCTATTATAAGAGCTAGAACTACCAAATTTGGTGACAATAAGTGTTATTATTGCACGCTGATCAAGTTTATTTTGGATTTTGGCCACGCCCCCTTCAGCCCCTGCAAATCGAAAAAATTGATTACAAGCGCAATTTTGATGCCATATTATTCATATTTGGTTTACATGATAACTATAGCTAGCCAGATGATCTCAGCAAATTTGGTAACAATCGGATTGCAAACACAGAAGTTATGTGACTTAAAGTATTCCATAGCTGTCAGCAGCGCTGCTTGCAGCATTATGCCGAATAGTGTGTGCGTGTACGGTGGTGAAATGGGTTAAGTTGTGGACTGCAAAACGAACAGTGCTATTATGCATTTATGGCTTCGAGTCCCGCCCGCATCAAAAATTAAATGTGTGCAAAAATATTTTTTTTTTATTTTGGATTTTGTCTTTGCATAAATATTGTAAGTCCATAGCCTTTTACGGTCAAAATATGATTGTAGCCGATTTTTTTGTTCCGCAAAAATGATGTACGAGCAGTTGGATAGCGGGTATATTACAGTCGAGCATTCTCGACTGTAGCTTTTTTACTTGTTTTTTTTAAGAACTTATTCTTTAATTTTTGAATATGCATTAATTGGTGGTCGTGCATTTTATTTAAAATTTTTTTAATGGCTCACAATGAACTTAGTTAACAAGTGGAGAAGTGACAGTCTCTTAAATCAGCTGAGTGCGATTGTTAGAGCGCAGTTTTTCTTATATTTATACCCGCTACTCATAGAGTAGAAGGGTATTATCACTTTGTTCAAACCGAAAATGTATGTAACAGGCAGAAGGAGACACCTCCGACCCCATAAAGTATATATATTCTGGCTCAGGATCAACAGCCGAGTCGATATAGTCATGTCCGTCTGTCCGTCTGTCTGTCCGTGTGAAAATCTAGATCTCAGCTATTATAAGAGCTAGAACTACCAAATTTGGTGACACCATGTGTTATTATTGCACGCTGATCAAGTTTATTTTGGATTTTGGCCACGCCCCCTTCCGCCCCTATAAAACGAAAAAATTGATTTCAAGCGCAATTTCGATGCCGTATTGTTCATTTTCGGTTTATATGATAACTATAGCTAGCCAGATGATCTCTGGAAACAATCGGATAATAAACACAGAAGTTATTCAGCTTAACGTTTTCCATAGCTGTAAGCAGCGCTGCCGGCAGCGCAAATTCTTTATTTGTACAGGAAATAGTAAGAATGCCTTACAATGCAAATTTTTGCAGTTGTTGGATAACAGCGTCAGTAGCTGAGTGGAAAAGCGATGAACTCCTGAACCGACAGCCCCTTGGTTCGATTCCCAGTTCATGCCGCTTAAGCTTTTTCTTTTTTTTTTAAGAACTTATACTTTAATTTTTGAATATGCCGGCAGCGCTGCTTGCAGCATTGTGCCGAATCGTGTGTGCGTGTACGGTGGTGAAATGGGTTAAGTTGTGGACTGCAAAACGAACAGAACTATTATGCATTTACGGGTTCGAGTCCCACCCGGATCAAAAATTAAATGTGTGCAAAAAACTATTTTTTTTTTATTTTTGATTTTGACTTTGCATAAATATTGTAAGTCCATGGCCTTTTACGGTTAAAATATGATTGTAGCTGTTCTTTATTGTTTCGCAAACAATTATACCCGCCACTTTTAGAGTAGAAGGGTATTATAACTTTGTTTAAACCGAAAATGTATGTAACAGGCAGAAGAAGACACCTCCGACCCTATAAATGATATATATATTCTGGATCAGGACCAACAGCCGAGTCGATATAGCCGTCTGTCCGTCTGTCTGTCTGTCCGTCTGTCTGTCCGTGTGAAAATCTAGATCTCAGCTATTATAAGAGCTAGAAATACCAAATTTGGTGACAGCATGTGTTATTATTGCACGCTGATCAAGTTTATTTTGGATTTTGGCCACGCCCCCTTCCGCCCCTGTAAATCAAAAAAAATTGATTTCAAGCGCAATTTTGATGCCATATTGTTAATTTTCGGTTTATATGATAACTATAGCTAGCCAGAAGATCTCTGAAAATTTGATAACAATCGGATAATAAATACAGAAGTTATTCAGCTTACCGTTTTCAATAGCTGTAAGAAGCGCTGCCGGCAGCGCAAATTCTTTATTTGTACAGGATAAAATGAGAATGCCTTACAATGCAAGTTTTTGCAGTTGTTGGAAAGCAGCGTCAGTAGCTTAGTGGAAAAGCGATAAACTCCTGAACCGACAGGCCCTTGGTTCGATTCCCAGTTCATGCCGCTTAAGCCTTTTCTTTTTTATACCCGCTACTCATAGAGTAGAAGGGTATTATAACTTTGTTCAAACCGAAAATGTATGTAACAGGCAGAAAGAGACACCTCCGACCCCGTAAAGTATATATATTCTGGCTCAGGATCAACAGCCGAGTCGATATAGCCATGTCCGTCTGTCTGTCTGTCCGTCTGTCTGTCTGTCCGTCTGTCTGTCCGTGTGAAAATCTAGATCTCAGCTATTATAAGAGCTAGAACTACCAAATTTGGTGACAATAAGTGTTATTATTGCACGCTGATCAAGTTTATTTTGGATTTTGGCCACGCCCCCTTCCGCCCCCTTCCGCCCCCTTCCGCCCCTGTAAATCGAAAAAATTGATTACAAGCGCAATTTTGATGCCATATTATTCATATTCGGTTTACATGATAAATATAGCTAGCCAGATGATCTCTGGAAATTTGGTAACAATCGGATTACAAACACAGAAGTTATGTGGCTTAACGTTTTCCATAGCTGTCAGCAGCGCTGCTTGCAGCATTATGCCGAATAGTGTGTGCGTGTACGGTGGTGAAATTGGTTAAGTTGTGGACTACAAAACGAACAGTGCTATTATGCATTTATGGCTTCGAGTCCCGCCCGCATCAAAAATTAAATGTGTGCAAAAATATTTTTTTTTTATTTTGGATTTTGTCTTTGCATAAATATTGTAAGTCCATAGCCTTTTACGGTCAAAATATGATTGTAGCCGTTTTTTTTGTTCCGCAAAAATGATGTACGAGCAGTTGGATAGCGGGTATATTACAGTCGAGCATTCTCGACTGTAGCTTTTTTACTTGTTTTTTTTAAGAACTTGTACTTTAATTTTTGAATATGCATTAATTGGTGGTCGTGCATTTTATTTAAAATTTTTTTAATGGCTCACAATGAACTTAGTTAACAAGTGGAGAAGTGACAGTCTCTTAAATCAGCTGAGTGCGATTGTTAGAGCGCAGTTTTTCTTATATTTATACCCGCTACTCATAGAGTAGAAGGGTATTTTCACTTTGTTCAAACCGAAAATGTATGTAACAGGCAGAAGGAGACACCTCCGACCCCATAAAGTATATATATTCTGGTTTAGGATCAACAGCCGAGTCGATATAGTCATGTCCGTCTGTCCGTCTGTCTGTCTGTCCGTCTGTCCATCTGTCTGTCCGTGTGAAAATCTAGATCTCAGCTATTATAAGAGCTAGAACTACCAAATTTGGTGACAGTATGTGTTATTATTGCAAGCTGATCAAGTTTATTTTGGATTTTGACCACGCCCCTTCCGTCCCTATAAAACGAAAAAAATTGATTTCAAGCGCAATTTTGATGCCGTATTGTTTATTTTCGGTTTATTTGATAACTATAGCTAGCCAGATGATCTCTGAAAATTTGGTAACAATCGGATAATAAACACAGAAGTTATTCAGCTTAACGTTTTCCATAGCTGTAAGCAGCGCTGCCGGCAGCGCAAATTCTTTATTTGTACAGGAAATAGTAAGAATGCTTTACAATGCAAATTTTTGCAGTTGTTGGATAACAGCGTCAGTAGCTGAGTGGAAAAGCGATGAACTCCTGAACCGACAGCTCCTTGGTTCGATTCCCAGTTCATGCCGCTTAAGCTTTTTCTTTTTATACCCGCTACTCATAGAGTAGAAGGGTATTATAACTTTGTTCAAACCGAAAATGTATGTAACAGGCAGAAGGAGACACCTCCGACCCCATAAAGTATATATATTCTGGCTCAGGATTAACAGCCGAGTCGATATAGTCATGTCCGTCTGTCCGTCTGTCCGTCTGTCTGTCTGTCCGTTTGTCCGTCTGTCTGTCCGTGTGAAAATCTAGATCTTAGCTATTATAAGAGCTAGAACTACCAAATTTGGTGACAGTATGTGTTATTATTGCACGGTGATCAAGTTTATTTTGGATTTTGGACAACCCCCCTTCCGCCCCTGTAAATCGAAAAAAATTGATTACAAGCGCAATTTTGATGCCATATTGTTCATATTCGTTTTGCATGATAACTCTAGGTAGCCAGATGATCTCTGAAAATTTGGTAACAATCGGATAATAAACACTGAAGTTATTTCATAGCTGCCGGCAGCGCTGCTTGCAGAATTGTGCCGAATCGTGTGTGCGTGTACGGTGGTGAAATGGGTTAAGTTGTGGACTACAAAACGAACAGAACTATTATGCATTTACGGGTTCGAGTCCCACCCGGATCAAAAATTAAATGTGTGCAAAAAAACTATTTTCTTTTTTTATTTTGGATTTTGACTTTGCATAAATATTGTAAGTCCATGGCCTTTTACGGTTAAAATATGATTGTAGCTGTTCTTTATTGTTCCGCAAAAAATTATACCCGCTACTCATAGAGTAGAAGGGTATTATAACTTTGTTCAAACCGAAAATGTATGTAACAGGCAGAAGGAGACACCTCCGACCCCATAAAGTATATATATTTTGGCTCAGGATCAACAGCCGAGTCGATATAGTCATGTCCGTTTGTCCGTCTGTCCGTCTGTCTGTCTGTCCGTCTGTCTGTCCGTGTGAAAATCTAGATCTCAGCTGTTATAAGAGCTAGAACTACCAAATTTGGTGACAGCATGTGTTATTATTGCACGCTAATCAAGTTTATTTTGGATTTTGGCCACGCCCCCTTCCGCCCCTGTAAAACGAAAAAAATTGATTTCAAGCGCAATTTTGATGCCGTATTGTTATTTTCGGTTTATATGATAACTATAGCTAGCTAAATGATATCTAAAAATTTGGTAACAATCGGATAATAAACACAGAAGTTATTCAGCTTAACGTTTTCCATAGCTGTAAGCAGCGCTGCCGGCAGCGCAAATTCTTTATTTGTACAGGAAATAGTAAGAATGCCTTACAATGCAAATTTTTGCAGTTGTTGGATAACAGCGTCAGTAGCTTAGTTCAAAAGCGATGAACTCCTGAACCGACAGGCCCTTGGTTCGATTCCCAGTTCATGCCGCTTAAGCTTTTTCTTTTTATACCCGCTACTCATAGAGTAGAAGGCTATTATAACTTTGTTCAAACCGAAAATGTATGTAACAGGCAGAAGGAGACACCTCCAAACCCATAAAGTATATCATTTTCATTTACATGATAACGTTTTCCATAGCTGTAAGCAGCGCTATCAGCAGCGCTGCTTGCAGCATTGTGCCGAATCGTGTGTGTGTGTACGGTGGTGAAATGGGTTAAGTTGTGGACTGCAAAACGAACAGTACTATTACTCATTTACGGGTTCGAGTCCCGCCCGCATCAAAAATTAAATGTGTGCAAAAATGTTTTTTTTTTTTTATTTTATATTTTGACTTTGCATAAATATTATAAGTCCATAGCCTTTTACGGTCAAAATATGATTGTAGCCGTTTTTTTGTTCCGCAAATAAATTATGTACAAGCAGCTGGGTAGCGGGTATATTACAGTCGAGCACACTCGACTGTAGCTTTCTTACTTGTTCTCTTTCGCCTTTCCGGAATTCCAGAGGCGCTTGGGGGCATGTCCGCTGCAGTCCGGCAGAGTGAAAGAATTTGTAGCAGGGTTTGGCTGGAATACGTCGTGCAGATGGTGAGCAAATGCACTTGCTCTCTCTTCATCGGAGCAAAACCAGCTGCCATTGCCACTTCGTAATGGCATAGCCGTTATTGTATTGTACCGTATGTACTGACGCTGAGCTTCATCTTCCTCTTGAGTGCCTTGGTGAGTCTGCGGGTGGCTATCTTTAGCATATGCTTTGCGTTTGGTAATCTGCTGATCTGCCACTCCCTTCGCAGGTGTCGTTTATGTATCACCAGTTCTATTTCGAGGTTTGATCTGGTGTAGCTCGATTTGTTGCATGTATCCGTTGGGGCAGCAGCCTTTGAAGCAGAGACTAACGTGGCTTCGAGTGTATCTGTCGTGTGGTCAATATCTTTCTCTGTGGTTAATATCGGTGATTGCTCAATGTGTGCGCAAACAAATCTTTTATACTTAGGCCACTTTGTTAAGTGGCTTGTAATCCTTCGGGATCGGTCAACAGTGTGTGGACGATTGATGATAGGTCAGCAAGTGACTCCGCGTTAATTTTTCGGGTGACTGCAAAATCAATTAGGTCTGGAATTTTGTTGGGATCTGCTGGCCAGTATGTAGGCCCACAAGGAGACACAAAGCCAAGTTTCCCTTTCGGCGTCACCAGACGGGATCCCCAGTATGTGTGCTTGGCGTGGTAGTCGCCGGCTGCAATGAATTTCTCCCCCAAGGTTTTGAAAAATTTCATTAATTGGTCTTAACTTAAAAGCGGAGAGGGCTGCTGCCAAAGTTAGTGTGCCGCTGCAGAGGTGTATCGTTATAGATATTGACTACAAGTAGGCTTTTTGGAACCTATTTAAAAAGTAATGCATAAGACGACTTCTTATAAGTATCCCAGATCCTCCATGAGCTTTGTTGTCAGGATGATTCGTTCCGTAGAATACGTAACCTGGTATTTTAAAGTTGTATTTATTTGTAAGATGCGTTTCCCCCCGGAGCATTACATCTATGTTTTGGTCATGTAAAAACTGGATGAATTCTGGTTTGTGTCCACCAGAACCACCAAACACCATTAGCGTTTCACAGTGTTATCCTTAAGGAAGCCATTATATAGATTTTGAGAATGCAAGCAGTTGCATGTTGTTATGACAGCAAAATGGATTCAATGCCACTCGATTGTGTCAGTTGTTGTGTATGGGTGTTTGGCACCGTGGACTCTTCGTATGTTGCATTTGCGATTCTTGTAGGTAATGCAGGATTGTGCAGACCGGTCTTGAGAGTGTTGCAAATAAGATACCAAGAGTTGTTCTCGAGACAGTTGGGTATGGCGTTGAAGGAGGTTGATTTGTTGGCTGCGGACCATGGTAGATGTTGAGGTTGTTGTGGTTGGGTGCAGAAGCCACAGGGTTGTTAAGGCGGCTTTTCAGCTCCTTGTACACCACGCATCCTCTCCAGTTTGCAGTATGTTTCTCGCCACAGTTGCTGCACATTTTTGCGGATTGGTCTTCCTTGTTTTTGGGGCAGTTAGAAGTGGTATGAGATTCGCTGCAGACAACTCAGATTGATCGCAGGGTACAGTAGATCTTTGTATGGCCATATTCTTGGCAATTCGGGCATTGCACTGGACCTTTTCGCTTATTAGGTTCCTCTACTGTTTTCCTGCGGTGTGAAGTAATTGGAGTTTGTATATCGGGTGCACCTTGTTTTTTTTAAGCTTCTGGTTTCTGGCTCAAGCTCGACTTTAAATAGTGGGTGTGGTACTTTGTTTCTGTTAATAATATTAATGGCTATTTTAGCGTTAAAGTTCTTGCTCTTAAGAGCATCGATTATTTCATTTGGCTTTATCGATGGCTCAATCCCTTTCAATACTACTTGTAGTCCTTTGCAGCTTTTTAGTTGATAGGAGTTCTTCCCTGCTTCGCTCAAATATTTGGTTACTATGCGGTGGTCCGGCTCCGTTTGGATCTGCAATCTTATTTCATGGATGTTTTAGCGGATTGATGTAAAATTTGTTGTCACCAATGAGATCAACAAGCTTGTCTACAAGAGTTTTCGAACTCTGCTCTCGGATGAATATTGGTGGCGGCTTAGCTATCTTTGGTTTTACTACTATTGGTACAGCTTGTTGTTCGGGTTCATAATCAGCTAAAATAGCGAACTGATTTGAGCTGGCAGCTCCAGAGTCTTGACTAGCATCATTGGTCCGATTAATTTTTGATTGGTTGTCAGTCTTTGCATTAGGTGGGCTTAATTTTCGCTTTATTTGTATATAGCGATTCATGCCAATCTGCACAGCTGTGCATTTTTTTTTTTATTTTGTTTTGGTTCTTGTTCTCGTGTATTGCTACTACCGCTGTGCCTAGCACCTAAGGTAACGGTGGGTGCTACAGCTTGTGCAGGCTCAGTAGAAATTGGTCGGGTTAGGGGTTGTTGACCGATCGACGAATGTGAAGTACGCATTGTTTCGCAGTGAGAACCGGCTCTCTCGCTCGTCTTGCTCGCGAGTTCGGGCATCGTTTCGACTCATAGGTAAACTTTGTTTATATATTTGTAGTATTTAAAAGACAGAATAAGTAATTTTGCGATGAGGCAAACTTTGATTTATAACTTTGATTTACTTGTTGCCATTGCGTGTGTGTTTATATGGTTTCCTTACTTGTTAGACCATGGACTTTGAGAAAATACATGATTAATTGTTTTTGTCGAAATGTGCTTAACAGGCAGAAGGAGGCATCTGCGATCCCATAAAGTATATATATTCTTACTCAGGATGACTAGCCGAGTCGATTGAGCCTAGTCTGTCTGTCCGTGTGTATGAACGCCTATATCACAGAAACCAAAAAAGCTAGATTTGTATTAAAGTTTGGGCCACGCCTAGTTCTGCCCCGCGCTTAGCAATAACAGTTTTCTCAATCTAATTTTTGTATGATCTTCAAAAATCCATGGTCTTGTAGAGTTAACACCTGTAGCCGTTCTAACTTGTATAATGTCAGAATACTTTAGCTGTTTTTATCTCTGCCCCTAATTTCTTCCCAAAATGGCATCAAAAGATTGAAATGTGGGCAACAGGTAAAACTTAATTCTAACGTCCTGAATATTAACAAGTAAGAAAGCTACATTTGAGTCTGCTCGACTGAAATATACCCGCTACCCAGCTGCTCGTACATCAAAATTATTTTGCGGAACAATAAAAAAACGGCCACAATCATATTTTGACCGTAAAAGGCCATGGACTTACAATATTTAGGCTGTGGATATAATATTCAGCTATGGAAAACGTTAAGCTGAATAACTTTTGTGTTTATCATCCAATTTTTACCAAATTTTCAGAGATCATTTGGCTAGCAAAAATGAACATTATGGCATCAAAATTGCGTAATCAATAAATGTAATGAATTTTTTTCGATTTACGGGGGCGGAAGGGTGCGTGCCCAAAATCCAAAATAAACTTGATCAGCCTGCAATAATAACATATATTGTCACCAAATTTGGTAGTCCTACCTCTTATAATAGCAGAGATCTAGAGGTTCAGAGGCAATCAATTTTTTTCGATTTACGGGGGCGGAAGGGGGCGTGGCCAAAATCCAACATAAACTTAATCAGCGTGCTAGCTCCTAGCTATTATAATAGCTAAAATCTAGATTTTCACACGGACAGACAGACGGACATAGCTATATCGACCTGGCTGTTGATCCTGAGCCAGAATATATATACTTTATATACCGCTACTCATAGAGTAGAAGAGTATTATAACTTTGTTCAAACCGAAAATGTTTGTAACAGGCAGAAGGAGACACCTCCGACCCCATAAAGTATATATATTCTGGCTCAGCATCAACAGCCGAGTCGATATAGCCATGTCCGTCTGTCCGTCTGTCTGTCCGTGTGAAAATCTAGATCTCAGCTATTATAAGAGCTAGGACTACCAAATTTGGTGACAATATGTGTTATTATTGCACGCTGATCAAGTTTATTTTGGATTTTGGCCACGCCCCTCCCGCCCCTGTAAATAAAAAAAACATTGATTACAAGCGCAATTTTGTTGCCATATTGTTCATATTCGGTTTACATGATAACTATAGCTAGTCAGATGATCTCTGAAAATTTGGTAACAATCGGATAATAAACACAGACGTTATGCAGCTTTACGTTTTTCATAGCTGTAAGCAGCGCTGCCGGCAGCGCAAATTCGTTATTTGTACAGGAAATAATGAGAATGCCTTACAATGCAAATTTTTGCAGTTGTTGGATAACAGCGTCAGTAGCTTAGTGGAAAAGCGATGAACTCCTGAACCGACAGGCCCGTGGTTCGATTCCCAGTTCATGCCGCTCAAGCTTTTTCTTTTTTTTTTTAAGAACTTATACTTTAATTTTTGAATATGCATTAATTGGTGGTCGTGCATTTTATTTAAAATTTTTTAATGGGTCACAATGAACTTTGTTAACAAGTGGAGAAGTTACAGTCTCTTAAATCAGCTGAGTGCGATTGTTAGAGCGCTGCTTTTTCTTATATTTTATTTAATTGTATGTTTAAGTTATCAGAATAAATAGCAACAACAACACGCATCATGCATTCAGACTTTGTTTTTGTCGTGCAAGAATTTTCGAATGGTCTCATAATATAACTTTGGCAAAATTTGCGTAATGGCTTAATGACCGAATGGAGAAGTGGTGGACCTCTTAAGTAATGGGTCCAAGGTTCGATTCCGCATGCATGCGTGTAATGGTGGGGGAGATCGAACTTTCTTATTTTTTCCAAAAAAAGTTTTTGCATCCCTTTTTGAGCTACCTTCATGAAACTTTGTATACATGTTTCTTATTGCTCCCTGCTGTAAATAAGTCGGAACGAGCCGGTACGCACCGATACATCGTATAGATGCCATAGAACCTATCGGTCGTTTTTTTAACAAAATTTATTAAAAGTTAGAGTGCTCTGGAACACTTTCCATTGAAGTATATAAAGAGGTATTAACAGGGCATATATCGCTTTTTACATGCCCGTATTCGATTTATAGTTCTCAACAGGAAGAATTATTATTTTTACTGTTTAAGTGATAAATCTTGGATTTTTTGGTACCTGAGTATAAGTTATACGTTTTCAATACTTTTTACTGCTTTTGCCGGCAGCTTTGCTTGCAGCATTGTGCCAAATAGTGTGTGCGTGTACGGTGGTGAAATGGGTTAAGTTGTGGACTGCATAACAAACAGAACTATTATGCATTTGTGGGTTCGAATCCCACCCGCATCAAAAATTAAATGTGTGCAAAAAATTTTTTTTTTTATTTTAGGTTTTGACTTTGCATAAATATTGTAAGGTCAAAATATGATTGTAGCCGTTCTTTATTGTTCCTCTAAAAATTTTGAAGTACGAGCAGCTGGGTAGCGGGTATATTACAGCGAGCACACTCGAATGTAGCTTTCTACATTTAGATGCTTACAGCTATGGAAACGTTAAGCTGAATAACTTCTGTGTTTATTATCCGATTGTTACCAAATTTTCAGAGATAATCTGGCTATCTATAGTTATCATATAAATGAACAATATGGCATCAAAAATGCGCTTGTAATCAATTTTTTTCGATTTACAGGGGTGGAAGGGGGCGTGGCCAAAATCCAAAATAAACTTGATCAGCGTGCAATAACAACACATACTGTCACCAAATTTGGTAGTTCTAGCTCATATAATAGCTGAGACCTAGATTTTCACACGGACAGACAGACGGACAGACGGACAGACAGACAGACGGACAGACGGGCATGGCTATATCGACTCGGCAGTTGATCCTGAGCCAGAATATATTTTCTGTTTGAACAAAGTTATAATACCCTTCTACTCTATGAGTAGCGGGTATAAAAACGACCAATAGGTTCTATGACATCTATACAATGTATCGGTCCGTACCGGCTCGTTCCGACTTATTTACAACGGGCAGCAATAAGAAACATGTATACAAAGTTTCATGACGGTAGCTCAAAAAGGGAGGCAAAAACTAAGAAAAGCTCGATCTCCCCCACCATAACACGCATGCCTGCGGAATCGAACCTTGGACTCATTACCTAAGAGGTCCACCACTTCTCCATTCGGTCATTAAGCCATTACGCAAATTTTGCCAAAGTTACATTATGAGACCATTCGGAAATTCTTGCACGACAAAAAGAAAGTCTGAATGCATGATGCGTGTTGTTGTTGCTATTTATTCTCATTACTTAAACATACAATTAAATAAAAAATAAAAATAAAAAAATGTAAGAAAAAGCTGCGCTCTAACAATCGCACACAGCTGATTTAAGAGACTGTCACTTCTCCACTTGTTAACTAAGTTCATTGTGAGCCATTAAAAAATTTTTAAATAAAATGCACGACCACCAATTAATGCATATTCAAAAATTAAAGTATAAGTTCTTAAAAAAAAGAAAAAGCTTAAGCGGCATGAACTGGGAATCGAACCAAGGGCCTGTCGGTTCAGGAGTTCATCGCTTTTCCACTAAGCTACTGACGCCCTTATCTAACAACTGCAAAAATTTGCATTGTAAGGCATTCTTACTATTTCCTGTACAAATAAAGAATTTGCGCTGCCGGCAGCGCTTCTTACAGCTATTGAAAACGTTAAGCTGAATAACTTCTGTGTTTATTATCCGATTGTTATCAAATTTTCAAAGATCTTCTGGCTAGCTATAGTTATCATATAAACCGAAAATTAACAATATGGCATCAAAATTGCGCTTGAAATCAATTTTTTTTCGATTTACAGGGGCGGAAGAGGGCGTGGCCAAAATCCAAAATAAACTTGATCAGCGTGCAATAATAACACGTGCTGTCACCAAATTTGGTAGTTCTAGCTCTTATAATAGCTGAGATCTAGATTTTCACCCGGACAGACAAACAGACGGACAGACGGCTATATCGACTCGGCTGTTGATCCTGATCCAGAATATATATATCATTTATGGGGTCGGAGGTGTCTTCTTCTACCTGTTACATACATTTTCGGTTTAGACAAAGTTATAGTACCCTTCTACTCTAAAAGTAGCGGGTATAATTATTTGCGGAACAATAAAGAACAGCTACAATCATATTTTAACCGTAAAAGGCCATGGACTTACAATATTTATGCAAAGTCAAAATCCAAAATAAAAAAAAATAGTTTTTTGCACACATTTAATTTTTGATCCGGGTGGGACTCGAACCCGTAAATGCATAATAGTTCTGTTCGTTTTGCAGTCCACAACTTAACCCATTTCACCACCGTACACGCACACACGATTCGGCACAATGCTGAAAGCAGCGCTGCCGGCAGCGCTGTTTACAGCTATGGAAAACAGCTTTGAAATACCTTCTGTGTTTATTTTCCGATTGTTACCAAATTTTTAGAGATCATCTGTCTAGCTATAGTTATCATGTAAACCGAAAATGAACAATATGGCAGCGAAATTGCGTTTGTAATCAATGTTTTTTCGATTTACAGGGGCGGAAGGGGGCGTGGCCAAAATCCAAAATAAACTTGATCAGCGTGCAATAAAAACACATACTGTCACCAAATTTGGTAGTCCTAGCTCTTATAATAGCTGAGATCTAGATTTTCACACGGACAGACAGACGGACATGACAATATCGACTCGGCTGTTGATCCTGAGCCAAAATATATATACTTTATGGGGTCGGAGGTGTCTCCTTCTGCCTGTTATATATATTTTCGGTTTGAACAAAGTTATAATACCCTTCTACTCTATGAGTAGCGTGTATAAAAATATAAGAAAAAGCTGCGCTCAAACAATCGCACACAGCTGATTTAAGAGACTGTCACTTCTCCACTTGTTAACTAAGTTCATTGTGAGCCATTAAACAAATTTTAAATAAAATGCACGACCACCAATTAATGCATATTCAACAAGTAAGAAAGCTACAGTCGAGTGTGCTTGACTGTAATATACCCGCTACCCAGCTGCTTGTACATAATTTATTTGCGGAACAAAAAAACGGCTACAATCATATTTTGACCGTAAAAGGCTATGGACTTATAATATTTATGCAAAGTCAAAATATAAAATAAAAAAAAAAAACATTTTTGCACACATTTAATTTTTGATGCGGGCGGGACTCGAACCCGTAAATGCATAATAGTACTGTTCGTTTTGCAGTCCACAACTTAACCCATTTCACCACCGTACACGCACACACGATTCGGCACATTGCTGCAAGCAGCGCTGCTTACAGCTATGGAAAACGTTAAGCTGAATAACTTCTGTGTTTATTATCCGATTGTTACCAAATTTTCAGAGATCATCTGGCTAGCTAGAGTTATCATGTAAACCGAAAATGAATAATATGGCATCAAAATTGCACTTGTTATCAATGTTTTTTCGACTTGCGGGGCGGAAGGGGGCGTGCCCAAAATCCAAAATAAACTTGATCAGCGTGCAATAATAACACATACTGTCACCAAATTTGGTTGTCCTAGCTCTGATAATAGCTGAGATCTAGATTTTCACACGGACAGACAGACGGACAGACGGACATGGCTATATCGACTCGGCTGTTGATCCTGAGCCAAAATATATATACTTTATGGGGTCGGAGGTGTCTCCTTCTGCCTGTTACATACATTTTCGGTTTGAACAAAGTTATAATACCCTTCTACTCTATGAGTAGCGGGTATAAACATTTTTGCACACATTTAATTTTTGATGCGGGCGGGACTTGAACCCGTAAATGCATAATAGTACTGTTCGTTTTGCAGTTCACAACTTAACCCATTTCACCACCGTACACGCACACACCATTCGGCACAAAGCTGAAAGCAGCGCTGCCGGCAGCGCTGCTTACAGCTATGGAAAACGTAAAGCTGAATAACTTCTGTGTTTATTATCCGATTGTTACCAACTTTTCAGAGATCATCTGGCTAGCTATAGTTATCATGTAAACCGAAAATGAACAATATGGCATCAAAATTGCACTTGTTATCAATGTTTTTTCGATTTGTGGGGGCGGAAGGGGGCGTGGCCAAAATCCGAAATAAACTTGATCAGCGTGCAATAATAACACATACTGTCACCAAATTTGGTTGTCCTAGCTCTTATAATAGCTGAGATCTAGATTTTCACACGGACAGACAGACGGACAGACGGACATGGCTATATCGACTCGGCTGTTGATCCTGAGCCAGAATATATATACTTTATGGGGTCGGACGTGTCTCCTTCTGCCTGTTACATACATTTTCGGTTAGAACCAAGTTATAATACCCTTCTACTCTATGAGTAGCGGGTATAAATAGTTTTTTGCTTACATTTAATTTTTGATGCGGGCGGGACTTGAACCCGTAAATGCATAAAAGTACTGTTCGTTTTGCAGTTCACAACTTAACCCATTTCACCACCGTACACGCACACACCATTCGGCACAAAGCTGAAAGCAGCGCTGCCGGCAGCGCTGCTTACAGCTATGGAAAACGTTAAGCTGAATAACTTCTGTGTTTATTATCCGATTGTTACCAACTTTTCAGAGATCATCTGGCTGGCTATGGTTATCATGTAAACCGAAAATGAACAATATGGCATCAAAATTGCACTTGTTATCAATGTTTTTTCGATTTGTGGGGGCGGAAGGGGGCGTGGCCAAAATCCGAAATAAACTTGATCAGCGTGCAATAATAACACATACTGTCACCAAATTTGGTTGTCCTAGCTCTTATAATAGCTGAGATCTAGATTTTCACACGGACAGACAGACGGACAGACGGACATGGCTATATCGACTCGGCTGTTGATCCTGAGCCAGAATATATATACTTTATGGGGTCGGAGGTGTCTCCTTCTGCCTGTTACATACATTTTCGGTTAGAACCAAGTTATAATACCCTTCTACTCTATGAGTAGCGGGTATAAATAGTTTTTTGCTTACATTTATTTTTTGATCCGGGTGGGACTCGAACCCGTAAATGCGTAATAGTACTGTTCGTTTTGCAGTCCCCAACTTAACCCATTTCACCACCGTACACACACACACGATTCGGCACAATGCTGCAAGCAGCGCTGCTGATAGCGCTACTTACAGCTATGGAAAACGTTAAGCTGAATAACTTCTGTGTTTATTATCCGATTGTTACCAAATTTTCAGAGATCATCTGGCTAGCTAGAGTTATCATGTAAATGAAAATGAACAATATGGCATCGAAATTGCGCTTGTAATCAATGTTTTTCCGATTTACGGGGGCGGAAGGGGGAGTGGCCAAAATCCAAAATAAACTTGATCAGCGTGCAATAATAACACATACTGTCACCAAATTTGGTAGTCCTAGCTCTTATAATAGCTGAGATCGAGATTTTCACACGGACAGACAGACGGACATGACTATATCGACTCGGCTGTTGATCCTGAGCCAAAATATATATACTTTATGGGGTCGGAGGTGTCTCCTTCTGCCTGTTACATACATTTTCGGTTTGAACAAAGTTATAATACCCTTCTACTCTATGAGTAGCGGGTATAAAAATATAAGAAAAAGCTGCGCTCTAACAATCGCACACAGTTGATTTAAGAGACTGTCACTTCTCCACTTGTTAACTAAGTTCATTGTGAGCCATTAAACAAATTTTAAATAAAATGCACGACCACCAATTAATGCATATTCAAAAATTAAAGTATAAGTTCTTAAAAAAAAAAGAAAAAGCTTAAGCGGCATGAACTGGGAATCGAACCAAGGGGCTGTCGGTTCAGGAGTTCATCGCTTTTCCACTCAGCTACTGACGCTGTTATCCAACAACTGCAAAAATTTGCACTGTAAGGCATTCTTACTATTTCCTGTACAAATAAAGAATTTGCGCTGCCGGCAGCGCTGCTTACAGCTATGGAAAACGTTAAGCTGAATAACTTCCGTGTTTATTATCCGATTGTTACCAAATTTTTAGAGATCTGGCTAGCTATAGTTATCATTTAAATCAAAAATGAACAATACGGCATCAAAATTGCGCTTGAAATCAATTTTTTTCGTTTTACGGGGGCGGAAGGGGGCGTGGCCAAAATCCAAAATAAACTTGATCAGCGTGCAATAATAACACATGCTGTGTCCAAATTTGGTAGTTCTAGCTCTTATAATAGCTGAGATCTAGATTTTCACACGGACAGACAGACGGACAGACAGACAGACGGACAGACAGATAGACGGACAGACAGACAGACGGACAGACGGACATGACTATATCGACTCGGCTGTTGATCCTGAGCCAGAATATATATAATTTATGGGGTCGGAGGTGTCTCCTTCTGCCTGTTACATACATTTTCGGTTTGAACAAAGTTATAATACCCTTCTACTCTATGAGTAGCGGGTATAAAAATATTTTTGCACACATTTAACTTTTGATGCGGGCGGGACTCGAACCCGTAAACGCATAATAGTACTGTTCGTTTTGCAGTCCACAACTTAACCCATTTCCCCACCGTATACGCACACACTATTCGGCATAATGCTGCATGCAGCGCTGCTGATAGCGCTGCTTACAGCTATGGAAAACGTTAAGCTGAATAACTTCTGTGTTTATAATCCGATTGTTACCAAATTTTCAGAGATCATCTGTGTAGCTATAGTTATCATGTAAACCGAAAATGAACAATATGGCAGCGAAATTGCGCTTGTAATCAATTTTTTCGATTTACAGGGGCGGAAGGGGGCGTGGCCAAAATCCAAAATAAACTTGATCACCGTGCAATAATAACACATACTGTCACCACATTTGGTAGTTCTAGCTCTTATAATAGCTGAGATCTAGATTTTCACACGGACAGACAGACGGACAGACGGACATGGATATATCGACTCGGCTGTTGATCCTGAGCCAGAATATATATACTTTATGGGGTCGGAGGTGTCTCCTTCTGCCTGTTACATAAATTTTCGGTTTGAACAAAGATATAATACCCTTCTACTCTATGAGTAGCGGGTATAAAAACGGCTACAATCATATTTTGACCGTAAAAGGCTATGGACTTATAATATTTATGCAAATTCAAAATATAAAATAAAAAAAAAAACATTTTTGCACACACTTAACTTTTGATGCGGGCGGGACTCGAACGCGTAAATGCGTAATAGTACTGTTCGTTTTGCAGTCCCCAACTTAACCCATTTCACCACCGTACACACGCACACGATTCGGCACAATGCTGCAAGCAGCGCTGCTGATAGCGCTGCTTACAGCTATGGAAAACGTTAAGCTGAATAACTTCTGTGTTTATTATCCGATTGTTACCAAATTTTCAGAGATCATCTGGCTAGCTAGAGTTATCATGTAAATGAACATGATATACTTTATGGGTTTGGAGGTGTCTCCTTCTGCCTGTTACATACATTTTCGGTTTGAACAAAGTTATAATAGCCTTCTACTCTATGAGTAGCGGGTATAAAAAGAAAAAGCTTAAGCGGCATGAACTGGGAATCGAACCAAGGGCCTGTCGGTTCAGGAGTTCATCGCTTTTGCACTAAGCTACTGACGCTGTTATCCAACAACTGCAAAAATTTGCATTGTAAGGCATTCTTACTATTTCCTGTACAAATAAAGAATTTGCGCTGCCGGCAGCGCTGCTTACAGCTATGGAAAACGTTGAATAACTTCTGTGTTTATTATCCGATTGTTACCAAATTTTCAGAGATCTTCTGGCTAGCTATAGTTATCATATAAACCGAAAATTTACAATATGGCATCAAAATTGCGCTTGTAATCAATTTTTTTTATTTACAGGGGCGGAAGATGGCGTGGCCAAAATCCAAAATAAACTTGATCAGCGTGCAATAATAACACATACTGTCACCAAATTTGGTAGTTCTAGCTCTTATAATAGCTGAGATCTAGATTTTCACACGGACAGACAGACGGACATGGCTATATCGACTCGGCTGTTGATCCTGAGCCAGAATATATATACTTTATGGGGTCGGAGGTGTCTCCTTCTGCCTGTTACATACATTTTCGGTTTGAACAAAGTTATAATACCCTTCTACTCTATGAGTAGCGGGTATAAATACTTTTTTGCTTACATTTAATTTTTGATGCGGGCGGGACTTGAACCCGTAAATGCATAAAAGTACTGTTCGTTTTGCAGTTCACAACTTAACCCATTTCACCACCGTACACGCACACACCATTCGGCACAAAGCTGAAAGCAGCGCTGCCGGCAGCGCTGCTTACAGCTATGGAAAACGTTAAGCTGAATAACTTCTGTGTTTATTATCCGATTGTTACCAACTTTTCAGAGATCATCTGGCTGGCTATAGTTATCATGTAAACCGAAAATGAACAATATGGCATCAAAATTGCACTTGTTATCAATGTTTTTCGATTTGCGGGGGCGGAAGGGGGCGTGGCCAAAATCCGAAATAAACTTGATCAGCGTGCAATAATAACACATACTGTCACCAAATTTGGTTGTCCTAGCTCTTATAATAGCTGAGATCTAGATTTTCACACGGACAGACAGACGGACAGACGGACATGGCTATATCGACTCGGCTGTTGATCCTGAGCCAGAATATATATACTTTATGGGGTCGGAGGTGTCTCCTTCTGCCTGTTACATACATTTTCGGTTAGAACCAAGTTATAATACCCTTCTACTCTATGAGTAGCGGGTATAAATAGTTTTTTGCTTACATTTATTTTTTGATCCGGGTGGGACTCGAACCCGTAAATGCGTAATAGTACTGTTCGTTTTGCAGTCCCCAACTTAACCCATTTCACCACCGTACACACACACACGATTCGGCACAATGCTGCAAGCAGCGCTGCTGATAGCGCTACTTACAGCTATGGAAAACGTTAAGCTGAATAACTTCTGTGTTTAGTATCCGATTGTTACCAAATTTTCAGAGATCATCTGGCTAGCTAGAGTTATCATGTAAATGAAAATGAACAATATGGCATCGAAATTGCGCTTGTAATCAATGTTTTTCCGATTTACGGGGGCGGAAGGGGGAGTGGCCAAAATCCAAAATAAACTTGATCAGCGTGCAATAATAACACATACTGTCACCAAATTTGGTAGTCCTAGCTCTTATAATAGCTGAGATCGAGATTTTCACACGGACAGACAGACGGACATGACTATATCGACTCGGCTGTTGATCCTGAGCCAAAATATATATACTTTATGGGGTCGGAGGTGTCTCCTTCTGCCTGTTACATACATTTTCGGTTTGAACAAAGTTATAATACCCTTCTACTCTATGAGTAGCGGGTATAAAAATATAAGAAAAAGCTGCGCTCTAACAATCGCACACAGTTGATTTAAGAGACTGTCACTTCTCCACTTGTTAACTAAGTTCATTGTGAGCCATTAAACAAATTTTATATAAAATGCACGACCACCAATTAATGCATATTCAAAAATTAAAGTATAAGTTCTTAAAAAAAAAAGAAAAAGCTTAAGCGGCATGAACTGGGAATCGAACCAAGGGGCTGTCGGTTCAGGAGTTCATCGCTTTTCCACTCAGCTACTGACGCTGTTATCCAACAACTGCAAAAATTTGCACTGTAAGGCATTCTTACTATTTCCTGTACAAATAAAGAATTTGCGCTGCCGGCAGCGCTGCTTCTTACAGCTATGGAAAACGTTAAGCTGAATAACTTCCGTGTTTATTATCCGATTGTTACCAAATTTTTAGAGATCTGGCTAGCTATAGTTATCATTTAAATCGAAAATGAACAATACGGCATCAAAATTGCGCTTGAAATCAATTTTTTTCGTTTTACGGGGGCGGAAGGGGGCGTGGCCAAAATCCAAAATAAACTTGATCAGCGTGCAATAATAACACATGCTGTGTCCAAATTTGGTAGTTCTAGCTCTTATAATAGCTGAGATCTAGATTTTCACACGGACAGACAGACGGACAGACAGACAGACGGACAGACAGATAGACGGACAGACAGACAGACGGACAGACGGACATGACTATATCGACTCGGCTGTTGATCCTGAGCCAGAATATATATAATTTATGGGGTCGGAGGTGTCTCCTTCTGCCTGTTACATACATTTTCGGTTTGAACAAAGTTATAATACCCTTCTACTCTATGAGTAGCGGGTATAAAAATATTTTTGCACACATTTAACTTTTGATGCGGGCGGGACTCGAACCCGTAAACGCATAATAGTACTGTTCGTTTTGCAGTCCACAACTTAACCCATTTCCCCACCGTTCACGCACACACTATTCGGCATAATGCTGCATGCAGCGCTGCTGATAGCGCTGCTTACAGCTATGGAAAACGTTAAGCTGAATAACTTCTGTGTTTATAATCCGATTGTTACCAAATTTTCAGAGATCATCTGTGTAGCTATAGTTATCATGTAAACCGAAAATGAACAATATGGCAGCGAAATTGCGCTTGTAATCAATTTTTTCGATTTACAGGGGCGGAAGGGGGCGTGGCCAAAATCCAAAATAAACTTGATCACCGTGCAATAATAACACATACTGTCACCACATTTGGTAGTTCTAGCTCTTATAATAGCTGAGATCTAGATTTTCACACGGACAGACAGACGGACAGACGGACATGGATATATCGACTCGGCTGTTGATCCTGAGCCAGAATATATATACTTTATGGGGTCGGAGGTGTCTCCTTCTGCCTGTTACATAAATTTTCGGTTTGAACAAAGATATAATACCCTTCTACTCTATGAGTAGCGGGTATAAAAACGGCTACAATCATATTTTGACCGTAAAAGGCTATGGACTTATAATATTTATGCAAATTCAAAATATAAAATAAAAAAAAAAACATTTTTGCACACACTTAACTTTTGATGCGGGCGGGACTCGAACGCGTAAATGCGTAATAGTACTGTTCGTTTTGCAGTCCCCAACTTAACCCATTTCACCACCGTACACACACACACGATTCGGCACAATGCTGCAAGCAGCGCTGCCGGCAGCGCTGTTTACAGCTGTGAAAAACAGCTATGAAGTAACTTCTGTGTTTATTTTCCGATTGTTACCAAATTTTTAGAGATCATCTGGCTAGCTAGAGTTATCATGTAAATGAACATGATATACTTTATGGGTTTGGAGGTGTCTCCTTCTGCCTGTTACATACATTTTCGGTTTGAACAAAGTTATAATAGCCTTCTACTCTATGAGTAGCGGGTATAAAAAGAAAAAGCTTAAGCGGCATGAACTGGGAATCGAACCAAGGGCCTGTCGGTTCAGGAGTTCATCGCTTTTGCACTAAGCTACTGACGCTGTTATCCAACAACTGCAAAAATTTGCATTGTAAGGCATTCTTACTATTTCCTGTACAAATAAAGAATTTGCGCTGCCGGCAGCGCTGCTTACAGCTATGGAAAACGTTGAATAACTTCTGTGTTTATTATCCGATTGTTACCAAATTTTCAGAGATCTTCTGGCTAGCTATAGTTATCATATAAACCGAAAATTTACAATATGGCATCAAAATTGCGCTTGTAATCAATTTTTTTTATTTACAGGGGCGGAAGATGGCGTGGCCAAAATCCAAAATAAACTTGATCAGCGTGCAATAATAACACATACTGTCACCAAATTTGGTAGTTCTAGCTCTTATAATAGCTGAGATCTAGATTTTCACACGGACAGACAGACGGACATGGCTATATCGACTCGGCTGTTGATCCTGAGCCAGAATATATATACTTTATGGGGTCGGAGGTGTCTCCTTCTGCCTGTTACATACATTTTCGGTTTGAACAAAGTTATAATACCCTTCTACTCTATGAGTAGCGGGTATAAATAGTTTTTTGCACACATTTAATTTTTGATCCGGGTGGGACTCGAACCCGTAAATGCATAATAGTTCTGTTCGTTTTGCAGTCCACAACTTAACCCATTTCACCACCGTACACACACACACGATTCGGCACAATGCTGCAAGCAGCGCTGCCGGCAGCGCTGTTTACAGCTGTGAAAAACAGCTATGAAGTAACTTCTGTGTTTATTTTCCGATTGTTACCAAATTTTTAGAGATCATCTGTCTAGCTATAGTTATCATGTAAACCGAATAAGAACAATAGGGCAGCGAAAATGCGCTTGTAATCAATGTTTTTTCGATTTACAGGGGCGGAAGGGGGCGTGGCCAAAATCCAAAATAAACTTGATCAGCGTGCAATATTAACACATACTGTCACCAAATTTGGTAGTTCTAGCTCTTATAATAGCTGAGATCTAGATTTTCACACGGACAGACAGACGGACAGACAGACAGACGGACAGACGGACATGGCTATATCGACTCGGCTGTTGATCCTGAGCCAGAATATATATACTTTATGGGGTCGGAGGTGTCTCCTTCTGCCTGTTACATACATTATCGGTTTGAACAAAGTTATAATACCCTTCTACTCTATGAGTAGCGGGTATACATAGTTTTTTGCACACATTTAATTTTTGATCCGGGTGGGACTCGAACCCGTAAATGCGTAATAGTTAGATTCGGCACAATGCTCCAAGAAGCGCTGCCGGCAGCGCTGTTTACAGCTATGGAAAACAGCTATGAAGTAACTTCTGTGTTTATTTTCCGATTGTTACCAAAATTTTAGAGATCATCTGTCTAGCTATCGTTATCATGTAAACCGAATATGAACAATAGGGCAGCGAAATTGCGCTTGTAATCAATGTTTTTTCGATTTACAGGGGCGGAAGGGGGCGTTGCCAAAATCCAAAATAAACTTAATCAGCGAGCAATAATAACACATGCTGTCACCAAATTTGGTAGTTCTAGCTCTTATAATAGCTGAGATCTAGATTTTCACACGGACAGACAGACGGACATGACTATATCGACTCGGCTGTTGATCCTGAGCCAAAATATATATACTTTATGGGGTCGGAGGTGTCTCCTTCTGCCTGTTACATACATTTTCGGTTTGAACAAAGTTATAATACCCTTCTACTCTATGAGTAGCGGGTATAAAAATATAAGAAAAAGCTGCGCTCTAACAATCGCACACAGCTGATTTAAGAGACTGTCACTTCTCCACTTGTTAACTAAGTTCATTGTGAGCCATTAAACAAATTTTAAATAAAATGCACGACCACCAATTAATGCATATTCAAAAATTAAAGTATAAGTTCTTAAAAAAAAAAAAAAAAAGCTTAAGCGGCATGAACTGGGAATCGAACCAAGGGGCTGTCGGTTCAGGAGTTCATCGCTTTTCCACTCAGCTACTGACGCTGTTATCCAACAACTGCAAAAATTTGCATTGTAAGGCATTCATACTATTTCCTGTACAAATAAAGAATTTGCGCTGCCGGCAGCGCTGCTTACAGCTATGGAAAACGTTAAGCTGAATAACTTCTGTGCTTATTATCCGATTGTTACCAAATTTTCAGAGATCATCTGGCTAGCTATAGTTATCATATAAACCGAAAATGAACAATAGGGCAGCGAAATTGCGCTTGTAATCAATGTTTTTTCGATTCACAGGGGCGGAAGGGAGCGTTGCCAAAATCCAAAATAAACTTAATCAGCGAGCAATAATAACACATGCTGTCACCAAATTTGGTAGTTCTAGCTCTTATAATAGCTGAGATCTAGATTTTCACACGGACAGACAGACGGACATGACTATATCGACTCGGCTGTTGATCCTGAGCCAAAATATATATACTTTATGGGGTCGGAGGTGTCTCCTTCTGCCTGTTACATACATTTTCGGTTTGAACAAAGTTATAATACCCTTCTACTCTATGAGTAGCGGGTATAAAAATATAAGAAAAAGCTGCGCTCTAACAATCGCACACAGCTGATTTAAGAGACTGTCACTTCTCCACTTGTTAACTAAGTTCATTGTGAGCCATTAAACAAATTTTAAATAAAATGCACGACCACCAATTAATGTATATTCAAAAATTATTAACATATAAGTTCTTAAAAAAAAAAAGAAAAAGCTTAAGCGGCATGAACTGGGAATCGAACCAAGGGGCTGTCGGTTCAGGAGTTCATCGCTTTTCCACTCAGCTACTGACGCTGTTATCCAACAACTGCAAAAATTTGCATTGTAAGGCATTCATACTATTTCCTGTACAAATAAAGAATTTGCGCTGCCGGCAGCGCTGCTTACAGCTATGGAAAACGTTAAGCTGAATAACTTCTGTGTTTATTATCCGATTGTTACCAAATTTTCAGAGATCATCTGGCTAGCTATAGTTATCATATAAACCGAAAATGAACAATACGGCATCAAAATTGCGCTTGAAATCAATTTTTTTTTCGTTTTACAGGGGCGGAAGGGGGCGTGGTCAAAATCCAAAATAAACTTGATCAGCGAGCAATAATAACACATACTGTCACCAAATTTGGTAGTTCTAGCTCTTATAATAGCTGAGATTTTCACACGGACAGACAGACGGACAGCCGGACATGGCTATATTGACTCGGCTGTTGATCCTGATCCAGAATATATATATCATTTATGGGGTCGGAGGTGTCTTCTTCTGCCTGTTACATACATTTTCGGTATTTTAACATTTAATTTTTGATCCGGGTGGGACTCGAACCCGTAAATGCATAATAGTTCTGTTCGTTTTGCAGTCCACAACTTAACCCATTTCACCACCGTACACGCACACACGATTCGGCACAATGCTGCAAGCAGCGCTGCCGGCAATAATAACATATACTGTCACCAAATTTGGTAGACCTAACTCTTATAATAGCTGAGATCTAGATTTTCACACGGACAGACCGTCGGACATGACTATATCGACTCGGCTGTTGTTCCTGAGCCAAAATATATATACTTTATGGGGTCGGAGGTGTCTCCTTCTGCCTGTTACATACATTTTCGGTTTGAACAAAGTTATAATACCCTTCTACTCTATGAGTAGCGGGTATAAAAATATAAGAAAAAGCTCCGCTCTAACAATCGCACACAGCTGATTTAAGAGACTGTCACTTCTCCACTTGTTAACAAAGTTCATTGTGAGCCATTAAACAAATTTTAAATAAAATGCACGTCCACCAATTAATGCATATTCAAAAATTAAAGTATAAGTTCTTAAAAAAAAGCTTCGTACAGCTATTGAAAACGTTAAGCTGAATAACTTCTGTGTTTATTATCCGATTATTATCAAATTTTCAGCGATCTTCTGGCTAGCTATAGTTATCATATAAACCGAAAATTAACAATATGGCATCAAAATTGCGCTTGAAATCAATTTTTTTCGATTTACAGGGGCGGAAGGGGGCGTGGCCAAAATCCAAAATAAACTTGATCAGCGTGCAATAATAACACATGCTGTCACCAAATTTGGTAATTCTAGCTCTTATAATAGCTGAGATCTAGATTTTCACACGGACAGACGGACAGACCGACAGACAGACAGACGGACATGACTATATCGACGCGGCTGTTGATCCTGAGCCAGAATATATGTATATACTTTATGGGGTCGGAGATGTCTCCTTCTGCCTGTTACATACATTTTCGGTTTGAACAAAGTTATAATACCCTTCTACTCTATGAGTAGCGGGTATAAAAATATAAGAAAAAGCTGCGCTCTAACAATCGCACACAGCTGATTTAAGAGACTGTCACTTCTCCACTTGTTAACTAAGTTCATTGTGAGCCATTAAACAAATTTTAAATAAAATGCACGACCACCAATTAATGCATATTCAAAAATTAAAGTATAAGTTCTTAAAAAAAAAAAGAAAAAGCTTAAGCGGCATGAACTGGGAATCGAACCAAGGGGCTGTCGGTTCAGGAGTTCATCGCTTTTCCACTCAGCTACTGACGCTGTTATCCAACAACTGCAAAAATTTGCATTGTAAGGCATTCATACTATTTCCTGTACAAATAAAGAATTTGCGCTGCCGGCAGCGCTGCTTACAGCTATGGAAAACGTTAAGCTGAATAACTTCTGTGTTTATTATCCGATTGTTACCAAATTTTCAGAGATCATCTGGCTAGCTATAGTTATCATATAAACCGAAAATGAACAATACGGCATCAAAATTGCGCTTGAAATCAATTTTTTTTCGTTTTACAGGGGCGGAAGGGGGCGTGGTCAAAATCCAAAATAAACTTGATCAGCGAGCAATAATAACACATACTGTCACCAAATTTGGTAGTTCTAGCTCTTATAATAGCTGAGATTTTCACACGGACAGACAGACGGACAGACGGACAGCCGGACATGGCTATATTGACTCGGCTGTTGATCCTGATCCAGAATATATATATCATTTATGGGGTCGGAGGTGTCTTCTTCTGCCTGTTACATACATTTTCGGTATTTTAACATTTAATTTTTGATCCGGGTGGGACTCGAACCCGTAAATGCATAATAGTTCTGTTCGTTTTGCAGTCCACAACTTAACCCATTTCACCACCGTACACGCACACACGATTCGGCACAATGCTGCAAGCAGCGCTGCCGGCAATAATAACATATACTGTCACCAAATTTGGTAGACCTAACTCTTATAATAGCTGAGATCTAGATTTTCACACGGACAGACCGTCGGACATGACTATATCGACTCGGCTGTTGTTCCTGAGCCAAAATATATATACTTTATGGGGTCGGAGGTGTCTCCTTCTGCCTGTTACATACATTTTCGGTTTGAACAAAGTTATAATACCCTTCTACTCTATGAGTAGCGGGTATAAAAATATAAGAAAAAGCTCCGCTCTAACAATCGCACACAGCTGATTTAAGAGACTGTCACTTCTCCACTTGTTAACAAAGTTCATTGTGAGCCATTAAACAAATTTTAAATAAAATGCACGTCCACCAATTAATGCATATTCAAAAATTAAAGTATAAGTTCTTAAAAAAAAAGCTTCGTACAGCTATTGAAAACGTTAAGCTGAAGAACTTCTGTGTTTATTATCCGATTATTATCAAATTTTCAGCGATCTTCTGGCTAGCTATAGTTATCATATAAACCGAAAATTAACAATATGGCATCAAAATTGCGCTTGAAATCAATTTTTTTCGATTTACAGGGGCGGAAGGGGGCGTGGCCAAAATCCAAAATAAAGTTGATCAGCGTGCAATAATAATACATGCTGTCACCAAATTTGGTAATTCTAGCTCTTATAATAGCTGAGATCTAGATTTTCACACGGACAGACGGACAGACCGACAGACAGACAGACGGACATGACTATATCGACGCGGCTGTTGATCCTGACCCAGAATATATGTATATACTTTATGGGGTCGGAGATGTCTCCTTCTGCCTGTTACATACATTTTCGGTTTGAACAAAGTTATAATACCCTTCTACTCTATGAGTAGCGGGTATAAAAATATAAGAAAAAGCTGCGCTCTAACAATCGCACACAGCTGATTTAAGAGACTGTCACTTCTCCACTTGTTAACTAAGTTCATTGTGAGCCATTAAACAAATTTTAAATAAAATGCACGACCACCAATTAATGCATATTCAAAAATTAAAGTATAAGTTCTTAAAAAAAAAAAGAAAAAGCTTAAGCGGCATGAACTGGGAATCGAACCAAGGGGCTGTCGGTTCAGGAGTTCATCGCTTTTCCACTCAGCTACTGACGCTGTTATCCAACAACTGCAAAAATTTGCATTGTAAGGCATTCATACTATTTCCTGTACAAATAAAGAATTTGCGCTGCCGGCAGCGCTGCTTACAGCTATGGAAAACGTTAAGCTGAATAACTTCTGTGTTTATTATCCGATTGTTACCAAATTTTCAGAGATCATCTGCCTAGCTATATTTATCATATAAACCGAAAATGAACAATACGGCATCAAAATTGCGCTTGAAATCAATTTTTTTTTCGTTTTACAGGGGCGGAAGGGGGCGTGGTCAAAATCCAAAATAAACTTGATCAGCGAGCAATAATAACACATACTGTCACCAAATTTGGTAGTTCTAGCTCTTATAATAGCTGAGATTTTCACACGGACAGACAGACGGACAGACGGACAGCCGGACATGGCTATATTGACTCGGCTGTTGATCCTGATCCAGAATATATATATCATTTATGGGGTCGGAGGTGTCTTCTTCTGCCTGTTACATACATTTTCGGTATTTTAACATTTAATTTTTGATCCGGGTGGGACTCGAACCCGTAAATGCATAATAGTTCTGTTCGTTTTGCAGTCCACAACTTAACCCATTTCACCACCGTACACGCACACACGATTCGGCACAATGCTGCAAGCAGCGCTGCCGGCAATAATAACATATACTGTCACCAAATTTGGTAGACCTAACTCTTATAATAGCTGAGATCTAGATTTTCACACGGACAGACCGTCGGACATGACTATATCGACTCGGCTGTTGTTCCTGAGCCAAAATATATATACTTTATGGGGTCGGAGGTGTCTCCTTCTGCCTGTTACATACATTTTCGGTTTGAACAAAGTTATAATACCCTTCTACTCTATGAGTAGCGGGTATAAAAATATAAGAAAAAGCTCCGCTCTAACAATCGCACACAGCTGATTTAAGAGACTGTCACTTCTCCACTTGTTAACAAAGTTCATTGTGAGCCATTAAACAAATTTTAAATAAAATGCACGTCCACCAATTAATGCATATTCAAAAATTAAAGTATAAGTTCTTAAAAAAAAAGCTTCGTACAGCTATTGAAAACGTTAAGCTGAATAACTTCTGTGTTTATTATCCGATTATTATCAAATTTTCAGCGATCTTCTGGCTAGCTATAGTTATCATATAAACCGAAAATTAACAATATGGCATCAAAATTGCGCTTGAAATCAATTTTTTTCGATTTACAGGGCCGGAAGGGGGCGTGGCCAAAATCCAAAATAAAGTTGATCAGCGTGCAATAATAACACATGCTGTCACCAAATTTGGTAATTCTAGCTCTTATAATAGCTGAGATCTAGATTTTCACACGGACAGACGGACAGACCGACAGACAGACAGACGGACATGACTATATCGACGCGGCTGTTGATCCTGAGCCAGAATATATGTATATACTTTATGGGGTCGGAGGTGTCTCCTTCTGCCTGTTACATACATTTTCGGTTTGAACAAAGTTATAATACCCTTCTACTCTATGAGTAGCGGGTATAAAAAGAAAAAGCTTAAGCGGCATGAACTAGGAATCGAACCAAGGGCCTGTCGGTTCAGGAGTTTATCGCTTTTCCACTAAGCTACTGACGCTGCTATCCAACAACTGCAAAAACTTGCATTGTAAGGCATTCTCATTATATCCTGTACAAATAAAGAATTTGCGCTGCCGGAATAACTTCTGTGTTTATTATCCGATTGTTATTAAATTTTCAGAGATCATCTGGCTAGCTATAGTTATCATATAAACCGAAAATTAACAATATGGCATCAAAATTGCGCTTGAAATCAATGTTTTTTCGATTTTCAGGGGCGGAAGGGGGCGTGGCCAAAATCCAAAATAAACTTGATCAGCGTGCAATAATAACACATGCTGTCACCAAATTTGGTAGTTCTAGCTCTTATAATAGCTGAGATCTACATTTTCACACGGACAGACAGACGGACAGACAGACAGACGGACAGACGGCTATATCGACTCGGCTGTTGATACTGATCCAGAATCATTTATCATTTATCATATCATTTATCATTTATGGGGTCGGAGGTGTCTTCTTCTGCCTGTTACATACATTTTCGGTTTAAACAAAGTTATAATACCCTTCTACTCTAAAAGTAGCGGGTAAAATTTTTTGCGGAACAATAAAGAACAGCTACAATCATATTTTAACCGTAAAAGGCCATGGACTTACAATATTTATGCAAAGTCAAAATCCAAAATAACTGCGCTGCCGGCAGCGCTGTTTACAGCTATGGGAAACAGCTATGAAATAACTTCTGTGTTTATTTTCCGATTGTTACCAAATTTTTAGAGATCATCTGTCTAGCTATAGTTATCATGTAAACCGAAAATGAACAATATGGCATCGAAATTGCGCTTGTAATCAATGTTTTTCCGATTTACGGGGGCGGAAGAGGACGTGGCCAAAATCCAAAATAAACTTGATCAGCGTGCAATAATAACACATACTGTCACCAAATTTGGTAGTTCTAGCTCTTATAATAGCTGAGATCTAGATTTTCACACGGACAGACAGACGGACATAACTATATCGACTCGGCCGTTGATCCTGAGCCAAAATATATATACTTTATGGGATCGGAGGTGTCTCCTTCTGCCTGTTACATACATTTTCGGTTTGAACAAAGTTATAATACCCTTCTACTCTATGAGTAGCAGGTATAAAAATATAAGAAAAAGGTGCGCTCTAATAATCGCACACAGCTGATTTAAGAGACTGTCACTTCTCCACTTATTAACTACGTTCATTGTGAGCCATTAAACAAATTTTAAATAAAATGCACGACCACCAATTAATGCATATTCAAAAATTAAAGTATAAGTTCTTAAAAAAAAGAAAAAGCTTAAGCGGCATGAACTGGGAATCTAACCAAGGGGCTGTCGGTTCAGGAGTTCATCGCTTTTCCACTCAGCTACTGACGCTGTTATCCAACAACTGCAAAAATTTGCATTGTAAGGCATTCTTACTATTTCCTGTACAAATAAAGAATTTGCGCTGCCGGCAGCGCTGTTTACAGCTATGGAAAATGTTAAGCTGAATAACTTCTGTGTTTATTATCCGATTGTTACCAAATTTTCAGAGATCATCTGGCTAGCTATATTTATCATGTAAACCGAATATGAACAATATGGCATCAAAATTGCGCTTGTAATCAATTTTTTTCGATTTACAGGGGCGGAAGGGGGCGTGGCCAATTTCCAAAATAAACTTGATCAGCGTGCAATAATAACACATACTGTCACCAAATTTGGTAGTTCTAGCTGTTATAATAGCTGAGATTTTCACAGGGACAGACAGACGGACAGACGGACATGGCTATATCGACTCGGCTGTTGATCCTGAGCCAGAATATATATAATTTATGGGGTCGGAGGTGTCTCCTTCTGCCTGTTACATACATTTTCGGTTTGAACAAAGTTATAATACCCTTCTACTCTATGAGTAGCGGGTATAAAAATATAAGAAAAAGGTGCGCTCTAACAATCGCACACAGCTGATTTAAGAGACTGTCACTTCTCCACTTGTTAACTACGTTTATTGTGAGCCATTAAACAAATTTTAAATAAAATGCACGACCACCAGTTAATGCATATTCAAAAATTAAAGTATAAGTTCTTAAAAAAAAGAAAAAGCTTAAGCGGCAGGAACTGGGAATCGAACCAAGGGCCTGTCGGTTCAGGAGTTTATCGCTTTTCCACTAAGCTACTGACGCTGCTATCCAACAACTGCAAAAACTTGCATTGCAAGGCATTCTCATTATATCCTGTACAAATAAAGAATTTGCTCTGCCCGCAGCGCTTCTTACAGCTATTGAAAACGTTAAGCTGAATAACTTCTGTGTTTATTATCCGATTGTTACCAAATTTTCAGAGATCTTCTGGCTAGCTATAGTTATCGTATAAACCGAAAATTAACAATATAGCATCAAAATTGCGCTTGAAATCAATTTTTTTTTCAATTTACAGGGGCGGAAGGGGGCGTGGCCAAAATCCAAAATAAACTTGATCAGCGTGCAATAATAACACATGCTGTCACCAAATTTGGTAGTTCTAGCTCTTATAATAGCTGAGATCTAGATTTTCACACGGACAGACAGACGGACAGACAGACAGACGGACATGGCTATATCGTCTCGGCTGTTGATCCTGAGCCATATATATACTTTATGGGGTCGGAGGTGTCTCCTTCTGCCTGTTACATACATTTTCGGTTTGAACAAAGTTATAATACCCTTCTACTCTATGAGTAGCGAGTATAAATATAAGAAAAACTGCGCTCTAACAATCGCACTCAGCTGATTAAAGAGACTGTCACTTCTCCACTTGTTAACTAAGTTCATTGTGAGCCATTAAAAAAATTTTAAATAAAATGCACGACCACCAATTAATGCATATTCAAAAATTAAAGTATAAGTTCTTAAAAAAAAAAAAGAAAAAGCTTAAGCGGCATGAACTGGGAATCGAACCAAGGGTCTGTCGGTTCAGGAGTTTATTGCTTTTCCACTAAGCTACTGACGCTGCTATCCAACAACTGCAAAAACTTGCATTGTAAGGCATTCTCATTATATCCTGTACAAATAAAGAATTTGCTCTGCCGGCAGCGCTTCTTACAGCTATTGAAAACGTTAAGCTGAATAACTTCTGTGTTTATTATCCGATTGTTATCAAATTTTCAGAGATCTTCTGGCTAGCTATAGTTATCATATAAACCGAAAATTAACAATATGGCATCAAAATTGCGCTTGAAATCAATTTTTTTCGATTTACAGGGGCGGAAGGGGACGTGGCCAAAATCCAAATTAAACCTGATTAGCGTGCAATAATAAGACATGCTGTCACCAAATTTGGTAGTTCTAGCTCTTATAATAGCTGAGATCTAGATTTTCACACGGACAGACAGACGAACAGACAGACAGACGGACAGACGGACATGGCTATATCGTCTCGGCTGTTGATCCTGAGCCAGAATATATATACTTTATGGGGTCGGAGGTGTCTCCTTCTGCCTGTTACATACATTTTCGGTTTGAACAAAGTTATAATACCCTTCTACTCTATTAGTAGCGGTTATAAATATAAGAAAAACTGCGCTCTAACAATCGCTCTCAGCTGATTTAAGAGACTGTCACTTCTCCACTTGTTAACTAAGTTCATTGTGAGCAATTAAAAAAATTTTAAATAAAATGCACGACCACCAATTAATGCATATTCAAAAATTAAAGTATAAGTTCTTAAATAAAAAAAGAAAAAGCTTAAGCGGCATGAACTGGGAATCGAACCAACGGTCTGTCGGTTCAGGAGTTGATCGCTTTTCCACTAAGCTACTGACGCTGCTATCCAACAACTGCAAAAACTTGCATTGTAAGGCATTCTCATTATATCCTGTACAAATAAAGAATTTGCGCTGCCGGCAGCGCTTCTTACAGCTATTGAAAACGTTAAGCTGAATAACTTCTGTGTTTATTATCCGATTGTTATCAAATTTTCGGAGATCTTCAGGCTAGCTATAGTTATCATATAAACCGAAAGTTAACAATATGGCATCAAAATTGCGCTTGAAATCAATTTTTTTCGATTTACGGGGGCGGAAGGGGGCGTGGCCAAAATCCAAAATAAATTTGATTAGCGTGCAATAATAACACATGCTGACACCAAATTTGGTAGTTCTAGCTCTTATAATAGCTGAGATCTAGATTTTCACACGGACAGACAGACGGACAGACAGACAGACGGCTATATCGACTCGGCTGTTGATCCTGATCCAGAATATATATATCATTTATGGGGTCGGAGGTGTCTTCTTCTGCCTGTTACATACATTTTCGGTTTAAACAAAGTTATAATACCCTTCTACTCTAAAAGTAGCGGGTATAATTATTTGCGGAACAATAAAGAACAGCTACAATCATATTTTAACCGTAAAAGGCCATGGACTTACAATATTTATGCAAAGTCAAAATCAAAAATAAAAAATAAATAGTTTTTTGCACACATTTAATTTTTGATCCGGGTGGGACTCGAACCCGTAAATGCATAATAGTTCTGTTCGTTTTGCAGTCCACAACTTAACCCATTTCACCACCGTACACGCACACACGATTCGGCACAATGCTGCAAGCAGCGCTGCCGGCAGCGCTGTTTACAGCTATGGGAAACAGCTATGAAATAACTTCTGTGTTTATTTTCCGATTGTTACCAAATTTTTAGAGATCATCTGTCTAGCTATAGTTATCATGTAAACCGAAAATGAACAATATGGCAGCAAAATTGCGCTTGTAATCAATGTTTTTTCGATTTACAGGGGCGGAAGGGGGCGTGGCCAAAATCCAAAATAAACTTGATCAGCGTGCAATAATAACACATACTGTCACCAAATTTGGTAGTCCTCGCTCTTATAATGGCTGAGATCTAGATTTTCACACGGACAGACAGACGGACATGACTATATCGACTCGGCTGTTGATCCTGAGCCAAAATATATATACTTTATGGGGTCGGAGGTGTCTCCTTCTGCCTGTTACATACATTTTCGGTTTGGACAAAGTTATAATACCCTTCTACTCTATGAGTAGCGGGTATAAAAATATAAGAAAAAGCTGCGCTCTAACAATCGCACACAGCTGATTTAAGAGACTGTCACTTCTCCACTTGTTAACTAAGTTCTTTGTGAGCCATTAAACAAATTTTAAATAAAATGCACGACCACCAATTAATGCATATTCAAAAATTAAAGTATAAGTTCTTAAAAAAAAAAAGAAAAAGCTTAAGCGGCATGAACTGGGAATCGAACCAAGGGGCTGTCGGTTCAGGAGTTCATCGCTTTTCCACTCAGCTACTGACGCTGTTATCCAACAACTGCAAAAATTTGCATTGTAAGGCATTCTTACTATTTCCTGTACAAATAAAGAATTTGCGCTGCCGGCAGCGCTGCTTACAGCTATGGAAAACGTTAAGCTGAATAACTTCTGTGTTTATTATCCGATTGTTACCAAATTTTCAGAGATCATCTGGCTAGCTATAGTTATCATATAAACCGAAAATGAACAATACGGCATCAAAATTGCGCTTGAAATCAATTTTTTTTTCGTTTTACAGGGGCGGAAGGGGGCGTGGTCAAAATCCAAAATAAACTTGATCAGCGAGCAATAATAACACATACTGTCACCAAATTTGGTAGTTCTAGCTCTTATAATAGCTGAGATTTTCACACGGACAGACAGACGGACAGACGGACAGCCGGACATGGCTATATCGACTCGGCTGTTGATCCTGATCCAGAATATATATATCATTTATGGGGTCGGAGGTGTCTTCTTCTGCCTGTTACATACATTTTCGGTTTAAACAAAGTTATAATACCCTTCTACTCTAAAAGTAGCGGGTATAATTTTTTGCGGAACAATAAAGAACAGCTACAATCATATTTTAACCGTAAAAGGCCATGGACTTACAATATTTATGCAAAGTCAAAATCCAAAATAAAAAAAAAATAGTTTTTTGCACACATTTAATTTTTGATCCGGCTGGGACTCGAACCCGTAAATGCATAATAGTTCTGTTCGTTTTGCAGTCCACAACTTAACCCATTTCACCACCGTACACGCACACACGATTCGGCACAATGCTGCAAGCAGCGCTGCCGGCAATAATAACATATACTGTCACCAAATTTGGTAGACCTAACTCTTATAATAGCTGAGATCTAGATTTTCACACGGACAGACAGTCGGACATGACTATATCGACTCGGCTGTTGTTCCTGAGCCAAAATATATATACTTTATGGGGTCGGAGGTGTCTCCTTCTGCCTGTTACATACATTTTCGGTTTGAACAAAGTTATAATACCCTTCTACTCTATGAGTAGCGGGTATAAAAATATAAGAAAAAGCTCCGCTCTAACAATCGCACACAGCTGATTTAAGAGACTGTCACTTCTCCACTTGTTAACAAAGTTCATTGTGAGCCATTAAACAAATTTTAAATAAAATGCACGTCCACCAATTAATGCATATTCAAAAATTAAAGTATAAGTTCTTAAAAAAAAGCTTCGTACAGCTATTGAAAACGTTAAGCTGAATAACTTCTGTGTTTATTATCCGATTATTATCAAATTTTCAGCGATCTTCTGGCTAGCTATAGTTATCATATAAACCGAAAATTAACAATATGGCATCAAAATTGCGCTTGAAATCAATTTTTTTCGATTTACAGGGGCGGAAGGGGGCGTGGCCAAAATCCAAAATAAACTTGATCAGCGTGCAATAATAACACATTCTGTCACCAAATTTGGTAATTCTAGCTCTTATAATAGCTGAGATCTAGATTTTCACACGGACAGACGGACAGACCGACAGACAGACAGACGGACAGACGGACAGACGGACATGACTATATCGACGCGGCTGTTGATCCTGAGCCAGAATATATGTATATACTTTATGGGGTCGGAGGTGTCTCCTTCTGCCTGTTACATACATTTTCGGTTTGAACAAAGTTATAATACCCTTCTACTCTATGAGTAGCGGGTATAAAAAGAAAAAGCTTAAGCGGCATGAACTAGGAATCGAACCAAGGGCCTCTCGGTTCAGGAGTTTATCGCTTTTCCACTAAGCTACTGACGCTGCTATCCAACAACTGCAAAAACTTGCATTGTAAGGCATTCTCATTATATCCTGTACAAATAAAGAATTTGCGCTGCCGGAATAACTTCTGTGTTTATTATCCGATTGTTATCAAATTTTCAGAGATCATCTGGCTAGCTATAGTTATCATATAAACCGAAAATTAACAATATGGCATCAAAATTGCGCTTGAAATCAATGTTTTTTCGATTTTAAGGGGCGGAAGGGGGCGTGGCCAAAATCCAAAATAAACTTGATCAGCGTGCAATAATAACACATGCTGTCACCAAATTTGGTAGTTCTAGCTCTTATAATAGCTGAGATCTACATTTTCACACGGACAGACAGACGGACAGACAGACAGACGGACAGACGGCTATATCGACTCGGCTGTTGATCCTGATCCAGAATCATTTATCATTTATCATATCATTTATCATTTATGGGGTCGGAGGTGTCTTCTTCTGCCTGTTACATACATTTTCGGTTTAAACAAAGTTATAATACCCTTCTACTCTAAAAGTAGCGGGTAAAATTTTTTGCGGAACAATAAAGAACAGCTACAATCATATTTTAACCGTAAAAGGCCATGGACTTACAATATTTATGCAAAGTCAAAATCCAAAATAACTGCGCTGCCGGCAGCGCTGTTTACAGCTATGGGAAACAGCTATGAAATAACTTCTGTGTTTATTTTCCGATTGTTACCAAATTTTTAGAGATCATCTGTCTAGCTATAGTTATCATGTAAACCGAAAATGAACAATATGGCATCGAAATTGCGCTTGTAATCAATGTTTTTCCGATTTACGGGGGCGGAAGAGGACGTGGCCAAAATCCAAAATAAACTTGATCAGCGTGCAATAATAACACATACTGTCACCAAATTTGGTAGTTCTAGCTCTTATAATAGCTGAGATCTAGATTTTCACACGGACAGACAGACGGACATAACTATATCGACTCGGCTGTTGATCCTGAGCCAAAATATATATACTTTATGGGATCGGAGGTGTCTCCTTCTGCCTGTTACATACATTTTCGGTTTGAACAAAGTTATAATACCCTTCTACTCTATGAGTAGCAGGTATAAAAATATAAGAAAAAGGTGCGCTCTAACAATCGCACACAGCTGATTTAAGAGACTGTCACTTCTCCACTTGTTAACTACGTTTATTGTGAGCCATTAAACAAATTTTAAATAAAATGCACGACCACCAGTTAATGCATATTCAAAAATTAAAGTATAAGTTCTTAAAAAAAAGAAAAAGCTTAAGCGGCATGAACTGGGAATCGAACCAAGGGCCTGTCGGTTCAGGAGTTTATCGCTTTTCCACTAAGCTACTGACGCTGCTATCCAACAACTGCAAAAACTTGCATTGCAAGGCATTCTCATTATATCCTGTACAAATAAAGAATTTGCTCTGCCCGCAGCGCTTCTTACAGCTATTGAAAACGTTAAGCTGAATAACTTCTGTGTTTATTATCCGATTGTTACCAAATTTTCAGAGATCTTCTGGCTAGCTATAGTTATCATATAAACCGAAAATTAACAATATAGCATCAAAATTGCGCTTGAAATCAATTTTTTTTTCAATTTACAGGGGCGGAAGGGGGCGTGGCCAAAATCCAAAATAAACTTGATCAGCGTGCAATAATAACACATGCTGTCACCAAATTTGGTAGTTCTAGCTCTTATAATAGCTGAGATCTAGATTTTCACACGGACAGACAGACGGACAGACAGACAGACGGACATGGCTATATCGTCTCGGCTGTTGATCCTGAGCCATATATATACTTTATGGGGTCGGAGGTGTCTCCTTCTGCCTGTTACATACATTTTCGGTTTGAACAAGGCTATAATACCCTTCTACTCTATGAGTAGCGAGTATAAATATAAGAAAAACTGCGCTCTAACAATCGCACTCAGCTGATTAAAGAGACTGTCACTTCTCCACTTGTTAACTAAGTTCATTGTGAGCCATTAAAAAAATTTTAAATAAAATGCACGACCACCAATTAATGCATATTCAAAAATTAAAGTATAAGTTCTTAAAAAAAAAAAAGAAAAAGCTTAAGCGGCAAGAACTGGGAATCGAACCAAGGGTCTGTCGGTTCAGGAGTTTATTGCTTTTCCACTAAGCTACTGACGCTGCTATCCAAAAACTGCAAAAACTTGCATTGTAAGGCATTGTAAGGCATTTTCATTATATCCTGTACAAATAAAGAATTTGCTCTGCCGGCAGCGCTTCTTACAGCTATTGAAAACGTTAAGCTGAATAACTTCTGTGTTTATTATCCGATTGTTATCAAATTTTCAGAGATCTTCTGGCTAGCTATAGTTATCATATAAACCGAAAATTAACAATATGGCATCAAAATTGCGCTTGAAATCAATTTTTTTCGATTTACAGGGGCGGAAGGGGACGTGGCCAAAATCCAAATTAAACCTGATTAGCGTGCAATAATAACACATGCTGTCACCAAATTTGGTAGTTCTAGCTCTTATAATAGCTGAGATCTAGATTTTCACACGGACAGACAGACGAACAGACAGACAGACGGACAGACGGACATGGCTATATCGTCTCGGCTGTTGATCCTGAGCCAGAATATATATACTTTATGGGGTCGGAGGTGTCTCCTTCTGCCTGTTACATACATTTTCGGTTTGAACAAAGTTATAATACCCTTCTACTCTATTAGTAGCGGGTATAAATATAAGAAAAACTGCGCTCTAACAATCGCACTCAGCTGATTTAAGAGACTGTCACTTCTCCACTTGTTAACTAAGTTCATTGTGAGCAATTAAAAAAATTTTAAATAAAATGCACGACCACCAATTAATGCATATTCAAAAATTAAAGTATAAGTTCTTAAAAAAAAAAAAGAAAAAGCTTAAGCGGCATGAACTGGGAATCGAACCAACGGTCTGTCGGTTCAGGAGTTTATCGCTTTTCCACTAAGCTACTGACGCTGCTATCCAACAACTGCAAAAACTTGAATTGTAAGGCATTCTCATTATATCCTGTACAAATAAAGAATTTGCGCTGCCGGCAGCGCTTCTTACAGCTATTGAAAACGTTAAGCTGAATAACTTCTGTGTTTATTATCCGATTGTTATCAAATTTTCAGAGATCTTCTGGCTAGCTATAGTTATCATATAAACCGAAAATTAACAATATGGCATCAAAATTGCGCTTGAAATCAATTTTTTTCGATTTACAGGGGCGGAAGGGGGCGTGGCCAAAATCCAAAATAAACTTGATTAGCGTGCAATAATAACACATGCTGACACCAAATTTGGTAGTTCTAGCTCTTATAATAGCTGAGATCTAGATTTTCACACGGACAGACAGACGGACAGACAGACAGACGGCTATATCGACTCGGCTGTTGATCCTGATCCAGAATATATATATCATTTATGGGGTCGGAGGTGTCTTCTTCTGCCTGTTACATACATTTTCGGTTTAAACAAAGTTATAATACCCTTCTACTCTAAAAGTAGCGGGTATAATTATTTGCGGAACAATAAAGAACAGCTACAATCATATTTTAACCGTAAAAGGCCATGGACTTACAATATTTATGCAAAGTCAAAATCAAAAATAAAAAATAAAAAGTTTTTTGCACACATTTAATTTTTGATCCGGGTGGGACTCGAACCCGTAAATGCATAATAGTTCTGTTCGTTTTGCAGTCCACAACTTAACCCATTTCACCACCGTACACGCACACACGATTCGGCACAACGCTGCAAGCAGCGCTGCCGGCAGCGCTGTTTACAGCTATGGGAAACAGCTATGAAATAACTTCTGTGTTTATTTTCCGATTGTTACCAAATTTTTAGAGATCATCTGTCTAGCTATAGTTATCATGTAAACCGAAAATGAACAATATGGCAGCAAAATTGCGCTTGTAATCAATGTTTTTTCGATTTACAGGGGCGGAAGGGGGCGTGGCCAAAATCCAAAATAAACTTGATCAGCGTGCAATAATAACACATACTGTCACCAAATTTGGTAGTCCTCGCTCTTATAATGGCTGAGATCTAGATTTTCACACGGACAGACAGACGGACATGACTATATCGACTCGGCTGTTGATCCTGAGCCAAAATATATATACTTTATGGGGTCGGAGGTTTCTCCTTCTGCCTGTTACATACATTTTCGGTTTGAACAAAGTTATAATACCCTTCTACTCTATGAGTAGATAAAGAAAAAGCTGCGCTCTAACAATCGCACACAGCTGATTTAAGAGACTGTCACTTCTCCACTTGTTAACTAAGTTCTTTGTGAGCCATTAAACAAATTTTAAATAAAATGCACGACCACCAATTAATGCATATTCAAAAATTAAAGTATAAGTTTTTAAAAAAAAAAAAAGAAAAAGCTTAAGCGGCATGAACTGGGAATCGAACCAAGGGGCTGTCGGTTCAGGAGTTCATCGCTTTTCCACTCAGCTACTGACGCTGTTATCCAACAACTGCAAACATTTGCATTGTAAGGCATTCTTACTATTTCCTGTACAAATAAAGAATTTGCGCTGTCGGCAGCGCTGCTTACAGCTATGGAAAACGTTAAGCTGAATAACTTCTGTGTTTACTATCCGATTGTTACCAAATTTTCAGTGATCTCCTTCTGCCTGTTACATACATTTTCGGTTTGAACAAAGTTATAATAGCCTTCTACTCTATGAGTAGCGGGTATAAAAAGAAAAAGCTTAAGCGGCATGAACTGGGAATCGAACCAAGGGCCTGTCGGTTCAGGTGTTCATCGCTTTTGCACTAAGCTACTGACGCTGTTATCCAACAACTACAAAAATTTGCATTGTAAGACATTCTTACTATTTCCTGTACAAATAAAGAATTTGCGCTGCCGGCAGCGCTGCTTACAGCTATGGAAAACGTTAAGCTGAATAACTTCTGTGTTTATTATCCGATTGTTACCAAATTTTTAGAGATCATCTGGCTAGCTATAATTATCATGTAAACCGAATACGAACAATATGGCATCAAAATTGCGCTTGTAATCAATGTTTTTTCGATTTACGGGGGCGGAAGAGGGCGTGGCCAAAATCCAAAATAAACTTGATCAGCGTGCAATAATAACACATACTGTCACCAAATTTGGTAGTTCTAGCTCTTATAATAGCTGAGATCTAGATTTTCACACGGACAGACAGACGGACAGACAGACAGACGGACAGACGGACATGGCTATATCGACTCGGCTGTTGATCCTGAGCCAGAATATATATAATTTATGGGGTCGGAGGTGTCTCCTTCTGCCTGTTACATACATTTTCGGTTTAAACAAAGTTATAATACCCTTCTACGTTAAAAGTAGCAGGTATAATTATTTGCGGAACAATAAAGAAGAGCTACAATCATATTTTAACCGTAAAAGGACTTACAATATTTATGCAAAGTCAAAATCTAAAATAAAAAAAAATATTTTTGCACACATTTAATTTTTGATGCGGGCGAGACTCGAACCCGTAAATGCATAATAGTACTGTTCGTTTTGCAGTCCACAACTTAACCAATTTCACCACAGTACACGCACACACTATTCGGCACAATGCTGCAAGCAGCACTGCTGTCAGCGATCGGAGATCATCTGGCTAGCTATAGTTATCGTGTAAACCGAATATGAACAATATGGCATCAAAATTGCGCTTGTAATCAATTTTTTTTTATTTACAGGGGCGGAAGAGGGCGTGGCCAAAATCCAAAATAAACTTGATCAGCGTGCAATAATAACACATTTTATCACCAAATTTGGTAGTTCTAGCTCTTATAATGGCTGAGATCTAGATTTTCACACGGACGGACAGACGGACATGGCTATATCGACTCAGCTGTTGATCCTGAGCCAGAACATATATACTTTATGGGGTCGGAGAAGTCTCCTTCTGCCTGTTACATACATTTTCTGTTTGAATAAAGTTATAATACTCTTCTACTCTATAAGTAGCGGGTATAAAAATATTTTTGCACACATTTAACTTTTGATGCGGGCGGGACTCGAACCCGTAAACGCATAATAGTACTATTCGTTTTGCAGTCCACAACTTAACCCATTTCACCACCGTACACGCACACACTATTCGGCATAATGCTGCATGCAGCGCTGCTGATAGCGCTGCTTACAGCTATGGATAACGTTAAGCTGAATAACTTCTGTGTTTATTATCCGATTGTTACCAAATTTTCAGAGATCATCTGGCTAGCTATAGTTATCATGTAAACCGAATACGAACAATATGGCATCAAAATTGCGCTTGTAATCAATTTTTTTCGATTTACAGGGGCGGAAGGGGCGTGGCCTAATCCAAAATAAACTTGATCAGCGTGCAATAATAACACATACTGTCACCAAATTTGGTAGTTCTAGCTCTTATAATAGCTGAGATCTAGATTTTCACACGGACACACAGACGGACAGACAGACAGACGGACAGACAGACGGACATGACTATATCGACTCGGCTGTTGATCCTGAGCCAGAATATATATACTTTATGTGGTCGGAGGTGTCTCCTAGTGCCTGTTACATACATTTTCGGTTTGAACAAAGTTATAATACCCTTCTACTCTATGAGTAGCGGGTATAAAAATTATGGGTTTGGAGGTGTCTCCTTCTGCCTGTTACATACATTTTCGGTTTGAACAAAGTTTAATAGCCTTCTACTCTATGAGTAGCGGGTATAAAAAGAAAAAGCTTAAGCGGCATGAACTGGGAATCGAACCAAGGGCCTGTCGGTTCAGGAGTTCACCGCTTTTGCGCTAAGCTACTGACGCTGTTATCCAACAACTGCAAAAATTTGCATTGTAAGACATTCTTACTATTTCCTGTACAAATAAAGAATTTGCGCTGCCGGCAGCGCTGCTTACAGCTATGGAAAACGTTAAGCTGAATAACTTCTGTGTTTATTATCCGATTGTTACCAAATGTTCAGGGATCATCTGGCTAGCTATAGTTATCATGTCAACCGAATACGAACAATATGGCATCAAAATTGCGCTTGTAATCAATGTTTTTTCGATTTACGGGGGCGGAAGAGGGCGTGGCCAAAATCCAAAATAAACTTGATCAGCGTGCAATAATAACACATACTGTCACCAAATTTGGTAGTTCTAGCTCTTATAATAGCTGAGATCTAGATTTTCACAAGGACAGACAGACGGACAGACGGACAGACAGACAGACGGACAAACGGACATGGCTATATCGACTCGGCTGTTGATCCTGAGCCAGAATATATATAATTTATGGGGTCGGAGGTGTCTCCTTCTGCCTGTTACATACATTTTCGGTTTAAACAAAGTTATAATACCCTTCTACGTTAAAAGTAGCGGGTATAATTATTTGCGGAACAATAAAGAAGAGCTACAATCATATTTTAACCGTAAAAGGCTATGGACTTACAATATTTATGCAAAGTCAAAATCTAAAATAAAAAAAAATATTTTTGCACACATTTAATTTTTGATGCGGGCGGGACTCGAACCCGTAAATGCATAATAGTACTGTTCGTTTTCCAGTCCACAACTTAACCCACTTCACCACAGTACACGCACACACTATTCGGCACAATGCTGCAAGCAGCACTGCTGTCAGCGATCGGAGATCATCTGGCTAGCTATAGTTATCATGTAAACCGAATATGAACAATATGGCATCAAAATTGCGCTTGTAATCAATTTTTTTTTATTTACAGGGGCGGAAGAGGGCGTGGCCAAAATCCAAAATAAACTTGATCAGCGTGCAATAATAACACATTTTATCACCAAATTTGGTAGTTCTAGCTCTTATAATGGCTGAGATCTAGATTTTCACACGGACGGACAGACGGACATGGCTATATCGACTAAGCTGTTGATCCTGAGCCAGAATATATATACTTTATGGGGTCGGAGAAGTCTCCTTCTGCCTGTTCCATACATTTTCTGTTTGAATAAAGTTATAATACTCTTCTACTCTATAAGTAGCGGGTATAAAAATATTTTTGCACACATTTAACTTTTGATGCGGGCGGGACTCGAACCCGTAAACGCATAATAGTACTATTCGTTTTGCAGTCCACAACTTAACCCATTTCACCACCGTACACGCACACACTATTCGGCATAATGCTGCATGCAGCGCTGCTGATAGCGCTGCTTACAGCTATGGATAATGTTAAGCTGAATAACTTCTGTGTTTATTATCCGATTGTTACCAAATTTTCAGAGATCATCTGGCTAGCTATAATTATCATGTCAACCGAATACGAACAATATGGCATCAAAATTGCGCTTGTAATCAATGTTTTTTCGATTTACGGGGGCGGAAGAGGGCGTGGCCAAAATCCAAAATAAACTTGATCAGCGTGCAATAATAACACATACTGTCACCAAATTTGGTAGTTCTAGCTCTTATAATAGCTGAGATCTAGACTTTCACACGGACAGACAGACGGACAGACAGACAGACGGACAGACAGACATGGCTATATCGACTCGGCTGTTGATCCTGAGCCAGAATATATACAATTTATGGGATCGGAGGTGTCTCCTTCTTCCTTTTACATACATTTTCGGTTTGAACAAAGTTATAATACCCTTCTACTCTATGAGTAGCGGGTATAAAAATATTTTTGCACACATTTAACTTTTGATGCGGGCGGGACTCCAACCCGTAGACGCATAATAGTACTGTTCGTTTTGCAGTCCACAACCTAACCCTTTTCACCACCGTACACACACACACACTATTCGGCATAATGCTGCATGCAGCGCTGCTGATAGCGCTGCTTACAGCTATGGAAAAGGTTAAGCTGAATAACTTCTGTGTTTATTATCCGATTGTTACCAAATTTTAGGGATCATCTGGCTAGCTATATTTATTATGTAAACCGAATATGAACAATATGGCATCAAAATTGCGCTTGTAATCAATTTTTTTCGATTTACAGGGGTGGCAGGGGGCGTGGCCAAAATCCAAAATAAACTTGATCAGCGTGCAATAATAACACATACTGTCACCAAATTTGATAGTTCTAGCTCTTATAATAGCTGAGATCTAGATTTTCACACGGACAGACAGACGGACAGACAGACAGACGGACAGACGGACAGACGGACATGACTATATCGACTCGGCTGTAGATCCTGAGCCAGAATATATATACTTTATGGGGTCGGAGGTGTCTCCTTCTGCCTGTTACATACATTTTCGGTTTGAACAAAGTTATAATACCCTTCTACTCTATGAGTAGCGGGTATAAAAATTAAAGTATAAGTTCTTAAATAAAAAAAGAACAAGTAAGAAAGCTACAGTCGAGTGTGCTCGACTGTAATATACCCGCTACCCAGCTGCTTGTACATAATTTATTTGCGGAACAAAAAAACGGCTACAATCATATTTTGACCGTAAAAGGCTATGGACTTATAATATTTATGCAAAGTAAAAATATAAAATAAAAAAAAAAAACATTTTTGCACACATTTAATTTTTGATGCGGGCGGGACTCGAACCCGTAAATGCATAATAGTACTGTTCGTTTTGCAGTCCACAACTTAACCCATTTCACCACCGTACACACACACACGATTCGGCGCAATGCTGCAAGCAGCGCTGCTGATAGCGCTGCTTACAGCTATGGAAAACGTTAAGCTGAATAACTTCTGTGTTTATTATCCGATTGTTACCAAATTTTCAGAGATCATCTGGCTAGCTAGAGTTATCATGAAAATGAAAATGATATACTTTATGGGTTTGGAGGTGTCTCCTTCTGCCTGTTACATACATTTTCGGTTTGAACAAAGTTATAATAGCCTTCTACTCTATGAGTAGCGGGTATAAAAAGAAAAAGCTTAAGCGGCATGAACTGGGAATTGAACCAAGGGCCTGTCGGTTCAGGAGTTCATCGCTTTTGCACTAAGCTACTGACGCTGTTATCCAACAACTGCAAAAATTTGCATTGTAAGGCATTCTTACTATTTCCTGTACAAATAAAGAATTTGCGCTGCCGGCAGCGCTGCTTACAGCTATGGAAAACGTTAAGCTGAATAACTTCTGTGTTTATTATCCGATTGTTACCAAATTTTAGGGATCATCTGGCTAGCTATATTTATTATGTAAACCGAATATGAACAATATGGCATCAAAATTGCGCTTGTAATCAATTTTTTTCGATTTACAGGGGCGGAAGGGGGCGTGGCGAAAATCCAAAATAAACTTGATCAGCGTGCAATAATAACACATACTGTCACCAAATTTGGTAGTTCTAGCTCTTATAAAAGCTGAGATCTTGATATTCACACAGACAGACAGACGGAAAGACAGACAGACGGACAGACGGACATGGCTATATCGACTCGGCTGTTGATCCTGAGCCAGAATATATATAATTTATGGGGTCGGAGGTGTCTCCTTCTGCCTGTTACATACATTTTCGGTTTAAACAATGTTATAATACCCTTCTACGTTAAAAGTAGCGGGTATAATTATTTGCGGAACAATAAAGAAGAGCTACAATCATATTTTAACCGTAAAAGGCTATGGACTTAATATATTTATGCAAAGTCAAAATCTAAAATAAAAAAAAATATTTTTGCACACATTTAATTTTTGATGCGGGCGGGACTCGAACCCGTAAATGCATAATAGTACTGTTCGTTTTGCAGTCCACAACTTAACCCACTTCACCACAGTACACGCACACACTATTCGGCACAATGCTGCAAGCAGCACTGCTGTCAGCGATCGGAGATCATCTGGCTAGCTATAGTTATCATGTAAACCGAATATGAACAATATGGCTTCAAAATTGCGCTTGTAATCAATTTTTTTTTATTTACAGGGGCGGAAGAGGGCGTGGCCAAAATCCAAAATAAACTTGATCAGCGTGCAATAATAACACATTTTATCACCAAATTTGGTAGTTCTAGCTCTTATAATGGCTGAGATCTAGATTTTCACACGGACGGACAGACGGACATGGCTATATCGACTCGGCTGTTGATCCTGAGCCAGAATATATATAATTTATGGGATCGGAGGTGTCTCCTTCTGCCTGTTACATACATTTTCGGTTTGAACAAAGTTATAATACCCTTCTACTCTATGAGTAGCGGGTATAAAAATATTTTTGCACACATTTAACTTTTGATGCGGGCGGGACTCCAACCCGTAAACGCATAATAGTACTGTTCGTTTTGCAGTCCACAACTTAACCCATTTCACCACCGTACACGCACACACTATTCGGCATAATGCTGCATGCAGCGCTGCTGATAGCGCTGCTTACAGCTATGGAAAACGTTAAGTTGAATAACTTCTGTGTTTATTATCCGATTGTTACCAAGAGATCATCTGGCTAGCTATAGTTATCATGTAAACCGAACATGAACAATATGGCATCAAAATTGCGCTTGTAATCAATTTTTTTCGATTTACAGGGGTGGAAGGGGGCGTGGCCAAAATCCAAAATAAACTTGATCAGCGTGCAATAATAACACATACTGTCACCAAATTTGGTAGTTCTAGCTCTTATAATAGCTGAGATCTAGATTTTCACACGGACAGACAGACGGACAGACAGACAGACGGACAGACGGACATGACTATATCGACTCGGCTGTAGATCCTGAGCCAGAATATATATACTTTATGGGGTCGGAGGTGTCTCCTTCTGCCTGTTACATACATTTTCGGTTTGAACAAAGTTATAATACCCTTCTACTCTATGAGTAGCGGGTATAAAAATTAAAGTATAAGTTTTAAAAAAAAAAAAAAGAACAAGTAAGAAAGCTACAGTCGAGTGTGCTCGACTGTAATATACCCGCTACCCAGCTGCTTGTACATAATTTATTTGCGGAACAAAAAAACGGCTACAATCATATTTTAACCGTAAAAGGCTATGGACTTATAATATTTATGCAAAGTCAAAATCTAAAATAAAAAAAAATATTTTTGCACACATTTAATTTTTGATGCGGGCGGGACTCGAACCCGTAAATGCATAATAGTACTGTTCGTTTTGCAGTCCACAACTTAACCCACTTCACCACAGTACACGCACACACTATTCGGCACAATGCTGCAAGCAGCACTGCTGTCAGCGATCGGAGATCATCTGGCTAGCTATAGTTATCATGTAAACCGAATATGAACAATATGGCTTCAAAATTGCGCTTGTAATCAATTTTTTTTTATTTACAGGGGCGGAAGAGGGCGTGGCCAAAATCCAAAACAAACTTGATCAGCGTGCAATAATAACACATTTTGTCACCAAATTTGGTAGTTCTAGCTCTTATAATGGCTGATATCTAGATTTTCACACGGACGGACAGACGGACATGGCTATATCAACTCAGCTGTTGATCCTGAGCCAGAATATATATACTTTATGGAATCGGAGAAGTCTCCTTCTGCCTGTTACATACATTTTCTGTTTGAATAAAGTTATAATACTCTTCTACTCTATAAGTAGCGGGTATAAAAATATTTTTGCACACATTTAACTTTTGATGCGGGCGGGACTCGAACCCGTAAACGCATAATAGTACTGTTCGTTTTGCAGTCCACAACTTAACCCATTTCACCACCGTAGACGCACACACTATTCGGCATAATGCTGCATGCAGCGCTGCTGATAGCGCTGCTTACAGCTATGTAAAACGTTAAGCTGAATAACTTCTGTGTTTATTATCCGATTGTTACCAAATTTTCAGAGATCATCTAGCTAGCTATAGTTATCATGTAAACCGAACATGAACAATATGGCATCAAAATTGCGCTTGTAATCAATTTTTTTCGATTTACAGGGGTGGAAGGGGGCGTGGCCAAAATCCAAAATAAACTTGATCAGCGTGCAATAATAACACATACTGTCACCAAATTTGGTAGTTCTAGCTCTTATAATAGCTGAGATCTAGATTTTCACACGGACAGACAGACGGACAGACAGACAGACGGACAGACGGACATGACTATATCGACTAGGCTGTAGATCCTGAACCAGAATATATATACTTTATGGGGTCGGAGGTGTCTCCTTCTGCCTGTTACATACATTTTCGGTTTAAAAAAGTTATAATACCCTTCTACTCTATGAGTAGCGGGTATAAAAAGCTTAAGCGGCATAAACAGGGAATCGAACCAAGGGCCTGTCGGTTCAGGAGTTTATCGCTTTTCCACTAAGCTACTGACGCTGCTATCCAACAACTGCAAAAACTTGCATTGTAAGGCATTCTCATTATATCCTGTACAAATAAAGAATTTGCGCTGCCGGCAGCGCTTCTTACAGCTATTGAAAACGTTAAGCTGAATAACTTCTGTGTTTATTATCCGATTGTTATCAAATTTTCAGAGACCTTCTGGCTAGCTATAGTTATCATATAAACCGAAAATTAACAATACGGCATCAAAATTGCGCTTGAAATCAATTTTTTTCGATTTACAGGGGCGGAAGGGGGCGTGGCCAAAATCCAAAATAAACATGATCAGCGTGCAATAATAACACATACTGTCACCAAATTTGGTAGTTTTAGCTCTTATAATAGCTGAGATCTAGATTTTCACATGGACAGACAGACGGACAGACAGACAGACGGACAGACGGCTATATCGACTCGGCTGTTGATCCTGATCCAGAATATATATATCATTTATGGGGTCGGAGGTGTCTTCTTCTGCCTGTTACATACATTTTCGGTTTAAACAAAGTTATAATACCCTTCTACTCTAAAAGTAGCGGGTATAATTATTTGCGGAACAATAAAGAACAGCTACAATCATATTCTAACCATAAAAGGCCATGGACTTACAATATTTATGCAAAGTCAAAATCCAAAAAAAAAAAAAAATAGTTTTCTGCACACATTTAATTTTTGATCCGGGTGGGACTCGAACCCGTAAATGCATAATAGTACTGTTCGTTTTGCAGTCCACAACTTAACCCATTTCACCACAGTACACGCACACACGATTCGGCACAATGCTGCAAGCAGCGCTGCCGGCAGCGCTGTTTACAGCTATGGAAAACAGCTATGAAATAACTTCTGTGTTTATTTTCCGATTGTTACCAAATTTTTAGAGATCATCTGTCTAGCTATAGTTATCATGTAAATCGAAAATGAACAATATGGCATCGAAATTGCGCTTGTAATCAATGTTTTTTCGATTTACGGGGGCGGAAGGGGGCGTTGCCAAAATCCAAAATAAACTTGATCAGCGTGCAATAATAACACATACTGTCACCAAATTTGGTAGTCCTAGCTCTTATAATAGCTGAGATCTAGATTTTCACACGGACAGACAGACGGAAAGACAGACAGACGGACAGACGGACATGGCTATATCGACTCGGTTGTTGATCCTGAGCCAGAATATATATAATTTATGGGGTCGGAGGTGTCTCCTTCTGCCTGTTACAAACATTTTCGGTTTAAACAAAGTTATAATACCCTTCTACTCTAAAAGTAGCGGGTATAATTATTTGCGGAACAATAAAGAAGAGCTACAATCATATTTTAACCGTAAAAGGCTATGGACTTACAATATTTATGCAAAGTCAAAATCTAAAATAAAAAAAAATATTTTTGCACACATTTAATTTTTGATGCGGGCGGGACTCGAACCCGTAAATGCATAATAGTACTGTTCGTTTTGCAGTCCACAACTTAACCCATTTCACCACAGTACACGCACACACTATTCGGCACAATGCTGCAAGCAGCACTGCTGGCAGCGATCGGAGATAATCTGGCTAGCTATAGTTATCATGTAAACCGAATACGAACAATATGGCATCAAAATTGCGCTTGCAATCAATGTTTTTTCGATTTACGGGGGCGGAAGAAGGCGTGGCCAAAATCCAAAATAAACTTGATCAGCGTGCAATAATAACACATACTGTCACCAAATTTGGTAGTTCTAGCTCTTATAATAGCTGAGATCTAGATTTTCACACGGACAGACAGACGGAAAGACAGACAGACGGACAGACGGACATGGCTATATCGACTCGATTGTTGATCCTGAGCCAGAATATATATAATTTATGGGGTCGGAGGTGTCTCCTTCTGTCTGTTACAAACATTTTCGGTTTAAACAAAGTTATAATACCCTTCTACTCTAAAAGTAGCGGGTATAATTAGTTGCGGCACAATAAAGAAGAGCTACAATCATATTTTAACCGTAAAAGGCTATGGACTTACAATATTTATGCAAAGTCAAAATCTAAAATAAAAAAAAATATTTTTGCACACATTTAATTTTTGATGCGGGCGGGACTCGAACCCGTAAATGCATAATAGTACTGTTCGTTTTGCAGTCCACAACTTAACCCATTTCGCCACAGTACACGCACACACCATTCGGCACACTGCTGTCAGCGATCGGAGATAATCTGGTTAGCTATAGTTATCATGTAAACCGAATATGAGCAATATGGCATCAAAATTGCGTTTGTAATCAATTTTTTTTTATTTACAGGGGCGGAAGAGGGCGTGGCCTAAATCCAAAACAAACTTGATCAGCGTGCAATAATAACACATTTTGTCACCAAATTTGGTAGTTCTAGCTCTTATAATGGCTGATATCTAGATTTTCACACGGACGGACAGACGGACATGGCTATATCGACTCGGCTGTTGATCCTGAGCCAGAATATATATAATTTATGGGGTCGGAGGTGTCTCCTTCTACCTGTTACATACATTTTCGGTTTGAACAAAGTTATAATACCCTTCGACTATATGAGTAGCGGGTATAAAAATATTTTTGCACACATTTAACTTTTGATGCGGGCGGGACTCGAACCCGTAAACGCATAATAGTACTGTTCGTTTTGCAGTCCACAACTTAACCCATTTCACCACCGTACACGCACACACTATTCGGCATAATGCTGCATGCAGCGCTGCTGATAGCGCTGCTTACAGCTATGTAAAACGTTAAGCTGAATAACTTCTGTGTTTATTATCCGATTGTTACCAAATTTTCAGAGATCATCTGGCTAGCTATAGTTATCATGTAAACCGAACATGAACAATATGGCATCAAAATTGCGCTTGTAATCAATTTTTTTCGATTTACAGGGGTGGAAGGGGGCGTGGCCAAAATCCAAAATAAACTTGATCAGCGTGCAATAATAACACATACTGTCACCAAATTTGGTAGTTCTAGCTCTTATAATAGCTGAGATCTAGATTTTCACACGGACAGACAGACGGACAGACAGACAGACGGACAGACGGACATGACTATATCGACTAGGCTGTAGATCCTGAACCAGAATATATATACTTTATGTGGTCGGAGGTGTCTCCTTCTGCCTGTTACATACATTTTCGGTTTAAAAAAGTTATAATACCCTTCTACTCTATGAGTAGCGGGTATAAAAAGCTTAAGCGGCATAAACTGGGAATCGAACCAAGGGCCTGTCGGTTCAGGAGTTTATCGCTTTTCCACTAAGCTACTGACGCTGCTATCCAACAACTGCAAAAACTTGCATTGTAAGGCATTCTCATTATATCCTGTACAAATAAAGAATTTGCGCTGCCGGCAGCGCTTCTTACAGCTATTGAAAACGTTAAGCTGAATAACTTCTGTGTTTATTATCCGATTGTTATCAAATTTACAGAGACCTTCTGGCTAGCTATAGTTATCATATAAACCGAAAATTAACAATACGGCATCAAAATTGCGCTTGAAATCAATTTTTTCGATTTACAGGGGCGGAAGGGGGCGTGGCCAAAATCCAAAATAAACATGATCAGCGTGCAATAATAACACATACTGTCACCAAATTTGGTAGTTTTAGCTCTTATAATAGCTGAGATCTAGATTTTCACATGGACAGACAGACGGACAGACAGACAGACGGACAGACGGCTATATCGACTCGGCTGTTGATCCTGATCCAGAGTATATATATCATTTATGGGGTCGGAGGTGTCTTCTTCTGCCTGTTACATACATTTTCGGTTTAAACAAAGTTATAATACCCTTCTACTCTAAAAGTAGCGGGTATAATTATTTGCGGAACAATAAAGAACAGCTACAATCATATTCTAACCATAAAAGGCCATGGACTTACAATATTTATGCAAAGTCAAAATCCAAAAAAAAAAAAAAATAGTTTTTTGCACACATTTATTTTTTGATCCGGGTGGGACTCGAACCCGTAAATGCATAATAGTTCTGTTCGTTTTGCAGTCCACAACTTATCCATTTCACCACCGTACACGCACACACGATTCGGCACAATGCTGCAAGCAGCGCTGCCGGCAGCGCTGTTTACAGCTATGGAAAACAGCTATGAAATAACTTCTGTGTTTATTTTCCGATTGTTACCAAATTTTTAGAGATCATCTGTCTAGCTATAGTTATCATGTAAACCGAAAATGAACAATATGGCATCAAAATTACGCTTGTAATCAATGTTTTTTCGATTTACGGGGGCGTTGCCAAAATCCAAAATAAACTTGATCAGCGTGCAATAATAACACATACTGTCACCAAATTTGGTAGTCCTAGCTCTTATAATAGCTAAGATCTAGATTTTCACACGGACAAACAGACGGACATGACTATATCGACTCGGCTGTTGATCTTGAGCCAAAATATATATACTTCATGGGGTCGGAGGTGTCTCCTTCTGCCTGTTACATACATTTTCGGTTTGAACAAAGTTATAATACCCTTCTACTCTATGAGTAGCGGGTATAAAATTATAAGAAAAAGCTGCGCTCTAAGAATCGCACACAGCTGATTTAAGAGACTGTCACTTCTCCACTTGTTAACTAAGTTCATTGTGAGCCATTAAAAAAATTTTAATTAAAATGCACGACCACCAATTAATGCATATTCAAAAATTAAAGTATAAGTTCTTAAAAAAAAAAGAAAAAGCTTAAGCGACATGAACTGGGAACCAACGGGCTGTCGGTTCAGGAGTTCATCGCTTTTCCACTCAGTTACTGACGCTGTTATCCAACAACTGCAAAAATTTTCATTGTAAGGCATTCTTACTATTTCCTGTACAAATAAAGAATTTTCGCTGCCGGCAGCGCTGCTTACAGCTATGGAAAACGTTAAGCTGAATAACTTCTGTGTTTATTATCCGATTGTTACCAAATTTTTTTTTCCATATACGGGGGCGGAAGGGGGCGTGGCCAAAATCCAAAATAATGATCAGCGTGCAATAATAACACATACTGTCAGCAAATTTGGTAGTTCTAGCTCTTATAATAGCTGAGATCTAGATTTTCACACGGACAGACAGACAGACAGACAGACAGACGGACAGACGGACATGGCTATATCGTCTCGGCTGTTGATCCTGCGCCAGAATATATATACTTTATGGGGTCGGAGGTGTCTCCTTCTGCCTGTTACATACATTTTCGGTTTGAACAAAGTTATAATACCCTTCTACTCTATGAGTAGCGGGTATAAATATAAGAAAAAGCTGCGCTCTAACAATCGCACTCAGCTGATTTAAGCGACTGTCACTTCTCCGCTTGTTAACTAAGTTCATTGTGAGCCATTAAAAAAATTTTAAATAAAATGCACGACCACCAATTAATGCATATTCAAAAATTAAAGTATAAGTTCTTAAAAAAAAAAGAAAAAGCTTAAGCGGCATGAACTGGGAATCGAACCAAGGGCCTGTCGGTTCAGGAGTTTATCGCTTTTCCACTAAGCTACTGACGCTGCTATCCAACAACTGCAAAAACTTGCATTGTAAGGCATTCTCATTATATCCTGTACAAATAAAGAATTTGCGCTGCCGGCAGCGCTTCTTACAGCTATTGAAAACGTTTAGCTGAATAACTTCTGTGTTTATTATCCGATTGTTATCAAATTTTCAGAGATCTTCTGGCTAGCTATAGTTATCATATAAACCGAAAATTAACAATATGGCATCAAAATTGCGCTTGAAATCAATTTTTTTTGATTTACAGGGGCGGAAGGGGGCGTGGCCAAAATCCAAAATAAACTTGATCAGCGTGCAATAATAACACATGCTGTCACCAAATTTGGTAGTTCTAGCTCTTATAATAGCTGAGATCTAGATTTTCACACGGACAGACAGACGGACAGATGGACAGACAGTCAGACGGACAGACGGACATGGCTATATCGACTCGGCTGTTGATCCTGAGCCAGAATATATATAATTTATGGGGTCGGAGGTGTCTCCTTCTGCCTTTTACATACATTTTCGGTTTAAACAAAGTTATAATACCCTTCTACTCTAAAAGTAGCGGTTATAATTATTTGCGGAACAATAAAGAACAGCTACAATCATATTTTAACCTAAAAGGCCATGGACTTACAATATTTATGCAAAGTCAAAATCCAAAATAAAAAAAAAATAGTTTTTTGCACACATTTAATTTTTGATCCGGGTGGGACTCGAACCCGTAAATGCATAATAGTTCTGTTCGTTTTGCAGTCCACAACTTAACCCATTTCACCACCGTACACGCACACACGATTCGGCACAATGCTGCAAGCAGCGCTGCCGGCAGCGTTGTTTACAGCTATGGAAAACAGCTATGAAATAACTTCTGTGTTTATTTTCCGATTGTTACCAAATTTTTAGAGATCATCTGTCTAGCTATAGTTATCATGTAAACCGAAAATGAACAATATGGCATCAAAATTACGCTTGTAATCAATGTTTTTTCGATTTACGGGGGCGTTGCCAAAATCCAAAATAAACTTGATCAGCGTGCAATAATAACACATACTGTCACCAAATTTGGTAGTCCTAGCTCTTATAATAGCTAAGATCTAGATTTTCACACGGACAAACAGACGGACATGACTATATCGACTCGGCTGTTGATCTTGAGCCAAAATATATATACTTCATGGGGTCGGAGGTGTCTCCTTCTGCCTGTTACATACATTTTCGGTTTGAACAAAGTTATAATACCCTTCTACTCTATGAGTAGCGGGTATAAAATTATAAGAAAAAGCTGCGCTCTAACAATCGCACACAGCTGATTTAAGAGACTGTCACTTCTCCACTTGTTAACTAAGTTCATTGTGAGCCATTAAAAAAATTTTAATTAAAATGCACGACCACCAATTAAGGCATATTCAAAAATTAAAGTATAAGTTCTTAAAAAAAAAAAGAAAAAGCTTAAGCGACATGAACTGGGAACCAAGGGGCTGTCGGTTCAGGAGTTCATCGCTTTTCCACTCAGTTACTGACGCTGTTATCCAACAACTGCAAAAATTTTCATTGTAAGGCATTCTTACTATTTCCTGTACAAATAAAGAATTTTCGCTGCCGGCAGCGCTGCATACAGCTATGGAAAACGTTAAGCTGAATATCTTCTGTGTTTATTATCAGATTGTTACCAAATTTTTTTTCGATATACGGGGGCGGAAGGGGGCGTGGCCAAAATCCAAAATAAACTTGATCAGCGTGCAATAATAACACATACTGTCAGCAAATTTGGTAGTTCTAGCTCTTATAATAGCTGAGATCTAGATTTTCACACGGACAGACAGACGGACAGACAGACAGACGGACAGACGGACAGACGGACAGACGGACATGGCTATATCATCTCGGCTGTTGATCCTGAGCCAGAATATATATACTTTATGGGGTCGGAGGTGTCTCCTTCTGCCTGTTACATACATTTTCGGTTTGAACAAAGTTATAATACCCTTCTACTCTATGAGTAGCGGGTATAAATATAAGAAAAAGCTGCGCTCTAACAATCGCACTCAGCTGATTTAAGCGACTGTCACTTCTCCACTTGTTAACTAAGTTCATTGTGAGCCATTTAAAAAATTTTAAATAAAATGCACGACCACCAATTAATGCATATTCAAAAATTAAAGTATAAGTTCTTAAAAAAAAAAGAAAAAGCTTAAGCGGCATGAACTGGGAATCGAACCAAGGGCCTGTCGGTTCAGGAGTTTATCGCTTTTCCACTAAGCTACTGACGCTGCTATCCAACAACTGCAAAAACTTGCATTGTAAGGCATTCTCATTATATCCTGTACAAATAAAGAATTTGCGCTGCCGGCAGCGCTTCTTACAGCTATTGAAAACGTTAAGCTGAATAACTTCTGTGTTTATTATCCGATTGTTATCAAATTTTCAGAGATCTTCTGGCTAGCTATAGTTATCATATAAACCGAAAATTAACAATATGGCATCAAAATTGCGCTTGAAATCAATTTTTTTTGATTTACAGGGGCGGAAGGGGGCGTGGCCAAAATCCAAAATAAACTTGATCAGCGTGCAATAATAACACATGCTGTCACCAAATTTGGTAGTTCTAGCTCTTATAATAGCTGAGATCTAGATTTTCACACTGACAGACAGACGGACAGACGGCTATATCACTTGGCTGTTGATCCTGATCCAGAATATATATATCATTTATGGGGTCGGAGGTGTCTTCTTCTGCCTGTTACATACTTTTTCGGTTTAAACAAAGTTATAATACCCTTCTACTTTAAAAGTAGCGGGTATAATTATTTACGGAACAATAAAGAACAGCTACAATCATATTTTAACCATAAAAGGCTATGGACTTATAATATCTATGCAAAGTCAAAATCTAAAATAAAAAAAAAAAAAACATTTTTGCACACATTTAATTTTTGATGCGGGCGGGACTCGAACCCGTAAAGGCATAATAGTACTGTTCGTTTTGCAGTCCACAACTTAACCCATTTTACCACCGTACACGCACACACGATTCGGCACAATGCTGCAAGCAGCGCTGCCGGCACCGTACACGCACACACGATTCGGCACAATGCTGCAAGCAGCGCTGCCGGCAGCGCTGTTTACAGCTATGGAAAATAGCTGCGAAATAGCTTCTGTGTTTATTATCCGATTTTTACCAAATTTTCAGAGATCATCTGGCCAGCTATAGTTATCATATAAACCGAAAATGAACAATACGGCATCAAAATTGCGCTTGAAATCAATTTTTTTCGTTTTACAGGGGCGGAAGGGGGCGTGGCCAAAATCCAAAATAAACTTGATCAGCGTGCAATAATAACACATTCTGTCACCAAATTTGGTAGTTCTAGCTCTTATAATAGCTGAGATCTAGATTTTCACACGGACAGACAGACGGACAGACAGACAGACAGACGGACATGGCTATATCGTCTCGGCTGTTGATCCTGTGCCAGAATATATATACTTTATGGGGTCGGAGGTGTCTCCTTCTGCCTGTTACATACATTTTCGGTTTGAACAAAGTTATAATACCCTTCTACTCTATGAGTAGCGGGAATAAATATAAGAAAGAGCTGCGCTCTAACAATCACACTCAGCTGATTTAAGAGACTGTCACTTCTCCATTTGCTAACTAAGTTCGTTGTGAGCCAATAAAATGCACGACCACCAATTAATGCATATTCAAAAATTAAAATATAAGTTCTTAAAAAAAAAAAAGAAAAAGCTTAAGCGGCATGAACTGGGAATCGAACCAAGGGCCTGTCGGTTCAGGAGTTTATCGCTTTTCCACTAAGCTACCGACGCTGCTCTCCAACAACTGCTAAAACTTGCATTGTAAGGCATTCTCATTATATCCTGTACAAATAAAGAATTTTCGCTGCCGGCAGCGCTGCTCACAGCAATGGAAAACGTTAAGCTGAATAACTTCTGTGTTTAATATCCGATTATTACCAAATTTTTAGAGATCATCTGGCTAGCTATAGTTATCATTTAAGCCGAAAATGAACAATATGACATCAAAATTGCGCTTTTCGATTTACACACAGACAGACGGACATGGCTATATCGACTCGGCTGTTGATCCTGAGTCAGAATATATATGTATACTTTATGGGGTCGGAGGTATCTCCTTCTGCCTGTTATATACATTTTCGGTTTGAACAAAGTTATAATACCCTTCTACTCTTTGAGTAGCGGGTATAAAAATTAACAAAATTATATTGAGTTCTTGGAGCTGGAATTGGTGGTTGTCTATAAATAAATAAAGTAATGCGAGGAGCAGGTAAAGGCTTTGAAGTGTAGTTCTTAAACTGTCTTGACTGTCCCATGTTTGTTGCATTTCTTGCTCTGAAGTTCTCGCTTTCTAATTCGTGGCAAAGATGTAATGCTGAGGTTCTTTGATTCCCAGAAGGCTAGGAAAGTCGCCCTGTAACCGTCGTACGAATGTGTCTAGAGCCTTATCTCTGTACATTTTCGTTATTAACAGTTCTGCTTTGCTTCCTAACCCCATACAATCGATCTTGTTAAAGATTAGGAATAGATGCTTATAAGCTGCTTGATGGAATTCTTCCACCGATTGGTTAGCACCCGTTGTAAGCATTGTCATTTGGTATTCTAATGTGTTAATGTCGAGTTTATACGCGTAATGAAGAGTCAGACACTTCGAGATCCCTAGCCAGTTCAATGGAGAACTGTAGAATTCTAGTGCCATGTCAGCGTGTCCTACAATCTTATTACGTATGGTATGTAAGATACCATAGTATTTTGGGGTACCCTGAAAAGCACTGTACGCTTCTAACATACGGTCTACTCCCTTCTTGCATGACCTGAACTCTGAAGGATCACTTTAAAAGTATCGGATAGTTTTTACTATATCCGGCACTCTGTCTGAGTCGCCTAAGTTCCCCTGGACTGTTACGTTCGCAAATTCTTCTGAAGAATTGTGACGTCTGAAAAACCCTGGCAATTGTGCTAGTATTTCACTTACTGTTGCTTCTAATGCAGCTCTGTCTATAATTTCAGCCACATTTCTATTAAGTTCTTGGTTCTCCTGTCCTCTGATTCGTTGTCTGCAAGCTTTCGCACTAAGTATTGATAAGATGATCAGGTTATTCACGTTAGCCATTAAACACTAAGTGAATCCGAATTAATAATGGGTCTAGTTTTAGTTAAGTCAAAGGAGCAAATAATGTAGCTTATTTCTTATAATGTTTAAAGTGAATTAGTAAGAGGTTATGTTTTCTTAAAGATAATTCGTTTTTGTGTGTGTGGGTGTTTGAGTATGTCGTTTGTTTGTCTTTTATGTCTAATAAAAAGAGATGATCTGGCTAGCTATAGTTATCATGTAAACCAAAAATTAACAATATGGCATCAAAATTGCGCTTGTAGTCAATGTTTTTTCAATTTACGGGGGCGGAAGGGGCGTTGCCAAAATCCAAAATAAACTTGAGCGTGCAATAATAACACATATTGTCACCAAATTTGGTAGTCCTAGCTCTTATAATAGCTGAGATCTAGATTTTCACACGGACAGACAGACGGACAGACGGACATGCCTATATCGACTCGGCTGTTGATCCTGAGCCAGAATATATATACTTTATGGGGTCGGAGGTGTCTCCTTCTGCCTGTTACATACATTTTCGGTTTGAACAAAGTTATAATACCCTTCTACTCTATGAGTAGCGGGTATAAATATTTTTGCACACAGTTAATTTTCGATGCGGGCGGGACTTGAACCCGTAAATGCATAATAGTACTGTTCGTTTTGCAGTCCACAACTTAACCCATTTCACCACAGTACACGCACACACTATTCGGCACAATGCTGCAAGAAGCACTGCTGGCAGCGATCGGAGAGCATCTGGCTAGCTATAGTTATCATGTAAACCGAATATGAACGACATGGCATCAAAATTGCGCTTGTAATCAATTTTTTTTATTTACAGGGGCGGAAGAGGGCGTGGCCAAAATCCAAAATAAACTTGATCAGCGTGCAATAATAACACATTTTGTCACCAAATTTGGTAGTTCTAGCTCTTATAATGACTAAGATCTAGATTTTCACACGGACGGACAGACGGACATGGCTATATCGACTCAGCTGTTGATCCTGAGCCAGAATATATATACTTTATGGGGTCGGAGAAGTCTCCCTCTGCCTGTTACATACATTTTCTGTTTGAATAAAGTTATAATACTCTTCTACTCTATAAGTAGAGGGTATAAAAATATTTTTGCACACATTTAAATTTTGATGCGGGCGGGACTCGAACCCGTAAACGCATAATAGTACTGTTCGTTTTGCAGTCCACAACTTAACCCATTTCACCACCGTACACGCACACACTATTCGGCATAATGCTGTATGCAGCGCTACTGATAGCGCTGCTTACAGCTATGGATAACGTTAAGCTGAATAACTTCTGTGTTTATTATCCGATTGTTACCAAATTTTCAGAGATCATCTGGCTAGCTATAATTATCATGTAAACCGAATACGAATACGAACAATATGGCATCAAAATTGCGCTTGTAATCAATGTTTTTTCGATTAACGGGGGCGGAAGAGGGCGTGGCCAAAATCCAAAATAAACTTGATCAGCGTGCAATAATAACACATACTGTCACCAAATTTGGTAGTTCTAGCTCTTATAGTAGCTGAGATCTAGATTTTCACACGGACAGACAGACGGACAGACAGACAGACGGACATGACTATATCGACTCGGCTGTTGATCCTGAGCCAGAATATATATACTTTATGGGGTCGGAGGTGTCTCCTTCTGCCTGTTACATACATTTTCGGTTTGAACAAAGTTATAATACCCTTCTACTCTATGAGTAGCGGGTATAAAAAGAAAAAGCTTAAGCGGCATGAACTGGAAATCGAACCAAGGGCCTGTCGGTTCAGGAGTTCATCGCTTTTGCACTAAGCTACTGACGCTCTTATCCAACAACTGCAAAAATTTGCATTGTAAGGCATTCTTATTATTTCCTGTACAAATAAAGAATATGCGCTGCCGGCAGCGCTGCTTACAGCTATGGATAACGTTGAGCTGAATAACTTCTGTGTTTATTATCCGATTGTTACCAAATTTTCAGAGATCATCTGGCTAGCTATAGTTATCATGTATACCGAATATGAACAATATGGCAGCAAAATTGCGCTTGTAATCAATGTTTTTTCGATTTACGGGGGCGGAAGGGGGCGTGGCCAAAATTCAAAATAAACTTGATCAGCGTGCAATAATAACACATACTGTCAGCAAATTTGGTAGTTCTAGCTCTTATAATAGCTGAGATCTAGATTTTCACACGGACAGACAGACGGACAGACAGACAGACGGACAGACGGCTATATCGACTCGGCTGTTGATCCTGATCCAGAATATAAATATCATTTATGGGGTCGGAGGTGTCTTCTTCTGCCTGTTACATACATTTTCGGTTTAAACAAAGTTATAATACCCGTCTACTCTAAAAGTAGCGGGTATAATTATTTACGGAACAATAAAGAACAGCTACAATCATATTTTAACCGTAAAAGGCCATGGACTTACAATATTTATGCAAATTCAAAATCCAAAAAAAAAAAAAATAGTTTTTTGTACACATTTAATTTTTGATCTGGGTGGGACTCGAACCCGTTTATGCATAATAGTTCTGTTCGTTTTGCAGTCCACAACTTAACCCATTTCACCACCGTACACGCACACACGATTCGGCACAATGCTGCAAGCAGCGCTGCCGGCAGCGCTGCTTACAGCTATGGAAAACAGCTATGAAATAACTTCTGTGTTTATTTTCCGATTGTTACCAAATTTTTAGAGATCATCTGTCTAGCTATAGTTATCATGTAAACCGAAAATGAACAATATGGCATCGAAATTGCGCTTGTAATCAATGTTTTTTCGATTTACGGGGGCGGAAGGGGGCGTTGCCAAAATCCAAAATAAACTTGATTAGCGTGCAATAATAACACAAACTGTCACCAAATTTGGTAGTTCTAGCTCTTATAATAGCTGAGATCTAGATTTTCACACAAACAGACAGACTGACATGACTATATCGACTCGGCTGTTGAGCCTCAGCCTTATATATATATATATATATATATATATATACTTTATGGGGTCGGAGGTGTCTCCTTCTGCCTGTTACATACATTTTCGGTTTGAACAAAGTTATAATACCCTTCTACTCTATGAGTAGCGGGTATAAAAATATAAGAAAAAGCTGCGCTCTAACAATCGCACACAGCTGATTTAAGAGACTATCACTTCTCCACTTGTTAACTAAGTTCATTGTGAGCCATTAAACAAATTTTAAATAAAATGCACGACCACCAATTAATGCATATTCAAAAATTAAAGTATAAGTTCTTAAAAAAAAAAAGAAAAAGCTTAAGCGGCATGAACTGCGAATCGAACCAAGGGGCTGTCGGTTCAGGAGTTCTTCGCTTTTCCACTCAGCTACTGACGCTGTTATCCAACAACTGCAAAAATTTGCATTGTAAGGCATTCTTACTATTTCCTGTACAAATAAAGAATTTGCGCTGCCGGCAGCGCTGCTTACAGCTATGGAAAACGTTAAGCTGAATAACTTCTGTGTTTATTATCCGATTGTTACCAAATTTTCAAAGGTCATCTGGCTAGCTATAGTTATCATACAAACCGAAAATGAATAATACGGCATCAAAATTGCGCTTGAAATCAATTTTTTTCGTTTTACAGGGGCGGAAGGGGGCGTGGCCAAAATCCAAAATAAACATGATCAGCGTGCAATAATAACACATACTGTCACCAAATTTGGTAGTTTTAGCTCTTATAATAGCTGAGATTTTCACACGGACAGACAGACGGACAGGCGGATATGGCTATATCGACTTGGCTGTTGATCCTGAGCCAGAATATATATACTTTATGGGGACGGAGGTATCTCCTTCTGCCTGTTACATACATTTTCGGTTTGAACAAAGTTATAATACCCTTCTACTCTATGAGTAGCGGGTATAAAAATATAAGAAAAAGCTGCGCTCTAACAATCGCACACAGCTGATTTAAGAGACTGTCACTTCTCCACTTGTTAACTAAGTTCATTGTGAGCCATTAAACAAATTTTAAATAAAATGCACGACCACCAATTAATGCATATTCAAAAATTAAAGTATAAGTTCTTAAAAAAAAAAAAGAAAAAGCTTAAGCGGCATGAACTGGGAATCGAACCAAGGGGCTGTCGGTTCAGGAGTTCTTCGCTTTTCCACTCAGCTACTGACGCTGTTATCCAACAACTGCAAAAATTTGCATTGTAAGGCATTCTTACTATTTCCTGTACAAATAAAGAATTTGCGCTGCCGGCAGCGCTGCTTACAGCTATGGAAAACGTTAAGCTGAATAACTTCTGTGTTTATTATCCGATTGTTACCAAATTTTCAGAGATCATCTGGCTAGCTATAGTTATCATACAAACCGAAAATGAATAATATGGCATCAAAATTGCGCTTGAAATCAATTTTTTTCGTTTTACAGGGGCGGAAGGGGGCGTGGCCAAAATCCAAAATAAACATGATCAGCGTGCAATAATAACACATACTGTCACCAAATTTGGTAGTTTTAGCTCTTATAATAGCTGAGATTTTCACACGGACAGATAGACGGACAGGCGGATATGGCTATATCGACTTGGCTGTTGATCCTGAGCCAGAATATATATACTTTTTGGGGTCGGAGGTATCTCCTTCTGCCTGTTACATACATTTTCGGTTTGAACAAAGTTATAAGACCCTTCTACTCTATGAGTAGCGGGTATAAAAATTAACAAAATTATATTGAGTTCTTGGAGCTGGAATTGGTGGTTGTCTATAAATAAATAAAGTAATGCGAGGAGCAGGTAAAGGATTGAAGTGTAGTTCTTAAACTGTGTTGACTGTCCCATGTTTGTTGCATTTGCAACAAACTCTGAAGTTCTCGCTTTCTAATTCGTGGCAAAGATGTAATGCTGAGGTTCTTTGATTCCCAGAAGGCTAGGAATGTCGCCCTGTAACCGTCGTACGAATGTGTCTAGAGCCTTATCTCTGTACATTTTTGTTATTAACAGTTCTGCTTCGCTTCCTAACCCCATACAATCGATCTTGTTAAAGATTAGGAATAGATGCTTATAAGCTGCTTGATGGAATTCTTCAACCGATTGGTTAGCACCCGTTGTAAGCATTGTCATTTGGTATTCTAATGTGTTAATGTCGAGTTTATACGCGTAATGAAGAGTCAGACACTTCGAGATCGCTAGCCAGTTCAATGGAGAAATGTAAAATTCTAATGCCATGTCAGCGTGTCCTACAATCTTATTACGTATGGTATGTAAGATACCATAGTATTTTGGGGTACCCTGAAAAGCACTGTACGCTTCTAACATACGGTGTACTCCCTTCTTGCATGACCTGAACTCTGAAGGATCTCTTTAAAAGTATCGTATAGTTTTTACTATATCCGGCACTCTGTCTGAGTCGCCTAAGTTCCCCTGGACTGTTACGTTCGCAAATTCTTCTGAAGAATTGTGACGTCTGAAAAACCCTGGCAATTGTGCTAGTATTTCACTTACTGTTGCTTCTAATGCAGCTCTGTCTATAATTTCAGCCACATTTCTATTAAGTTCTTGGTTCTCCTGTCCTCTGATTCTAGATTTTCACACGGACGGACAGACGGACATGACTGTATCGACTCAGCTGTTGATCCTGAGCCAGAATATATATACTTTATGGGGTCGGAGATGTCTCCTTCTGCCTGTTACATACATTTTCGGTTTGAACAAGGTTATAATACTCTTCTACTCTATAAGTAGCGGGTATAAAAAGAATTTTCAGTTTGCACAAGAGTAAGCAATTTTAATAACAAGATTAATGTAGGATGGTAAATAGTGTTTTGTAACAACAGACTGGATAGTTGAAAGATGTTTAAGGTAGATGGAACATCTGAAGAAGAGGAAATACCATATAAGAGCCAGTAATATATACTGAAATTTGACACATTGACACTTTATCACAGATAAATTCAGGGCTATCAATTAACAATTGTTCGACAGACAAATCTAACCTAGCAGCTATAAGCACGCCTCCACCAGTTCGACATAAACTCTCGCATCTGAAGGAAGTTTACTTATCTGTAAAGATTGAGCTACTGAGTACATCTGGTTTCAACTAAGTTTCAGTAAATATTAAAATATGGTAATTAAAAGAAACACAATCAATAAACAATTTAGAGAGCTTAGTATTAAGTCCTCTAAGATTTTGATAAGCAAAAAAAAGTGAAGATAGATTTAGTTTTTTGATTTTTCACTCGAAGACGGGGCAATGGAAACTACTGGCAAAGAAACTGAGGGACGAATTTTTGTTTAGGAGTATACTCCTTAACAATAAAGCCCGGCGACCAAAAACTTACATTACAGACTTTTTTAAAGCTATCTGCAGGAATATGAATTTTAAACGATGCAATATCTCATAGTTAAATTTAAATTTCTCAACAACAAGGTTCGTTATTGAGATCTTAGATTAAATGAATGCTTGCACATCTTTTATCAAAGTATCTAGAGCCAAACGAGCACACTCGACTGTAATATACCCGCTACCAAGCTGCTCGTACTGCATTTATTTGCTGTCGGCAGCGCTGCTTGCAGCTATGGAAAACGTTAGACTGAATAACTTCTGTGTTTATTATCCGATTGTTACCAAATTTTCTAGCTATAGATATCATGCAAACCGAATATGAACAATATGGCATCAAAATTGCGCTTGTAATCAATGTTTTTCGATTTACGGGGGCGGAAGGGGGCGTGGCCAAAATCCAAAATTAACTTGATCAGCGTGCAATAATAACACATACTGTCACCAAATTTGGTAGTTGTAGCTCTTATAATAGCTGAGATCTAGATTTTCACACGGACAGACAGACGGACAGACAGACAGACGGACAGACGGACAGACGGACATAGCCGGATATATAGCCATATCGTCTCGGCTGTTAATCCTGAGCCAGAATATATATACTTTACATATATTTTCGGTTTGAACAAAGTTATAATACCCTTCTACTCTATGAGTAGCGGGTATAAAAAGGCCATAGACTTACAATATTTAGGCATTGTGAAAATGTAAAATAAAACAAATAAGAAAGCTACAGTCGAGTGTGCTTGACTGTAATATACCCGCTACCCAGCTGCTCGTACATCATTTATTTGCGGAACAAAAAAACGGATACAATCATATTTTGACCGTAAAAGGCTATGGACTTACCATATTTATGCAAAGTCAAAATCTAAAATAAAAAAAAATATTTTTGCACACATTTCATTTTTGATGCGGGCGGGACTCGAACCCGTAAATGCATAATAGTACTGTTCGTTTTGCAGTCCACAACTTAACCCATTTCACCACAGTACACGCACACACTATTCGGCACAATGCTGCTAGCAGCACTCCTGGCAGCGATCGGAGATCATCTGGCTAGCTATAGTTATCATGTAAACCGAATATGAACAATATGGCATCAAAATTGCGCTTGTAATCAATTTTTTTCTATATACAGGGGCGGAAAAGGGCGTGACCAAAATCCAAAATAAACTTGATCAGCGTGCAATAATAACACATTTTGTCACCAAATTTGGTAGTTCTAGCTCTTATAATGGCTGAGATCTAGATTTTCACACGGACGGACAGACGGACATGGCTATATCGACTTGGCTGTTGATCCTGAGCCAGAATATATATACTTTATGGGGTCGGAGGTATCTCCTTCTGCCTGTTACATACATTTTCGGTTTGAACAAAGTTATAATACCCTTCTACTCTATGAGTAGCGGGTATAAAAAGGCCATAGACTTACAATATTTAGGCATTGTGAAAATGTAAAATAAAACAAATAAGAAAGCTACAGTCGAGTGTGCTTGACTGTAATATACCCGCTACCCAGCTGCTCGTACATCATTTATTTGCGGAACAAAAAAACGGATACAATCATATTTTGACCGTAAAAGGCTATGGACTTACCATATTTATGCAAAGTCAAAATCTAAAATAAAAAAAAATATTTTTGCACACATTTAATTTTTTAAGCGGGCGGGACTCGAACCCGTAAATGCATAATAGTACTGTTCGTTTTGCAGTCCACAACTTAACCCATTTCACCACAGTACACGCACACACTATTCGGCACAATGCAGCAAGCAGCACTCCTGGCAGCGATCGGAGATCATCTGGCTAGCTATAGTTATCATGTAAACCGAATATGAACAATATGGCATCAAAATTGCGCTTGTAATCAATTTTTTTCTATTTACAGGGGCGGAAAAGGGCGTGGCCAAAATCCAAAATAAACTTGATCAGCGTGCAATAATAACACATTTTGTCACCAAATTTGGTAGTTCTAGCTCTTATAATGGCTGAGATCTAGATTTTCACACGGACGGACAGACGGACATGGCTATATCGACTTGGCTGTTGATCCTGAGCCAGAATATATATACTTTATGGGGTCGGAGGTATCTCCTTCTGCCTGTTACATACATTTTCGGTTTGAACAAAGTTATAATACCCTTCTACTCTATGAGTAGCGGGTATAAAAAGGCCATAGACTTACAATATTTAGGCATTGTGAAAATGTAAAATAAAACAAATAAGAAAGCTACAGTCGAGTGTGCTTGACTGTAATATACCCGCTACCCAGCTGCTCGTACATCATTTATTTGCGGAACAAAAAAACGGATACAATCATATTTTGACCGTAAAAGGCTATGGACTTACCATATTTATGCAAAGTCAAAATCTAAAATAAAAAAAAATATTTTTGCACACATTTAATTTTTGATGCGGGCGGAACTCGAACCCGTAAATGCATAATAGTACTGTTCGTTTTGCAGTCCACAACTTAACCCATTTCACCACAGTACACGCACACACTATTCGGCACAATGCTGCAAGCAGCACTCCTGGCAGCGATCGGAGATCATCTGGCTAGCTATAGTTATCATGTAAACCGAATATGAACAATATGGCATCAAAATTGCGCTTGTAATCAATTTTTTTCTATTTACAGGGGCGGAAAAGGGCGTGGCCAAAATACAAAATAAACTTGATCAGCGTGCAATAATAACACATTTTGTCACCAAATTTGGTAGTTCTAGCTCTTATAATGGCTGAGATCTAGATTTTCACACGGACGGACAGACAGACATGGCTATATCGACTCAGCTGTTGATCCTGAGCCAGAATATATATACTTTATGGGGTCGGAGGTATCTCCTTCTGCCTGTTACATACATTTTCGGTTTGAACAAAGTTATAATACCCTTCTACTCTATGAGTAGCGGGTATAAAAAGGCCATAGACTTACAATATTTAGGCATTGTGAAAATGTAAAATAAAACAAATAAGAAAGCTACAGTCGAGTGTGCTTGACTGTAATATACCCGCTACCCAGCTGCTCGTACATCATTTATTTGCGGAACAAAAAAACGGATACAATCATATTTTGACCGTAAAAGGCTATGGACTTACCATATTTATGCAAAGTCAAAATTTAAAATAAAAAAAAATATTTTTGCACACATTTAATTTTTGATGCGGGCGGGACTCGAACCCGTAAATGCATAATAGTACTGTTCGTTTTGCAGTCCACAACTTAACCCATTTCACCACAGTACACGCACACACTATTCGGCACAATGCTGCAAGCAGCACTCCTGGCAGCGATCGGAGATCATCTGGCTAGCTATAGTTATCATGTAAACCGAATATGAACAATATGGCATTAAAATTGCGCTTGTAATCAATTTTTTTCTATTTACAGGGGCGGAAAAGGTCGTGGCCAAAATCCAAAATAAACTTGATCAGCGTGCAATAATAACACATTTTGTCACCAAATTTGGTAGTTCTAGCTCTTATAATGGCTGAGATCTAGATTTTCACACGGACGGACAGACGGACATGGCTATATCGACTTGGCTGTTGATCCTGAGCCAGAATATATATACTTTATGGGGTCGGAGGTATCTCCTTCTGCCTGTTACATACATTTTCGGTTTGAACAAAGTTATAATACCCTTCTACTCTATGAGTAGCGGGTATAAAAAGGCCATAGACTTACAATATTTAGGCATTGTGAAAATGTAAAATAAAACAAATAAGAAAGCTACAGTCGAGTGTGCTTGACTGTAATATACCCGCTACCCAACTGCTCGTACATCATTTATTTGCGGAACAAAAAAACGGATACAATCATATTTTGACCGTAAAAGGCTATGGACTTACCATATTTATGCAAAGTCAAAATCTAAAATAAAAAAAAATATTTTTGCACACATTTAATTTTTGATGCGGGCGGGACTCGAACCCGTAAATGCATAATAGTACTGTTCTAGTACTGTATTATTATTCAATAATCACTTTTAACACTTTTATAATCAGGAATTCGTTTACTCGCGTGTACATGCCTAATTAAAACTAGCAAATTGTGTTTTGCTTAATTTTGATTTTGGTTTGTACTTTGAACTTGTTTACTGCTTCAACTTCTATTTTTAGAACTATTGTTGTTGTTCCTGACCTAATTTACTTTTTCTCTTTCACCGTGAGAGCACTTAACTCTCATTTACTCTCCCATACTCTAATTTACTGTAGTTTTTGCTGTTGTGCGCTGCAACGCTCACTCCCTATTCTTGTTCTTTTAACTTTGTTGTTGCGTGTGCCTGACTCTCACTCCAATCTATTCTCTCTTTTTGTTTTTACTTGCGGTTCTTGTAAATTTACAGTGGTCATCCCTTACAATGGAAGGTGGCATTGTCTGCTATAAAAAATCTTGCCAAAAGCAGATTACTTCTGCTCAGGCAAGTATTGCATGTTGGATATGCAATAATATTGCTCATGCTTAATGTGCTGGCCTTAGCGGCACTACAGCTGATGCCATAGCCAGGCGTAATGGGTTGCATTACTGCTGCGAGGCATGTCGTGAAGTCGAAAACGAATTTGTATCGTTTATGCGGCAGATTAGGACGGGATTCAGGGAGCTGAACAGTAGTTTTCGAAAACTGTCCGATCAGTTCTCTGCGCTGGAATCGTTTGTCAATAGCCCTAAGCTATTGGATGAGTCCCCGAAGCGAAAAAAGTCAGCTCCTAAAGAGCAGCCGCTTATTATTGCCCTCCCGCCTCAGAATGCTGACCAACCAGTGACTCCTATGACACTGCCTCTGCCTATGTTAACTACACCTGTAGTAACGAGGTCGGCGGCTCAAAAAGTTTCGGCACCCGAAATTGTTACTCTGGAGTCTGTGACGCCCATTACGCCTCTCTCCGATTTGTCCGGTGCGATCTCATTACCTGTGAGATCGTTAAATTTAGGAACTCAGGAAATAGTTCCCCAGGCAGCAGCGTCTTCCGGATTACCGGTTTCAAACGTACCCACTAATATCATATCGGTGGGTCGTAAGGCTGTGACAGGAATCCCACCAAAGAAACAAATATTTTTTTCAAGCCAAAACTCAAGCCGATATAAAGGTGGAAAAATTTAGATTCTCTTACGAAAGGGATATTTCATCCTTTAAAATAAGTGTCCCTAATGATTTCTTTGACCGTATATGCTCGTCTGAATTATGGCCTGATCATATTATGGTTAAAGAATTCGAGGCTAAAAAGAGAAAAAATTGGCAACCGATTACTCTTTTAGTCCCAAATCAAACCACTACAACAAATACAAATAAAATAACAAAAAACTAATTACGTCACTTTCCTTAACCTATCAAAACGTTAGAGGCCTATGTAGTTTAAAGATGTATCATATCACTCTTCTCTTCAAGACGACCTTGACCGTTTTCATAGTTGGTGCAGTGCAAACCAATTAAACTTGAACATGGGTAAATGCAAACTAATGACTTTCTCTCGGGCCAGTCCCGAGTACGCCTCATACACTCTTTGTGGCTGCCCCCTGGATAGAATTACCTTAGCTGATGATCTGGGCGTTCGTTTGGATCGCAAACTTAAATTTACTGAACACATTATTTCTATGGTCAATAAGGCCATGGGTGTTCTGGGCTTTATAAAGCGGTGGTCTAAGGAATTCAACGACCCTTATGTCACAAAAACTCTTTATATCTCTCTTGTGCGTCCTATTCTCGAGTATGGTTCATGTGTTTGGTGTCCTCAGTATTCATTTTACAAGGACCGCATTGAATCTGTGCAAAAGAATTTTCTAATTTTTGCCCTACGACCCCTTAATTGGGATGCAAACTTAAGATCACCTTCTTACTCTAGTAGACTTCTCTTATTAAATCTTCCGTCTTTAGCAAATCGTAGAACCATGCTTGGTGTACTATTTATAAATAACCATATTCAAGGTAATATTGATAGTGAAGACTTGGTTAGCCAGTTATACTTCTCTGTCCCCTTTAGAAACTCTCGTAACTTCCTACCTCTAACTCTTTTTCACTGTAGGTCGAACTATGCCTTGCATGAACCCTTTAGGGCATTATGTTCGAACTATAACAACTTATATTTTATCATAGCTAATTCAAATTCTGTAGACTTAAAATCTTTAATTCTTTCTCATCTATGTAGAATTTAGTCCTCACTAGTGTATTTTTCTCTTTTCCTCGTTTATCTTTTTTCTATCCATGAATCTATATTTCTTTACTTACTATCTAATGTTGGATTTTCTTTTACGCTTCCTCCGGTCGATGTAGCGTACTAACAACTAACACCTAACACTAACAACTAACACCTAACAATCTTCTCTGATCTGATTGGGTTTTTTTTGGGTTTTCCCCAATCCTTTTGCAACAAATGTTGGATCATTTTAAATAAATAAAATTTTTAATTATTCTTTTGTTCACCCAGACTAGTCGTTTTTGTTTTAAATTGTAATTATTTACTTCACTTTTAATTTTAATTTTTTTAATCTTAAAGATAATTATAACCGCTACTCATAGAGTAGAAAGGTATTATAACTTTGTTCAAACCGAAAATGTATGTAACAGGCAGAAGGAGACACCTCCGACCCCATAAAGTATATATATTCTGGCTCAGGATCAACAGCCGAGTCGATATAGCCATGTCCGTCTGTCCGTCTGTCTGTCCGTGTGAAAATCTAGATCTCAGCTATTATAAGAGCTAGGACAACCGAATTTGGTGACAATATGTGTTATTATTGCACGCTGATCAAGTTTATTTTTGATTTTGGCCACGCCC